>CM064518.1:33075968-33090968 GCA_032716605.1 Paralithodes platypus | reverse complement strand
AGAGGGGTTTATATAGTTTATCATCACCTCAACTATTAGCGGGAATGTATATATACTGTATATATACCGGTATATATATATATATATATATATATATATATATATATATATATATATATATCACCTCAATGAAGCCCTCTCTCAGTGAATGGGATGTCTAAAATACAGGTATATACAGTATATTACGACATGAAATATATACCGTGCAGGATCGTTCAAGAAGCAAGATAAAAAACATGTCGGATATTATAATAGTACAGGAGATTACCCTCACTGTGTTGCTTGTTGTCGAGCAGGTGTACAGTGGGTGGTGGTGCTCTCTCTCTCTCTCTCTCTCTCTCTCTCTCTCTCTCTCTCTCACACAGATGTTTAGCCTAAATTTGAACACAACCAGCAACAATGATTGGAAATGAGAGTAGAAGTGATATAACACTGGTATACATGTGAAAATGATTCCACATACAAGATCAGTTTTGCTTGTCTCATTTTTCCCTCAAAGGTTACAAGCAGCCCTTGAGAAGAGTAATTTAAGAAGAGAGTAGATTGCATCTTGCACACTCTGCAATGAGTGTCGTGTCATTCACAATTTATCTCTTTCCACAAAGAGAATCTCCTCGGAATAGACAGCAAGGTGTTTGAGATATTAACTAACCCTTGCAAATCATTGGATCTCTGTATTCCCCTCTCTATCGTCTGACCCCGTATAGAAGACCGCCTATATTATGTTGATCACTGTGCTAGATATAAGCAACGTGTAGCACCTCTCACTGCCAAATTAATGAGACAAAGGAGATTTACTGCGGCCATAATGTAAACTGACAGTACACATAATGTCAGTTTATTGATCACAACCCTTTCAGCACCATGACCTCCTTCTATTTTGTATTCTGGCATTCAGCAAATGGTCTTATTCAGCATAAGAGGAACCTGTGAGAGTCGCCTAATGTCATTCATACAAAACAAAATAATAATAATAATAATAATAATAATAAAAACAAAATATATATATACCGGTAATAAGAAGGATATAGCACTGTAAGAGTACACTTTAATAATACTTGTTAGATATTGTATACTGTATATATTTATATTAATATTTAATGGTTTTGTTCAGGTTAGGATCGATGTAATTATACGAAAAAGGGTCATGGGGGAGGTAGCCACTTTTCTGGACTTCTTTCTCCCTCATGTTTAGCCCCATTAGTTTTGAGATTGTAAGACGTTCGTTCCATTAGTTTGGCGATTTTAAGACCTTTCGCTCCACTTCTTTGTCAATATTAGGACCTTGCGTGCCATTTAAGTGTCGACTTTTTCCTGGCTAGCGATAGCGAGCCTGTAATTTTAACAGGAACCGGCCCTTGGCCGGAAAATTTGTCTACCTACACATGTACAAATTCATCTCGAAGCGGGGTCTAGAGGGTGTTTTCTTAAGCTTGATGCAGGTCTAGCGAGGAAATTAACAAATAACAAATAAATAAATAAATAAATAAATAAATAAATAATAAAGACCAAAAAATACACCCTACTCCCTTAAGGCTATCAGCTAACCCAATTAACCCTCTAAAACTTCAGATCCTTCTCAAATTAAATAAAAAGTTCACGTCATCAGATTGAAAAGGGTAGCATACTAAGAAAGGCCTCCTGTAGTCAAAGGGTGAAGCTTCATAATAGTTAGCCCTTAGAAGATACAATACGCATTTTTTGTTTCATTTTCTGGCTATTATTAGACGATTTCATTCAGATTAGGAAGGGTACGGTATATGGAAGTCAGAGGGATGATTGAGATAGTCTGCACCAATTTCATATACTGTAGTTAACTTTCCCTTTCTTTGCGGAAATATCACCAAAAGACCAATCTATGATGTTTTTACTTCCCAAATAATACACTATAGTAGAGTCTGTTCGAAATATAAAGACTTTTTAGAGGCTTGGTTTCTCATTTGAAAGTCTGGAGTTCAAATCTCCAGGTGCTAGTGAATTTTTCTGACACATTATTGTTATTTGCTATTTCGGGAGTCTGCTCAGTCTACAACATCACAGAGCACCACACCAAGACTTTAAAAGGAACACCAGGTGACAGCACTAGTCATCAATACAGGGGATACTACGAAACAGCATCAATCTTCACCCCGAGATCCTAGCACATGCCTTTCAAGACAAAAAGGGCAATCTGCACTCGCACTCCCCTGCCATTGCAGCGTACCTCTCTTCTACTCAACTTGTGCACAGCTGATGCCACCACCAAACTCAATATTACCCCAGCTGACTATTCATTTGATAGTTTAGTTGTGCCTCATTCTAAAGGCTCACTAGAAAAGACACAAATAGAATCCTAAAAAATAAACTGTGGACAAGTAGGACCTCCACTGATGAGACAGAAAGTCCACCACACGGTTAACTGTAACAGGAGTGCATCAGACAAGTGTAACATCATAGAAAGTGTATCAGACAAGCAGTGTCACAGGAAGTATACCAGACAAGCAGGACGTCACCCTAAGTACGTCAGACAAGCAGTGTGTCACAGAAAATATTCCAGACAAGTAGGACGTCACCCTAAGTACGTCAGACAATCAGGGGGTCACAGGAAGTGCCCCAGATAAGCAAGACATCATAATTATGAAGTGTGTTACCGCAAACTGATCAACCTGGACTTCTTTACCACTTGCAACACCAAGCTGTGACAGTGAACAGGAGGAGGACTACGTCACTGAGAACTTACATAGTACCCAGCCATCAAGATAATCTTAAACAACTTACGAACAGTACCAGGAAGGCACACCACCACCTTTGTCAGTACAGAAAGCCGAATCACCATCGCCCTCATCCAGAAGATTCGTGCAATGGCAGCGATATTTGGGACCTGTGGTGGGACTACATTCCAAATCTGTGCTAAACTCTTATGAACTTTGTTCAAGATATATGATACATGAATGAGTCAACCTACACTAGTATATTAAAGAACTAATACATACACTTATTTCAGTTATCGTATCCTTTCATACAATATTTCAGACACTATTTGCCAAGTAAAATTGCCGGACAAAAGTGACCAGTGTAACTCCCACTTGAGGAGGGTAAATCCAGAGATCGTGCCGCCTCGGGTTCTTCAGTCCAGCTGCTTCAGTAAGTCTTTTTTCCAGCTCAACTATCGGAGATTTTGCTAGCTCATCGGGAATTACGCCTCGAGACCAGCCCAAATACTGGACGTTTATTCTTTAATGCAATTGTTTCTTCAGTGTAACACAATGTATACGTGTAAATATGCATATTCAAATTTATTTTATTTTAATATATTCGCAGGAAATTAAGATTACAAGAGAACTACAGGTATGCTATATGTGTGTTTGTGTGTATGCATGTGTGAGTGAGTAAAGAAAGTGTGTTCACAGCAAAATCTGTCAGTGCCTGGCTAATTGCAGACGATTTAATTCAACAACCGATTAACTACAGACCATCAAGATTATAAGTACCTCGCACACACACATATACACTGCTCCAAAACACTGTAAGTTATCACATCAAAGGAAGACAGCAATGAAGACAATATATATCAAACTATGAATATTAATTAGAAAGATATTAAGAAAGATAAATTGGAGCGAGAGGAGTAAATCATGGCACCAAAGGAGAACATAAGGAGGAAAAACCTATTATGAGAAAAATATGAACACACGCCCGAACAACTAGCTATAATACCAGGCTCTCTCTCTCTCTCTACCACCCTCCCCTCTTTCTCTCTCTCTCTCTCTCTCTCTCTCTCTCTCTCTCTCTCTCTCTCTCTCTCTCTCTCTCTCTCTTTGTAAAGGAGAAGTGTAAACAGACTAGAAGTTCATTTCAATGTCTGTCTCGTATGTTGGTTGGTCTGAGCGTTGCCCGTTTGTCTGTCTGTCTATCTATCTATCTATCAGCCTGCCTCTTTGTGTCTGTCTATCTCTTTATGTGCCTGTCTGCTTATTGGCCTGCTCGCTCTCGCTCTCTCGCTCTCTCGCTCTCGCTCTCTCGCTCTCTCTCTCTCATCAAAGGAGGACGGAAGGATCGTAAACTGTGTAGGAAGTAAAGAGTTCACCTGCCAAATTTACTCACTCTCTCTCTCTCTCTCACTGTTACACTAGCCGCACAATCTAGCATCAAAGTCCTGTCAACTGTCAGTCCACAACAACCCAGTGTACTTGAGTCACATACAGTACTTTAAGAGGGGGTGGGCCTATTTTTGTCCTCATGTATTATATTTGTTATTTTGTTTAGTTTCTTCCCTAGACCTCCATCAAACTTTAAAACAAACATCCATTAGATCCACCTTCTAGATTAGTTTGTAAATTTTTAGGTAGAAAATTTTCCCAAATTACAGGCTCGTTGTCGTTCGCCAGGAACAAAATCGACACCTGAATAGCAAGAAAGGTCTTAATATTGACAAAGAAATGGAGTGAAAGGTCTTAAAATCGCCAAACTACTGGGCCGAAATTCTTAAAATGTGAAAACTAAAGTTGCTAAACATGAAGGAGAAAGATGTCCATAAAAAACAGATCCTCTCCTCTTAACCCATACAGCTACCTTATATAGTCTTGTATACAGGGTGGTGCACCCACCAGGTTACCCACCAGCCAGAGATTGACAACGCTGTCTTTCTATACATGTATGGTAGGTTGGGTGGACTGTACGTTCAATATTTTGTTTTCACAAACAATATCTTCACAACCTTTATATACATTCAAATAATATATTGCCCTATAAAATACCTCATTAAATGCAGAATAGGTAGTAGAATCCACTGTTAATTAAAAAGTTGCAGTACAGATAAACTATAAATATTGATAAGTATAAGACGAATGGCGTACACTAAGAGTTTATTTACTTTTATATTTTTGGCGTTTTGGGTAAATTTTCCGAATTTGTCTACACTTAAAATAACTTGCATCAAATATAAACATTAGTTCAGAAGACGATGGTGTTATAAGAATTGTTGTAAGTATCTCAATTTTCGATATATCAAATTTATACTATAGCTTACACTGTTAGTGTGATATCCTCTATAATTACCACGTCACATCGGTAGATCATAAAATAAGAAAGTTACACAAAACAAATATTACTACCATCGTCTTCAGGCCGTATGTGTCTATTCAATGCTAGTCCTTTGAAATGTAGAAAACCTCGGTAAAAAAAAAAAAAAAAATCTAAAATATTAAGTGAATATACTTTCATTTTGCGTACTGCGTTTTATACTCATTATTATTCGTATAAGTTTACTTGTATTGCGAAATTAAAAATACCAGTGGTTTCTATTCTGCATGTAATGAGGTATTATAAATGGCAATGTATATATTGGTTGTGAAGATATTGTTTGTCAAATAATAATATGGATATAAAGGGTCCAAGCAATTACCATGAATGTACAAAAAAGGCAGCGTTGTCAATTTCTTCCAGGTGGGTAACTGAATTATGAGCCACCCTGTATGTAGGCTACTGCTTGTTACCACCATATATTATATTATGGGGAGATGGGCCGTTTGTCTGGTCCTATTTCTTCCTCATGCTTACCCTCATTAGTTTTGAGATTTTAAGACGTTTTCCCCATCAGTTTATCGATTTTAATACCTTTCGCCCAATTTCCTTGTCAATATTAAGACCTTTCGTGCCCTTTAAGTGTCAATCTTTTTCCTGGCGAGCGAAAGCGAGCCTGAAATTGTGAAGGAACCGGCCTTCGGCCATGACATTTTTCTACTGAAAAATGTACAAATGAATCTCGTAGGGGGATCTAATGAATATTTGTTTAAGCTTGATGGAGGTCTAAGGAGGAAACTGAAAAAAAAAAAAAAAAAAAAACGCTGTCCCCTTAAGGTCATTTCAACCCTCTAGCTGTCCGGAGTCATACCTCAGATGAAGCAAATCCTTAGAGGTCAGCCATAGCTAAATTCAAATAACATTATCGGGTTACATTAGTGTTGGTTTATGAAAAAGTACCATAGTCTCTAGCCCACTCATACACATTTGTTGTGGATTTCACATATTTCTAATTATGGAAATATATCTCTGGAAACGAATTTGTGAATATTGTTGTCTATAAATCAACTACAAAACTGTATATACTATTCATTGACAAGCAAGTTATATCCAAAAATAATTCCAGGTTGTTATAATTGCATACAGAAAAGCATAGGGGGTCCACGAATTCTTATGAGTGGGCTAGAAACTATTGTAACCGACTGTACATCAAATCCTTCCTAAGCTCAATAGAATCGATTGCTGGTAACTACAACAATATGTACAACGTATTAATCTTGAGGGGGTGACCTTCTTTTTTTCCTTTTCTCTCTGTGTCTGGCTTGTATTCATTCAGCCCCATTCAGCCTACATTTTTAAGACGTTTATCCCCATTCAGGCGTCGATTTTTTTCGGGCGAGCGATAGCAAACCAGCATTGTATGGAGAAATCCGGCTTCGCCGGAGAATTTTTTCTATCGAAAAATGTACAAATTTAGCCTGCTGTCAATTTTTTTTAAAATATATGTTGGCTCGCTACCGCTCGCCAGGAAAAACTCGACACCTGGATGGGGATAAACGTCTTAAAACAGTAGGCTGAATGGGGCCAAATGGATACAAGCCAGAGAAAGAGGGAGAGAGAGAAATAAATAAACGAGGTGGGCCCCCTTAACGAAAGTGTTAAGCAGCCATCACGAGGCATGATAAGTAACTGGCAAGTAAAGTTCGGTTTACAAGGAGTAATTTTCTTAATGGACACTCATCACTAGTCAAAGTTGTTTCATCACTAACAAGCTCAATTAGGCATATATATACTGTAAATGTATTTCACTTTGGATGTAAAGGTTGTTATTTTCTCAAAATTGCCAATTCTGCTAAATACTTCCCGTTCAATATTACACAAATTAGCACAATGAACACATTATTAAGGCACGATATGCGATATAGTCTGAATTTCCATGATTTTGTATTTTTTCTTTTTTTGAAGGATCCTCGGATATACACTAGGTTCTATCAGCCACTATGATACCAAAGTCAACAATAGTCCGCCTTCCTTCTTCCTCGACACTTCAGCAGGAATCAGGCCAAAGCGACCACACTCCTGAACGGCCATAACCCAAACGCCCACAATCTAAGCAGCCTAGGTTAGATTAAGTTCCGTTCCGTTAGATTAAGTTAGGTTAGGCCTAGCATTGTTAGGTTCGCTTAGGCATGGTAAGATTGTATTATCATTTGACTTAAATAGGTTAATTATGAATAAAGGTTAGGTTAGGAGACTGTGGCCGTTCTAGATGTGGTCAGATTATGATCATTAGACTTAATTAGGTAAAATATGAATAAAGGTTAGGTTAGAAGACTGTGGCCGTTCTAGTTGTGGTCAGATTATGATAATTAGACTTAATTAGGTAAAATATGAATAAAGGTTAGGTTAGAAGACTGTGGCCGTTCTAGTTGTGGTCAGATTATGATAATTAGACTTAATTAGGTAAAATATGAATAAAGGTTAGGTTAGAAGACTGTGGCCGTTCTAGTTGTGGTCAGATTATGATAATTAGACTTAATTAGGTTAAATATGAATAAAGGTTAGGTTAGGAGACTGGCCGTTCTAGATGTGGTCAGATTATGATAATTAGACTTAATTAGGTAAAATATGAATAAAGGTTAGGTGTGGTCAGATTATGATAATTAGACTTAATTAGGTAAAATATGAATAAAGGTTAGGTTAGAAGACTGTGGCCGTTCTAGATGTGGTCAGATTATGATAATTAGACTTAATTAGGTAAAATATGAATAAAGGTTAGGTTAGAAGACTGTGGCCGTTCTAGATGTGGTCAGATTATGATAATTAGACTTAATTAGGTAAAATATGAATAAAGGTTAGGTTAGAAGACTGTGGCCGTTCTAGATGTGGTCAGATTATGATAATTAGACTTAATTAGGTAAAATATGAATAAAGGTTAGGTTAGAAGACTGTGGCCGTTCTAGATGTGGTCAGATTATGATAATTAGACTTAATTAGGTAAACTATGAATAAAGGTTAGGTTAGAAGACTGTGGCCGTTCTAGATGTGGTCAGATTATGATAATTAGACTTAATTAGGTAAAATATGAATACAGGTTAGGTTAGGAGACTGTGTTCTATCTAGTTGTAGCCATTTAGATTATTTCCGATTGTCCTTCAGACCGTTGAGCCCACCGCTTAGCTTAGGTCCCACACACCACACAGACCAACGACAACTGACTCTCTCTCACTAAACAACAGCAGCTGGGGCGCTAATACCGATATACTCCACCGCACTACCTTTTGTCACTCCTACCCTATATTGTACACTCTATACTCCCCACACTCCCCTCACCACCTCTGTCTCCCCTTTCTATACTTATTATGCCTCCCCACTCCACCTCTCTCTCCTCTTTCTATACTTATTATGTCACCTCCCTCCACCCCCCACCAACCCCACCAGCTCCACACCCCCCCCCCCACCCGTCCGTTTCTCTCGCTATACTTATTTTGGCACTTAGCTCCCCGCGGAGTGAACGGTGTGGGCTGCCTGGACAACGACCTGGCTCCACCGTGACACTTCAAATTCACATCACTTTAGTTTATACAATTTTGGTCAGTTAGTCATTAATGAATTAATTTATTAATTTATATAATCAGTTAGTCAATAGCCAATTCCAGGAGACCAAGGGTAGAGGATTTTTTTTTTTGGGGGGGGGGGGGTATGAGCAATGCAACCTATAGGAATAGGATATGAATTATATATATATATACGGTATATATATATATATATATATATATATATATATATATATATATATAATTTTATATATACAGTATATATATATATATACTGTATATATAATTTTATATATACAGTATATATATATATATATATATATATATATATATATATATATATATATATATATATATAATTTTTTATATACAGTATATTTATATATATAGAGAGAGAGAAGAAAAAGAAGAAAAGGAGATAAAGAAAAGAGACAGCACATCTACCTCAAACTGCTCTAAAATTCGGATCCAAACCGATAAAGCGACAACCCCGCACAAAGAGAGACAACAGACTCAGCAAAGTAGCGACAACCCGCACAAAGAGAGACAACAGACTCAGCAAAGTAGCGACAACCCGCACAAAGAGAGACAACAGACTCAGCAAAGTAGCGACAACCCGCACAAAGAGAGACAACAGACTCAGCAAAGTAGCGACAACCCGCACAAAGAGACAACAGACTCAGCAAAGTAGCGACAACCCACACAAAGAGAGACAACAGACTCAGCAAAGTAGCGACAACCCGCACAAAGAGACACAACAGACTCAGCAAAGTAGCGACAACCCGCACAAAGAGAGACAACAGACTCAGCAAAGTAGCGACAAACCGCACAAAGAGAGACAACAGACTCAGCAAAGTAGCGACAACCCGCACAAAGAGAGACAACAGACTCAGCAAAGTAGCGACAACCCACACAAAGAGAGACAACAGACTCAGCAAAGTAGCGACAACCCGCACAAAGAGAGACAACAGACTCAGCAAAGTAGCGACAACCTGCACAAAGAGAGACAACAGACTCCTCCCGAACTCAGCCACCACCACCACCACCACCTGCCACACTCACTCCGACGGATACTATGGGGTAAGCCAAACAACAAGAGCTACAACAGATACCATGGGGGCAGTTGAATCTTGAGGAGGGCAGGGCTGGGTAGATCGACGGCCAATTAGCCCTACTGTGGAGAGAAACAAGTGAGTCTTGTTGGGTGAAGGCTGGGTAGATCGTCATCCAATTGACCACTTGCGAGTTTCGTTCTATAAGGAAGTTGGAGCTGTAGACATCGATATTTAGCAGAATTACTAGCTAAAATATGGTTGTAGCACATCTATATATACACATCAAATTCAACATACTTTTTATAAATCTGAAACTTACATTATTATTGCATTTCATTTTAATAGCGATGTTTACGGCTCTAACTTCCTTATAGCCTGAAACTAGCAAGTGGTAAATTATCCCTACTGTGGAGAAAAACAGATTGAAGAAGAAGAAGAGGGCCTAGAGTGGAAAGGTTGGGTAGATCGACTTCGAATTAGTGCTTCTGTTGACAAGTACATGTGGAAGAATCTGTATATGGCCTAGACTCAGTGTAATGGCTAGGTGGATCCACGTTCAAGTAGCCCTACAGTGGAGAGGAACATTTGGCATAATACGGAGAGGAACAGGTGGCAGAATAAGGAGAGGAACAGGTGGCAGAATAAGGAGAGGAACATGTGGCAAAATAAGGAGAGGAACAGGTGGCAGAATAAGGAGAGGAACAGGTGGCAGAATAAGGAGAGGAACAGGTGGCAGAATAAGGAGAGGAACAGGTGGCAGAATAAAGAGAGGAACAGGTGGCAGAATAAAGAGAGGAACAGGTGGCAGACAGAATAAAGAGAGGAACAGGTGGCAGAATAAAGAGAGGAACAGGTGGCAGAATAAAGAGAGGAACAGGTGGCAGAATAAAGAGAGGAACAGGTGGCAGAATAAAGAGAGGAACAGGTGGCAGAATAAAGGAAGGAACAGGTGGCAGAATAAAGAGAGGAACAGGTGGCAGAATAAAGAGAGGAACAGGTGGCAGAATAAAGGGAGGAACAGGTGGCAGAATAAAGAGAGGAACAGGTGGCAGAATAAAGAGAGGAACAGGTGGCAGAATAAGGAGAGGAACAGGTGGCAGAATAAAGGGAGGAACAGGTGGCAGAATAAAGAGAGGAACAGGTGGCAGAATAAAGAGAGGAACAGGTGGCAGAATAAAGAGAGGAACAGGTGGCAGAATAAAGAGAGACACAGGTGGCAGAATAAGGAGAGGAACAGGTGGCAGAATAAGGAGAGGAACAGGTGGCAGAATAAAGAGAGGAACAGGTGGCAGAATAAAGAGAGAAACAGGTGGCAGAATAAGGAGAGGAACAGGTGGCAGAATAAGGAGAGGAACAGGTGGCAGAATAAGGAGAGGAACAGGTGGCAGAATAAGGAGAGGAACAGGTGGCAGAATAAGGAGAGGAACAGGTGGCAGAATAAGGAGAGGAACAGGTGGCAGAATAAGGAGAGGAACAGGTGGCAGAATAAGGAGAGGAACAGGTGGCAGCATAAGGAGAGGAACAGGTGGCAGAATAAAGAGAGGAACAAGTGGCAGAATATGAAAATGGCCAAGAGCGGAAAGGCTGGGTAGAACGACATCCAATTAGCCCTACTGTATAATAACCCAAGCAGGTGGATATTGAAAGGGAGGGTTGAATAACACCTGCAGGTAGCAACAAGCATTATAGCACAAAACCAACAAAAATATCTTTATACTATTATTTCGCTACAACTCGTATATCGATCCAACCTCTGTCAGCCCTGCAACCCCCCCCCCCCCCCCAACAAAAAACCCCACACATTTATATATATATATATATATATATATATATATATATATATATATATATATATATAGAGAGAGAGAGAGAGAGAGAGAGAGAGAGAGAGAGAGAGAGAGAGAGAGAGAGAGAGAGAGAAATAGATGAATAGATAGATAGAGTCGACGTAGCCTAATACCCTTGATGTTATCGCCCTACGGAGTGGATGTGGGCAGACAATTATACATTTCCATACAATAATTGTATGTGGTACAATAATTCAGTTACAATTGGGCACAAAATAATAGTGTCTTGGCCATTTGTAACATGGCCTATTTTACTATAGTCCGTTCATTTTAGGTTGGGCAGAAATCGTAACCCAAGGGCCTAACCTCTCATAACTCAAAAAGGACTAGAGTAATAGAGCTAGTATTTCTACCAAATAGGAAGACTTGGCTAGGAAATATGTGTATAAATTGACAGCTCATTTGCTCTAGCCCTTTTTGAGTTACAGAGGTTAGAGTTTACGATTTCTGCCCAACCTAGAATGAACGCACTATTATCATAATATTTATTGTGTGATACAATAATTCAGTAAGAATTGGATACAAAATATCAATATCTTGTTCATGTGAAACATAGGCCTATTTTACTAAATACATCAATACATATACTACAGGACCTTGAGATGATTCCAAGCACAGGGTAGCATGACAACAACTTGCACAGTGTATGAGAGAGAGAGAGAGACAGAGAGAGAGAGAGAGACAGAGACAAAGAGAGAGAGAGAGAGAGAGAGAGAGAGAGAGAGCGAAAGCGAGAGCGAGAGAGAAAGAGAGAGAGAGAGAGAGGGGGGGGGGGGGGGGGAACGAGAGCGAGGGAGAACTAGAGCTAGAGCTACTTTAGAACTAGAGCTAGCAGATGAAGGTGAAAAGTAGGTGACTCAAAGTATAAAAGTCTTTTTCAGCACACCTGCCAGCATCCAGGACCACCAACTCATTTAGTTACACTAAAATTAGTATTTATATTATGATTATTATTATTATCAACTCTGAATAAGCAGAGTGGTATAATCTATTTTTATTTACCGTATTTCACTCCAGCACCAGACACCTCCCCAAAAATTTAACGAAATCAAGCGTGTGATCCACCGGGATTCGAACCTGGGTTAGCACACACAGATTTTTAACACTAACCATCAAGGCAGTTACAATACACACAGAACCGTTCGATGGATCATTAACAAATTGTACAGGTATGTTGGTTAGTCAATGCAGCGGTCAATCGAGATTTATATATATATATATATATATATATTTCTTGTTTTTTATGTGATTGAGGGAGGCAAAAGGCAGAACTGCCTATAGCACTCCCATAGTTGAAAGAGTGACAGGGCCAAAATCAAGGGACGTGCGAGCAAAAATGCCTGGACACACGGAGTTTGAAGCAGTTTAAGTCATAGGAAGAGGGAAAGACTGATTCTGGGAGAGGGTTCCAGAGCTCAGCTGTTGAGTAGAAGAAAGTTTGAGAGTAACGTTTCACTCTTGGGTTGAAGAGTTGCACAGAGTAGGGGTGGGATTGAGTTGCAAGACTGGTACCACGTACCCTACGTAAAGGAGGTGGTATACACTGGGAAAGCTCTGAGGAACACTGATTATTATAGTAGCGATAGAATAGCGAGAGAGATGTAATATTGCGGCGGAGAGAGAGAGATTGCAGAGAGTTGGTGAGTGGACGGGAGTTAATGATACGAAAGGCCTTCCTTTCAACTTTGTCTAGGAGAGCGGTGTGAGAGGAACCTCCCAACACATGTGAACAATACTCAATACAAGGACGCACTATGCCACTGTACAGAGCAAGAAGCTGTGCAGGGGAAAAGAACTCCCTAAGGCGGTTGAGCACCCAGCTTCTGGGAGGCTATATATATATATATATATATATATATATATATATACTGTATATATATATATAGAATTTATATATTTATATACTGTATATATATATATTATATATATATATATATATATATTTTTTTTTTTTTTTTTTTTTTTGTATTTTTTTTTTTTTTATTAAAGGTTAAGGTCAGTCAATGGTCAAACTTAAAACTATAGTCAATACCGTATTTCAAGAGAGTAGATAGTATGTTATACAATTTGTAATAGGTGTCTGTACCGTCCAACCATTGGTATTCACTAAGAGCATACCCGCAGAGTTGACCGCAAGGACTTTGAGATACTAACTATGCTTTGTAACTCTTTGCAATTTGTTTCCGCCCAAGTACACAAGATTTGCAAGCGTCGTTTTTAAAGTTACGACACATGTTTGTGACGGAAGACAGGTGGGGTGGAGGGGGAGGGGGAGGGGGAGGGGGGGTTGCAAACACTGTAAACCCATAACTCCCACTCACTATCTCCAGAACACAAGGTACACGCCAACACCTCCTGCCTACACACTGACAACACCTCCATGGATAACACAAAATAGTCTTGATTATACAACAACCTATAAATATTCGTACACCACTTAGACCTATGTTTTTGTATTGTGCTATTCCAAAACAGTATGTATTATATAGTTCAAAACTGTTGTGTTCAAAATAATGACACATTAAATTAAGCTTACTCTTTCAATAAATAGAATCTATATATTTATCCATCTATCTATCTATCAATATATATACTATATATATATATATATATATATATATATATATATATATATATATACTGTATATTGTTTTGGAAAATGTATAAAATGTACTTGAGAGAGTCAAATGTACCAAATCTGGTACTTTACTACCAACAAAGCGGCAACACTGGGACTGAGGACTGGAAACATACACAATTGAATGGATTTTATGTTAATTATTCAATTTTCTATGACTGAACTCTTACAATATAATAAACATTGATTCATACAGTTCATTTATGATATTTAACAAATTACACATTCACATCGTCATTAACTTCTGGTAATTAATTTCATAGTAATTTAATTAACGTTTGTTGGTGACATAAAAATAATTACCAGTTCTTGAAGGATGAAAAAAGGATTGAAATATTCGCTATTCGCTATTCGTATTCGCGAATTTAAAAAAAAAAAATCGTATTCATATTCGTATTCGCAAATAGTGAAAATTGATATTCGTTCCATCTCTATATTATATATATAGATACTGTATATATATATATATATATATATATATATATATATATACTGTATATATAATTATATGCACGTGTATTTGTGTAAATCAAAACATATTAGCCACCCGTAACGTTGGACATAATTTTATTATATGTTAAACCTATGCCAAATTAGGTCGGCCTCTGTGTAAAATATGTTATGTATGTACTCTCGAAAATACATCTACAAATGTTTGATGGACTGAAATATGTTCATGCTTAATATAACTAGATCACGTAAAGAATAATAGTTTCTAAGGTTTTTATGACCTGATGGTGTAGTGGGGATCTGCCTTGTTTGGGCCAATCGGCTTTCTGCAGACTCCCATTTTCTTATGTAACACAAGCCTGATATCTGAGGTCGAATTTAGGTCCACGTAAACATTACTATAGCCAACAATATGTACTCACGTGTATCTGTGTGAATCACTATTCCTAGTT
>CM064518.1:33058468-33073468 GCA_032716605.1 Paralithodes platypus | reverse complement strand
ATAATACAAGGATTTCTGAGTGTCCCGACGCAACTCGGGCCGAAATTGATTTAATTTGATTCTAACCCACCAAGCATGAGAGTTACAAATATTGAGTATATATCACAAATACACGTGAGCCACTAAATGTTTCTAATCTCTCAGTGGGGTTCGAACCGCCGACCGTCAGGACGATAGCAGACGCTTTAATCAACTACACCACGGCAGTATAAAAGACACTCAACCCTCTATCCTATTTATGTTAGGGAGAAGGGACACCCACTAGGCGAATATATTTCAATTAATACCTAGTCGTAGGATCCATATTCCAGAATACCATATCAAGGATTTCTGAGTGTCCCGACGCAACTCGGGCTATCGGCTGTCGGCTATCGTCCTGACGGTCGGCGGTTCGAACCCCACTGAGAGATTAGAAACATATATATATATATATATCTTTCATGATTCCAAAACCCAATTTCTCCATCTATCTACCCATCGTGAAGAGGACTATCCCTTATACTTCAACAATACAAAAACCATCCCTTCAGCTTCTCTCAGTATTCTCGGTGTCTCCTTTTCTTCTGCTCTCTCTTGGAAAGACCATATTACCCCTCTTGTTGCTAAGGCGGCCTCCCAGAAGCAGGGTGTGCTCAACTTCGTCCAGGGGTCCTTTACCTCTGCACAGCTTCTTGCTCTGAACAGGGGCACAATGCGTCCCTGTATTGAGTATTGTTCACATGTGTGGGGAGGATCCTCTCACACAGCACTTCTTGACAAAGTAGAAAGGAAAGCTTTTCGTTAATTTACTCCCGTCCACTCACCGACTTTCTGCAATCTCTCTCTCTTCGCCGCAATGTTGCATCTCTTTTGCTATTCTATCGCTACTACAATAATCAGTGTTCCTCAGAGCTCTCTCAGTGTATGTAGGGCATGTAACACCCGTCTTGCAACACAATCCCACCGCTACTCTGTGCAACTCTCTAATTCACGCGTGAAACAATACTCCCAATCTTTTTTCTATTCAACAGCTGAGCTCTGGAACTCTCTCCTTGAATCCATCTTTCCCTCATCCTATGACTTAAACTGCTTCAAACTCCGTGTGTCCAGACATTTTGGCTCGAACATTCCTTGAACTTGACCCTGTCACTCTTTCAACTCTGGGGGAGGCACTCGTCAC
This sequence comes from Paralithodes platypus, assembly GCA_032716605.1. Classification (NCBI taxonomy): domain Eukaryota; kingdom Metazoa; phylum Arthropoda; class Malacostraca; order Decapoda; family Lithodidae; genus Paralithodes; species Paralithodes platypus. The sequence goes on along the minus strand of CM064518.1, from coordinate 33,072,309 downwards.
AGGCAGTTTTGCCTTTTGTCTCCCTTATCCAGAAAGAAAAATGTATATATATATATATATATATATATATATATATATATATATATATATATATAGGCCATAAATCGTGAACCCTTACCTCTGTAACTCAAAAAGGGCTAGCACAAATGGGCTGTAAATTTCCACAGCTATTTCCTGACTGACCCTTCCCAAATTGTAGAAATATTAGGTCGATAACTCTAGTCGTTTGTGAGTTATAGAGGTTAATGTTCAAAAGATTTGGCCTACCCATTTTTTTTTTTTTTTTTTTTTCCTATGTGATTGAGGGAGGCAAAAGGCATTACTGCCTATAGCGAGTGCCTCCCCCATAGTTGAAAGAGTGACAGGGCCAAAATCAAGGGACGTTCGAGCCAAAATGCCTGGACACACGGAGTTTGAAGCAATTTAAGTCATAGGAAGAGGGAAAGACTGATTCTGGGAGAGAGTTCCAGAGCTCAGCTGTTGAGTAGAAGAAAGTTTGAAAGTAAAGTTTCACTCTTGGGTTGGAGAGTTGCACAGAGTAGGGGTGGGATTGAGTTGCAAGATGGGTACCACGTGCCCTACGTAAAGGAGGTGGTATGCACTGGGATAGCTCTGAGGAACACTGATTATTATAGTAGCGATAGAATAGCGAGAGAGATGCAACATTGTGGCGGAGAGAGAGAGATTGCAGAGAGTTGGTGAGTGGACGGGAGTTAATGATACGAAAGGCCTTCCTTTCAACTTTGTCTAGGAGAGCGGTGTGAGAGGAACCTCCCCACACATGTGAACAATACTCAATACAAGGGCGCACTATAACCCTGTACAGAGCAAGAAGCTGTGCTGGGGAAAAGAACCCCCTAAGGCGGTTGAGCACACCCAGCTTCTGGGAGGCTGCCTTAGCAAGACTGGTAATATGGTCCTTCCAAATGAGAGCAGAAGAAAAAGAGACGCCAAGAATATTGAGAGAAGATGAAGGGTTGATTTTTGTATTGTTGAAGAACAAGGGATAGTCCGCTGGGAGATCCTGACGGGTAGATAGATGGAGAAATTGGGTTTTGGAAGCATTAAAGTTAACATGATTTTCTCTGCCCCAATTGGAAATAGTATTTAAATCAGAATTTAAGAGTTCTATGGCTTCATTACGTTTGTCGTTGAGGAATTGCTGGCTGGGGTGTTCTGAAAAACTAATTGAGTAGTGTAAGGTTGAGTCGTCTGCGTATGAATGGATGGGAATTAAGGTACAGTTAAGGAGATCATTTATAAAAATTAGAAAGAGAATAGGAGATAGGACAGAGCCCTGAGGAACACCGGAGTTGATAGGGTGAGGAAGTGAACAATGGCCGTCCACAACCGCGGCTATGGAACGGCCGGAAAGGAAATTAGAGACAAAGGCACAGATGGAGGGATAGAAACCGAAGGAGGGTAGTTTAGAAATTAAAGATTTATGCCAGACTCTATCGAAGGCTTTCGATATGTCTAGTGCAATAGAAAAAGTCTCACCGAAGTCCCGAAAGGAGGATGACCAAGAGTTAGTAAGATATGAAAGAAGATCACCAGTAGAGCGACCCTTAAGGAAGCCATACTGGCGATCTGAGAGCAGATTATGAGAAGAGAAATGCTTAAGAAATTTGGAAGCAAGAATAGTTTCAAAAACTTTAGAAAGACAAGAGATGAGAGCAATTGGACGATAGTTGGAGGGTTGAGAGCGGTCACCCTTCTTTGGGACAGGTTGAATGTGAGCAAACTTCCAGCATGAAGGGAAGACGTTAGAGGATAGACAGAGACGAAAGAGTTTGCCTAGGCAGGGAGTCAGCACGGAAGCACAGTTTTTGAGAACAACAGGAGGAACACCGTCCGGACCGTACGCCTTATTAGTGTTAAGCCCAGAGAGGGTAGAAAGTACATCTTTAGAAGAGATTAGGATATTAGGCAAAAGTAAGAGAGAGGAGGGCGGAGAGGGAGGAATAGCACCGGAATCATCCAAGGTGGAGTTTCTAGCAAACGTTTGAGCGAAGAGTTTAGCTTTGTCAGAGGAAGAAGTGATGGTTGTGCCATCAGAGTGGGAAAGGGGAGGGAAAGACGAGGAAGAGAAATTGTTGGAGAGGTTTTTGGCTAGATGCCAGAAAGCTTGGGAAGAGCTAGAGTTGGATAGTTCAGTGCATTTATTATTGATGAAAGAGTGTTTGGCAAGTCGAAGAACAGATTTGGCTTGATTCCGGGCAGAAACATAAGAAGAATGAGTCTTGAGTTTTAAGGCGTCGGTACCGTTTGAATGCTTCCTCCTTATTGCGGACAGCAGTAGAACAGGCGTGAGTAAACCAAGATTTTTTTAGCATTAGTCTGAGAGAAAGAGAATGGAATGTATGCTTCCATGCCCGATAGGATTACCTCGGTAATGCGTTCAGCACTCTCCGAGGGTCCCCGGCCACGGAAGCAGAAATCATTCCATGGGAAATCAAAGAAGTACTGCCGGAGAGCCTCCCAGTCGGCAGCGCCAAAGTGCCACAAGCGCCGCCGGCTAGGAGGATCGGGTGGCCGTACTGGAGAGATAGGACAGGTGACAGAGATAAGTTTATGGTCGGAGGAGCCCAGAGGAGAGAAAAGATCGACAGTATAAGAAGAAGGGTTAGAAGTTAGAAACAAGTCAAGAATGTTGGGCCGATCTCCGATGCGATCCGGGATACGGGTGGGTTGCTGAACTAACTGCTCTAGGTCATTTATGATAGAAAAGACGTAGGCTTGTTCACCAGGTGGATCAGTAGTGTGAGAGGAGAGCCATTGGCGGTGGTGAACGTTGAAATCTCCTAAGATGGAGATTTCTGAGAAAGGAGAAATGGATAGAATGTGTTCCACTGTAGAGTTTAGATAGTCAAAGAATTTGGGAAAGTTGGTAGAGTTAAGGGAAAGATAGACAGCACAGAAATATTTAGTAAGAGAATGACAGGAAAGTTTGAGCCATAAAGTTGAGAATTCAGAGGAGTCGAAATCGGGAACACGAGAGCAAGTGAGTTTGTTGTGCACATATGCACAACATCCGCCTTTGGCTTTGAAACTAGGATAGAGAAAGTAGGAGGATACAGAGAAGGGGCTGCTGGATGTTGCCACAGACACCTGAGTTTCGGTGAGGAAGAGAAGATCAGGTTTGTAGGAGGAGAGATGGTGCTCAACAGAGTGAAAGTTAGAGGAAAGTCCACGAATGTTGCAGAAATTAATAGAAAGAGTAACAGGCCGAGGTCCAGGTAATTGTGTGGGGTCGTCAGGGGATGGTCGGTTGGGTGTGGGGGCATTTATGGTCCCCCCCCCCCCCCCCCCTGGGGACTCCGAGGCTGGGCTGGAATTCATAATTTACTTTTTTTGTAAATTTTGGTGTGGAGGAATGAAGTGTGGTGTGCATGTTTAAGTGTAGTGAAGTGGATAGGAGGAGGAGGTGTTTGAGAGAGCTAGCTGGATTGCTCTCAGTGTAAATGAGGCACAAAGAAAATCAGTAAGAGAGGCCAAGCAAGTGAAACAGGAGTTCCAGCGACTCTTTATCACATGCCTATACCCTTTGGAACAGGGTATAGTAGAAACGGATAGTATGTGTGGCTGTTGGATGGAGTTATTAAATGTACCGATATTCACAAGTGTGGGGTAATACAGGTGTGTGTGTGTGTGTGTGTGTGTGCGTGCGTGTGTGTGTGACTGTGTGTGTGTGTGCGTGCGTGTGTGTGCGTGTGTGCGAGTTTGTCAGTCAGTCAGTGCATGGTATAAAGACTATTAGTCTCTTTACCATGAATGAGTCAGTGTGTGTGTGTGTGTGTGCGCGTGAGTGAGTGAGTCAGTCAGTGTGTGATGCCCGTGTGTGTCTGAGTAATGGATCAAATTACACCCCAGATAGTAAGTATACAGTCTACAGCTCAGCACGCACCACCACCACCACCACCACCACGCACCACCACCACCACCACGCACCACGCACCACTACCACCACCACCACCACCTCCACCACCACCACGCACCACCACCACTACCACCACGCACCACCACCACCACCCACCTGTAAGGGGAAGTAGAGTTTATTTATTTCCTCTTTTTTACTTCCTTCTCCCTCATGTTTAGTCCTATTAGTTTAAATATTTAAAAACGTTCACCGCATTAGTTTGGCGATTTTAAGCTCTTTCGCCCCATTTTTTGTCCATATTATGACCTTTTGTTCCATTTAGGTGTCGATTTTTTCCTGGTGAACAATAGCGAGCCTGTAATTTAGGAGGAACATTTTTCCACCGATTTTTTTTACAAATTTATCTCAAAGGGGGTCTTGAGGGCATTTTTAAGCGTGAAGGAGTTCTTGGGAGAAAAAATTATAAATAATTAAATGAATGGATAAACAAATACAAATCTACCTTTAAAACACCTACCGTACTGTATACACCCAATACCGGCACCCCCACCACACCTTCTCTACCCCCACCATCATTACTCACACATACACCCCCGCCCCCCACCTCCTACCCTATCACTAACCACCCCTCCTCTCATCCTTCCCCCCACCACCACCACTTTCCCCACCTTCTCTACCAACACCATCATTACTCACACATAAACCCTCACCTACTACCCCCACCCTCCTAACTTACCACTAACCACCCCTCCTTTCACTCTTCCCCACCACCACCACCACCATCAACACCACCACCACCACCATCATCATAACCCCTTTTTTTAACCTCCCCATCACCACCATGTTCACCGCCACCTCTATCACCAACATCTCTAGTTTCGCCGACTTCTCCACCCTTCCTCATCACCACCACCACCACCACCACCTCAACCATATTCCCAATCATCATTACCCCTTCTTTTAAACCTCGCCATCACCACCATGTTCACCGCCACCTCTATCACCATCATCTCTAGTTTGGCCCACACCTTCACCCCTCCCTTCCTCACCACCACAACCAAAACCATTTCCCCAACCATCATAACCCTTTCTAACCTCACCATCACCACCATGTTCACCACCACCATCACCTCTAGTTTCGCCCACACCTCCACCCACCTTCCTCTTCACCACCACTTCCACCCTACCCCCTCCCCCCCCCCATCACCACTAACACCACCCCTTCATTACGCAAAGTGTCGTGGGGCCTGAGGGAGAAGCGCCCCCCGCCCAACCCACTCCCCCTAAAAGAAAATATAGCAAAAAACGACGACAAGGCAAAAGATCAGAGGGCAGTCTACGTTTTCTATTTCGTGCATTGGTTTATATGATAACTAGGTAGGACTACTTAAAATAATTGAAGGCATAATACAACTTCAAATATTTCAAGTAGTTCTACCTACCTATATATTTTAGGATAGAGAACGAATTAGGTGTGGTAAGGTGTAATTCTAACTAACTTAAAAGAGAGATTATCTGGACCCCCTTCTCCCTCATGTTTAGCTCCTTTAGTTTTGAGATTTTAAGATATTCGCCCCATTATATATATATATATATATATATATACATATATATATATATATATATATATATATCAGCGATTCGTGACAAGCGCCTAATGTTCATGGCCTACCCTTCTCAAAAACTTCTGGAAAACTACGGCGTTTGAAAAAAAAAAAAAAAAAATCAAAATATTTCACCAGTGTCCTGATCAATATCTCTAATGTCCCTCACTTTCTTCCCAGCCCATACCACTAAGTGTCCCTCACCCATGTTCCAGGGTGTACCTCCAATAGTCCTCCAATTTATTCCTTATCTATAAATCGTATCTTCACAATATTCTCCTATAAGAGCACTCAGTTTCTCCCAGTCTCTATTTCCAATATACTATATTTAATTATATCTCACAATTCTAATGAGGAGTCTGTTTACACCCGATATTAAATAGGAAATAGTAACTAGAAGTTAATGGACATTTGTGACATTCCATCTGGGTAAGAAAACTGTGGACACTCAGATAATAATTATGCAGCAGCCTTGTGTATAAGGCTTGGTAACTCACCCACTACACGCTTCAAATGGCAAAAACACGAAAATTAGTGCCTTTCTTTTACCAAAATCAATCAAACAGTGGATATGAAATAAAATTGTATAGTTACTAAAATAATAGTATGCTTGAGAAATTGTCCCTATATACCAAATAACCCACGCCTACATCCACCCTATAGCCCTCTCCTAAAAACTAAAAAAATTGCCAGCTCAGCCTATTCCCCCAATATCCCAAACGGCTACCTATGAATCTTCCGAAACCCACAGAGCGTAACTTTCCTCTTCCCCTGCCATAGCGCTCTCTCTCTCTCTCTCTCTACGACCCCTCTTCCTAGCCAGAATGTGCGGTCATTTGAGAGCGGCTGACCGTCTTAATCAGCGGGCAGCGGCTGTTAGGAGGCCAGCCAGCCAACTTAGGTCAGGCCGAGTCACACGACCTGTTTTACCGGAGAATTGTATCAATGTATGGAATCACTTACAATTTTCACTAATATTTTAAGCTACGGTATTTGTGTTATTCATTATTTTATCAACTTGAATCATCATGATTATTATATATATATATTTTTTTAAATAGCGACATATTGGAAGTGAAAATTGTCAGGTAATAAACTTTTAGGATATTCGCCGATATAGTTTTTGTGTGATATCGACATCGTAAGACTGAGTACCCAAATCGGCGATCTTAAGTTGCGATGTAGTAAGTTGTAACAAGCTTATAACGTACGGTAAGCGGTAATTACTTTTTATCAAATTAATATATACTGTATAGGCCTATTTATCACTTAACTATAATACTATCTTACTTCCTCCACACATACATTCATTCATATATACAGTATATATACATATATATAGAGAGAGAGAGATTAATATATATATATATTCTGACATACGGAGCCCTGTATGTTAATTTAAGAGTTAGAATTAGAGTTGAAGGAGTCACACTACCCAAACGGTGAAGCAGACTAGCGAGCGAACCAGCGAGTGGGGAAACTAGCTCGCCCGCATACCTGCAAACAAGCCTTCACACCTGCGTGCGTCATAGGGGACCCTGCAAACTACCTCGATGACCGATGCTATGACGTATGATCGACGCCAGGAGCTGTGAGTGGACCAGGCACTTGTTATGCGACTCGAGGAGCTATGATTGGAGCAGGCACCAACCCCCGCCTCCTGATTCGTTCCTACACTATCATTGTTTGGTATATAAGACCCGAGTTGTGGGCATTCAAATCAGTCTCATTTGGAGTTGGGGAAGGTGAACTTGCAGCTGGAGGAAGACGGGGTGAAGTATTATAATGGGATTGTGACTGTCAGTCAGATTATATAAGTGTGTGTTAAGTGTGTTCGGTGTAAACACTTACGTTATGTTGGTTAGTGAGATATGTGATTGGGAATTAACGTGAACGCTACTATTATGTGTTTAACTATGTGATTGCGAATTAACGTTAACGCTACTATTATGTACGTAACTATTTGATTGGGATTTAACGTTAACGCTATTATTATGTACTTAACTATTTTAGTTGACGAACTTGTGGACTAAAGCAACTCTTTAAGTAATTGGGTTATGATGAAAGTAATACTATTGTTTTAGATTAATACTTACGAGTTCTTTCATTTTCTTTTAATTAAGCTTACATTGCTTAACGGTGCGTAGTACGGTGATGCTATTGTCTCATATTAGTAATATCGCCTTAGACTAACATGGCTGTGTTAATATTACTTATAGTGATTTCCTAAGCTGAAGAAAATTCTTTTGCTTCAAAATATTATATTTTGCTTTTCATATTATTTGAGTGAGACCTGAATCGAATCTATAAAGCGATCCTGTAACTTTATTTACTCATAATCAAACCTCAATGTTACGTGGTTAAGAAATACATTTAACTAATTATTAAATATATCTAACTTTTTATGTGACTTTGATATTACTCCTGATGATAATAATAATATAATACTGTTAACGTAGGACAAGAACCAAGAATAATTACATTAAAAATAAATAAAAGGACATATTATAAGAAAACTATCTATTCATTTCAAAAAGGGTAAGAGACAGAAATATTCTTACTTTAATATTTATCTTTCAAGACTTTTTATAAAATTAATAGTCCTTCTTTAGCTATAACTTATTCGGTTCATAACCATAGCCTACTAAGCTTCGGTTAAATAATAATTCTTTATAAATACTACATGACTTTAATTAGTTTCAGTATTTTTCATAATTAAAGAGTATCAGTCAATAAAGGATACTAAGTCCTAAGATCCAAAAGGAAAGGAAGCAACAACAGGAAATAATTTTATTAGATTTTACTTTTGTTTTGCCTTCAGCTGACTGATACCTTAATATATATCTCTGTGCTATCTAGATTCATCAAGTTAACCACTTGAGGATCAAGATACGTAACAATATATATATATATATATATAGACGTCCTTTGATATATAACGTTATTGGTAAAGGTAGATACCGGGGAGATCAATAACCAAGCTACAGTTATATTATACAACCCAGTACTGACCACTCCAACATATGGCACTACCTCTACATTATTTATTTATTTTTTTTTTTTACAGTAGTTAACCTTACTTTTTTGTTCTTTTTATGTGTATGAGGGAGACAAAATGCAAAGCTGTCTGTAAAAAGTGTCTCTCCCAAAGTTAAATGAGTGAACACAATTTTGTTGTATGGTGTATTGGAAAGAAGTATGGTGTGCTTGTTTAGTGTAGTGAAATGAATAGGAGGAGGAACAGAACTGACTGGATTACCGTACTCTTAGTGTAGGTGACACAAACAGAAACAGTGAAAGAGGCCAGAAAAATGAAACAGGAAATCCAGCAACTCCTTATCACATGCCTATGAGGCCTCCCCTGGGTATTAGGGTACTGCCCTGTTCGATTGATGTCTACAATCTCCCCAGGGGAGATGATTGGTTCTTCTGGTTCCCCTTCTGCCTCATGTTGGCCTATAGCCCCAATAGTTTTCACATTTTAATACGTTCGGCCCATTAGTTCGGCGATTATATGACCTTTCACCAGATTTCTTTGTCAATATTAAGACTTTTCGTGTCATATGGGTGTCGATTTTTTTACTGGCGAGCGGTAGCAAGCCTGTAGTTAAGAAGGGACCGACCTTTGGCCGGAACATTATTTTACCGAAAAATTTACAACTAGCCTATATCTAGAAGGGGGATCTTGAGGATTTTTTTTTTTTTTTTTTTTTTTTTTTGATGGAGATCTAGTGGGGAAACTAAAAACTAAAAATAATAGATATATGCAATAATCGACCAAAAAATAAACTCTCCCCCCTTAACCCCTTCTTTACTGAGATGTGTTTTTAGTTTTAATTTAGCTAAATTTAGACGATTTTGTGCAGTTTAAGAAGGATCTGTGGTAGTAAAATTTGTTGTTGTTGTTGTTGTTGTTCCCCAAGCTGCCTGGCCGAACACCCCAAGGCCCCGAGCAAGGTCAAGGCCATAACCGAGCGCCCCCACAGAACCCTCCCCGCCGACCACAATACAGCCTGGGTGACCGAAGCCACTCATGGCGGGGAGCTGAGGAGGGTGCACAAACGCCCGGGAAACCAAAGCCCCACACAGGGCCCTGTGCCCCTCAGCAATTATGAAGAGAAAGTTGAGGGGCAAAGGAAAAATGTGACGCTTTGGCTTCCAATCTTGGTAGATTGGGAGGTCAATCCACGGAAGAGACGCCGTCACTTGAGATCTAGAAAATATATAAGTAAAAGGAACAGTTAGAGTAAGCTATGGGTATGGCAGAGATCGCTCAGTTCTCACTTCTGATAGGCCAGCCCATCACCACAGTAAAAAGTGTTAAGTGCGATAGTTCGAAGCTTCTTAATTGCTGGTTACCCATTTTAAACTTAATAAAATCGTCTAATAGTTGCCAGAATATAATTAAACAGACGTCCCCGGTATAGTAGGGGTTAACCTACCCTAACCTAATATGATTTATCCAACTTAATCTACAGCTATACATATATATACTTAATCAACATAAAAAGGCATCAGAGCGACATTGTACAATTATGCAGTATAGGCATGAGACATAATAAGCAATACCCCCTAGCTGAATCTGTATCCAACTCAGACGAAATACTACAATGGTATATGCTGTAACATAATATATCTCAGGTGCTTCAGAGGTTTTAAGGGGAGATGGGTCGCTTTTCTAGATCCCCTTCTCCCTCATGTTTAGCCCCATTAGTTTTCAGATTTTAAGATGTTTGCCCACTAGTTTGTCGATTTTAAGACCTTCCGCCCCATTTCCTTGTCAATATTAAGACCTTTCGTGCTATTTAGGTGTCGATTTTTGTCTTGGCGACCAATAGTGAGCCTGAAATTTTGGAAGAATCGGCCTTCGGCCGGGACATGTTTCTACCGAAAAATGTACAAATTAATCTAGAAGGGGGCTCTAATGGATGTTTTCTTAATTTTGATGAAGGTCTAGGGTGGAAACTAGAAACACAATAAATATATTTAAAAATCTAAAACAAATTGAACCATCCCCCCTTAATAGTTAGATATTGAAATGGTGTAAGTAGAAGAATCCTCACAAGAGACGCGGTATCATCAGAAGTGGGTTGGGTTAAATAATGTGTAGGCTGGAGCAGAACGATGGGATGGCTGGTTGGGGAAGGGATATAAATGATACCCATTATGCCTGCCCTTTCTACTATACCGGTACTCTATTTTATTCTATCTCTGACTCTATCAATCTCCTATGAAGAGTTATGATTTGGAGGACTAAAGTACGGCAATTTCATCTGGCTCGCAAAATTCACTCTTGACACAATTTATATCTTAATTTAAATAAATTACAGATATTCAATTGGCTAAGAGATTTATCTAGAACCTCCAGACTTAGAGTAGTGAGGCCAAGATGGCCCCTATTCAGATTTGTTGCTTGTGGGGAGACGGAAGTTTGACAGGGAGAATCCAGTCGAGGCCTCTTCTTGGCAAGGGTTCAGCGAAGAAGGTGTCCCTGGGCAGAATGGCAGCTCCAGTGTTGTTGACTTGCAATGGCTCTTATATTGCCCGGCAACCCGATGCAAAAGAGGTTATTATGCTGAGCATTCCAGTTGCAAATGTGGACTCACTATCATTTGCAAACATAGTTGTTGGTTCACTAGAAGTCCCTGTGCACAAACGAAGGATGGCAACTTGTTGCAAATGAAGGTTTTCCTACACCACCACTTCCAAATAAAGTGAGCTAAACTCCAGTTACAAACAAAGGATTGGAGTCACCTAGAACCGTTGTGAACAAAGGTCCAAATATATGATGTGGTTGTTATTGTTTTGGTCTGTTGGTGTGGTATTGACAACTTTCACTGAAGTATCTGAGGTCGTCTTGGCCAGGATAGCAAGGGAAGGAAGGATGTGTTTATAGGACAGTTTGGCCAGGAAGGTAACATTCAGACTGGTATTCAGCCTGTGTTTAAGTGGTCCCATTGGGATTAGCGACGAGTCTGTGACAGAGGTGATGGTTCGTTTCCTTCTTGTGTTTCCATTAACCTACAAGGTCGTAGGTAGACTTGTGTGTTTATATGACCACTATATGATACGATCGTGCTACTTCTGGGATATATCTTATAGAATGTACAAAGCAGAGTTAAGAACTCAAGGAAGCAGCACTCTGCAAAGATAGTCTCAGAGTATTTCAACTGTGTGAATAGTAGAAAGCCATTCATTGGATACCTAAACACTCTAATATGCCAATTACCTACATATGTCAGATGTGAAAATGGCCAATTCTTGAACCCTTTCAGTATACGGTGACAGGTGTCTTACTTATATTTTGGCTACCAGTAGGCGATGGCATTCAGTCTGACAAGACATTTTGGCATTGAGATGGTTAACTGAGACAACGTTTACCTGTATATTTATCAAGTATTGTTCCTATGCTCAATAATATTACCTAATGTTAGCCATGATCAAAGCAGAATGACGCCATCCTACACGGAAGGGACTAAATGGTTATATTTGCCACAGTATTTAGAATGCTGGCGGACGGTTGACGGATGACAGATAATCATGGAGGTGCTTCATTCGTGGCCACCCCCTCAAGGATTAAGGTGTGTGGCAATATATAAGGAGAGATATATCTACGAGGGAAGATAATCTAGCACTGACACAACAACTTCAGGTTTAGTTCATGAGGAGGAAGGGTTAAGGGGAGATTTCCACTTAAGAATTTTTTTTCTGAACCCCTTCCTCCCTCATGTTTAGCCCCATTGCTTTTGAGATTTTAAGACATTCGCCCCATTAGTTTGGTGATTTTAAGAACTTTTGACCCATTTTGTTGGCAATTTTAAGACCTTTCGTGCCATTTAGGGGTCGATTTTATTCTGGCGAGCGATAGCGAGCCTGACATTTTAAGAGGATCCATCCTTCGGTCGGGTCATTTTACTACCGAAAAATTTACACATTTGTCTTGAAGGGGGTCTAGGGGGTGTTTTTCTAAGCTTGATAGAGGTCTAGGGAGGAAACTAAGAAATAAAGTAATACATGAATTAATTGACCAAAATACCGGTCCATTTCCTCTTAAATAGTATTTTCAGAAGCAACGCATTGAATTAGAAAAGAAACCTCGCCAACATAATGAACACAAAAGAAGTCGACCAAATGGAAAGTAGGCCAAACCTATTTGTCTTACATAACCTAACTTAACTAAACACCAATTTATCCAACCTCTTGGGGGTTATTTAGCTTATTTATCATTGAGTGTTTTGATTGTGTATACCATTTGTTCGAGAAATGTATTTCACTCTGCCCTCTAGACTAAAACAACACTTCCCCAGAAAAAGAAAAAAACAGAAACACACACACACACACACACACACACACACACACACAGCAGGCCCCTTAAAATTTGTAAATATTTTGGTAGAAAAATGTCCCGACCAAAGGCCGGTTTCTCATATTTTCCAGGCTTGCTGTCACCCACCTAGAAAAAAAAAAAAAACATATTATGCTCACTAAACTACTGGGGCGAAATGTCATAAAATGTTAAAACTAATAGAGTGAAACAAGGGGTTAAAAAAACAAATTCACATTCACATGAGATAGTGTTAAGATAGAGTTAGAGTAGAGCAATAAAGAGACAGTCGTTACCATTGTCACCCGGCCACTTGTACAATAAGGTGTATAGAGCAGCACTATCAATTACGTGTGACGCCAATATATATCACAGACGACGGAACCAAAGTGGGACGTACAATGAAAGTGTAATAATCACTCGTGTGGAATTATCTCAACAATTTTTTAGACTTTTTGAACACATTTATGATGCATAATATAATAGTGTTCGAGAACGAATGCCTAATCGGTTAGGCTCCCTAAAATGTGTAGAAATTCATATTATTTTTTAGGAGACACTGGCTATTTTTGTGGGTAAATATATTGATATATTCATTTATCATTTAATTTCCTCCCTAGACCTCCATCAAACTTTAAAAAAAAACATCAATTAGATCCCCCTTCAAGATTAATTTGTAAATTTGTTGGTAGAATAATGTCACGGCCGAAGGCAGGTTCCTCCACAATTAAAGGCTCGCTATCGCTTGCCAGGAAAAACATTGACACCTAAAGGGCACAAAAGGTTTTAAAATTGACAAAGAAATGGGGGAAAGGTCTAAAAATCGACAAACTACTGGGCTAAACGTTTTAAAATCCGAAAAGTAATGGGGCTAAACATGAGGGAGAAAGGGGACCAGGAAAACGACCCATCTACCCTTAATGTGTACAGTACAAGTTGTGTGTTCCATTATGCACGCACAATTCTTACAATGAATGGCTGCGAAAGTATGGCATCGACAGCGAGACCAAGATAAGAATATCGGTTAAAACCT
>CM064518.1:32890968-33053468 GCA_032716605.1 Paralithodes platypus | reverse complement strand
ATTAGTATGAAAATGGATGTCAGCAGGCAGACATGCAGCGGAGTACACCACAGCCCGCCCACCACACATCCAGGCGTACCCTTCATATATACCGGATCCCCAGGCCAGGCGCCTGACTGACTATTATTTAGTCCAACTGGCGCCCGACCGAGGCCTCTTGGTGGCCTCGGCCCGACCCCCTCTCCCAAACGACCGCGTTTTCACTCATCTATTCACCAGCATTTTCCATTCATTCCTATTTATTACCACTTCTCTTGCCTGATCTATAGACATTTTTCTATCTCCCAACGCTTATACTACATAATCTCTCCATCTCAATGGTGGTCTTCCAACCCCTCTACCTCCCCTTGTATCTGACTCACAAATTTTCTTTGTAAGCCTTTCATCTTCCATTCCCTCAACATGCCCATACCAGCACAGCACCATTAATAGTATACCACCACTACCACTAATACTACACCACCACTACCACTACTACATCACTACCACAACACCACCATTACTACTACACCACCACTACGACAACACCATCACCACCACCATGACGTAATACTACACCAACACAACACAACTACAACAATACCGCCACGACACCACCTCCACCACAACTATAACATGTCACCACCCCAGTACCACCACTACTACAACACCACTACCACCACAACACCACCACTACTACAACACCACCACTACCAATACTATAACACCGCCACTACCACAACGACTACTACACCAACATTATAACACCACCACCACCACACCCCCTGTACCACTACTACAACACCGCCACCACCACCACAACTACTACACAACCACAACACCACCACTACCACTACTACAACATCACCATTTGGAGATCAGCCAGGGAATAGTGACTTCGGAGTGCCATCCCTCCCACACACACACAGATCCTATACACACACAGTCTACAGACGCATACACACAAATAACCTACACACAGATCCATCTTACACGCACACACCCAGCCTACACACACACACACTCACATACAGTCAAAACATGCATACACACAAATAGCACACACACACACACACATATACATATGCATGAGTATACACTATAGATGTGTAACAGTAAACCCATACACATTGCCAAAAAGCACACACACGTGCACATCACATACACCGCCTATGTGTACACTATCAACAATATTCATAACATATAAGACCATAAATCATGCCTTTCGAAAACAATATTAAATATTACGCATCCTTTACTGTGTTATGCCTCTAAATTATGGTAATACTATAGTAAAGAATTAATAGAGTTGATGGTTAGAATTACGGTATTATGTTGGGAATACTGTTGCCTATCCTATCACCGAAAAATAACGCAATAATTGTAACTGTGAACATAGTAAATATAACCTCTGTAATCATGGTTGTGCACCATAAAATATAGTATAGGAAGTGCATGCTGAATGTTCCTGTGCTGTTGGAGTGGCTTTGTTTGTGAATGTTGTCTGTAACGAGTGTAACCAGCTCGATCATGCTGATCAGGGGCTAGCATTCACATTGCAAATGAGACATTGATGTAGTTCACCTCTCCTGTCCGCCATTGCAGAGAGGAGCTAGGCCACGGGGAAGAATGTCAAAGAAAGTCAACCAGCGAGGATCGAACTTACGGCCTCCCGCATGTAAGGTATCCACGCTACCACCCACTCTCCATATATATATATATATATATATATATATTTTATTTTTTAAATAGGACTTAAGAGGCTACTGGATCATTAAGCCCACGACAAGCCAGGAAATATGCAAGACCGGAGCCCCCGAGCCTTCCTCAGATTTATACACCCAGATATACTGGGTATATAAACCCCACCCGAGGAGGACCGGAGCCTCTGCCGAGAACACCCCAGTCCCTTGTGTATGTATATATATATATATATATATATATATATATACTGCGTACATATTGTTTGACGTCATATAAAGCAGCATATATAAAGGGCTGTTCATTATATTGTTATCGGTATAGGCTACTGTATACAGTATAGTGTTGAAGAGTTTAACAGATAAACTATATCCCCCCTGGTGAACACAATTTGGCCTCAACGCTTTTACAGAATATCAATACCCTTCATACCCCAGTTTGTTATACACTTTTTACCAGGCCACACACAAAAAGAAAAAAATATACTATTTTTATAACATGCTGGCAATGTTATTGTTTTTTTTTTTTTTTTTTTTTTTTTTACTAGGAAGTCTATCAATTTATCAATATTAATTAAATCCTTTTAATTTTCAACTTCACGAGCAGAAAAAGTAATACAACACATGGTTATTAATTAAGTAGCTATTGAATAAACTGTCATTTAGTTCGCGTTGACATTAGTTTTCCAACCTCTTCATATTAATAACATTAGTTCGTACACAATAGTCTTGTTAAATTATTTACAGTATATACATATTTATGCTTAATTAGGGGCATATTTTTTATCAAATATATCTTCCGCTATAGTAATTTCAAAATCAAATGTTCCTACCAAATAATGTTTTGCTTGCGTCAATATATATCCATATATAATAGAGGTAATTGTAATTACATGCTGTAGCCTACAATCAATTACTCTATATAAAACCATCATACGCGGTACCCGAATATGTTATGCAGTACCTAACACGAAAAAAATAGAAAAGTTGGCCCACAAAATAGAACCTATACAGCTACTACCTAAAATAAAACTCTAAGGATAAATGTATACAAAATTACTGTTTTCGGGCCTTGTTTCTATACATTTGAGCCGGGCATGACCTATAATGTTCTTATTATTGTAGGTTCACAACACACATCTACACCTGATATGATTTGCATTATAAATCAAATCAGACTGTACCGTATATATAAAGAGTTTTAGTCTGTTTTTTTACCTGGCGGATAATGTATACCAGTATATCATC
Organism: Paralithodes platypus; assembly: GCA_032716605.1. Taxonomy (NCBI): domain Eukaryota; kingdom Metazoa; phylum Arthropoda; class Malacostraca; order Decapoda; family Lithodidae; genus Paralithodes; species Paralithodes platypus. The sequence continues at coordinate 33,050,541 of CM064518.1, read as the reverse complement.
ACCATAGTAATACCAAATTTCCATAATAAACAATATTCTTCGCTACAAAAATTTGAATATGGGCCAAGTAAATATGAGAACACGTCAATTTAACGTTAAGACATTTAATAACAATTACACTTTATCTTTATATTCGCTTTAGTCCCTTAGAAGCTAATTTGTCGATAACTAATATGAAAACAAGAAACTGCTATGTCTCTCCATCGTGTTATTGACAAGATTAGCCTATATAGTTAACCTTATTGGCTAAACAAAATTTGTAATCGCTGAGTAATTAAGTTGGGGCCAATTTGCCGCCAGCTAAAAAAAAACACAGATTATAGCTTTGCAATTATTACAGTAATACGAGAACAATGTTTTAAAACATGGCACTGTAACTTGAGAGGTTACGTTTGAAGTGAATTCACACCCAGCACTTTTTCTGCTAACTTTCGATCAGGAACTTTATTTCAACAATATTTCGAGACAATTTTTTATGGTTACTAATATAGGTAACCAGCATTAGCCGTGTAAAAATAAATGTATACAAAATATAATAAATAAATAAATAAATAAATATATATATAAAACATAATAATACTGTAATAATTATTTTTATAGTGTGACTCATCCAATTTTCAGTAGGTGTAAAGCTAAGCAATCATTGTTCAAATGGTGAATATACCGATATATTAGAAGGGGGCTGCGCCACCTTCCCCGACGTAGTTCAAAATGGCGCTCAAAATGGCGCTCAAACCCTTCTCCAGACCGTTCTCATTACTTGTGAAAGCTTTCAGGTATCTAGCTTGAAAACCGTGGTCATGCATGAAACAAATATACATACAAATACAGTAGACACGGAGACATAATTATGTAATAAATTGACGACTATATTGGAAGACGATTAGCTCATGTGACCTAAACGTATGTCGATAAAACAGTAACAAATAGAAGAATATGACAAGCAAATAAATCAAGCAAAACAATAATTCCAATGGATGGTAGGGAGTAACAAAAACTTACCAACGGATCCCGACAAAAGGTGATCAGTAGAATGCCTTTATATAATGGTGTAGTAGTTTGTGTGCGTGTGTGTGTGTGTGTGTTGTTTGCAAATGTGAGTGCGTACAAACATGCATGTGAATGCTTGTGAGTGTGAACGTGTGTGAACGTGTATGCTGTTGTTTGCTTACCTGCGTGCGTACGTGCACGCATGAGTGAGTGTGTGTGTTTGTGATTGTTGCTGTATTGTGTATGTATGGATGTGTGCGTCCATGTGTATGCTACTATGAGTGTGTGAGTTATTGTTTTCGTGTGAATGTATGTGCGTGCGTGCGACCGTGTGTGTGTGTGTGTGTGTTTCCAAAGGGCTTCCTCTCTCACATTTACCTGGAAAGAGAAAACAAAAGTAAATTATGGTAGTGCATATAGTGTTACACACACAAAAAAAAATGTGCATGGGGCCGGGGTTAATAGTTACTCAGGGTCATTATGGGTTATTACTCACAGTCAGACGGGATTCTAACAGATGGGAAAGATCTTGTCGGATACTCGCTATTCTATATAGAGAGGAAACATTATTATTATTATTATTATTATTATTATTATTATCAACTTTTGTTTTAGGTAGGAAAATATATATATTATATAGGAGAAATACATTATATTACATACAGATTTCTGTCTTGCATTGAGCTGAAATATTTGTATTTAGCATTTATCAATTCAATGTAATTGTATAGATTTCACAATACACATTATAAAATATATATTTGAGGCATTTAAAACAGGGGCACCTATAAGATGTTTGCCCCATTATTTTGTCGATTTTAAGACCTTCTGCCCCATTTCCTTGTCAATATTCAATATTAAGACCTTTCGTGCTCTTTAGGTGTCTATTTTGTTTTCCTGGCGAACGATAGTGAGCCTGTAATTTTGGAAGAACCGGCCTTCGGCAGGGCCATTTTTCTACCGAAAAAATGTAAAAATAAATCTAGAAGGGGAATCTAATGGATGTTTTTTTTAACTTTGATAGAGATTTAGGGAGTAAACTCAAAAATAGATGAATATATAAATAAATTGACCCAAATATAACCACTGTCCCCTTAATTTCCTTTCAGTACAAGCCACAATACTCTAGGGAACATTGTGGTCGAAGGCTATGCAGATATATTACAATCACTAGATCAAATCTGTTGCCTCACTATATATATGAAAGCATATGAAGGAGATTTATTCGCGGCCACCCCCACTCAGGGATAAAGGCGTCTGTAAATAGATAGATAGGCTCAAGAGTTTACAATATAGTATACCCTTAAATTAATGATTTGGTCTTCATAGAAAATGTGACGTTGAGCTTAAACACAAACATCGCTAAAAGTTTACCGTATCTCCATTCGTCTGAAACTCCACGACACTACCATCCAGAATCTAACTAAATGCTATCCCAAATTATGGTTAGGTTAAGTACGAATAAGTGCATCTTTCTAATATCCTCGAGTCATATATATAGAGAAACAGATTGTAATATTCGAACCTTTGATAATGCGAGTTTTGGGTGTAAAGCCTTCCACACGGAGTTCTACAAAAACAGATTGGGAGAGAATTAATCTAATTAATCTAACTGAGCTAACTTAATTATATTTAGATCCCGAGAAATTCGGACGAAATCAACTGCCTTTTTTTTAATGTATCGTTTGACTTTCAATATGTAATATTGTCTCAATATTGTTATTAATCATTTCAATAATATACCATCTTCTTCAAGTCATTCTTGTCTAACACCATGCCATTTTATATAGCTTAGGAAAGACTTCGAATAATCTAAGGGTAAACTATATTGAAATAATAATTAACTCTTGACTTGCACAGATCAACTTTAATAAATTAACTAATAATAGGCTACCCAGAATACAATGAAACCATAGGCCTACACTGAAAGAGTCAATTTCGTGTCGATCGCCATTATCTCGCAAGGTACCGGTACTTATTATAATTATTATAATTTTTCATGTAACTATCGCTATAAACCTCATGGTTTATTTTTGTATTTATTTTTTACATTTAGCATTTGTTCTTGTTTTCTGTTTTCATTAAATAGAGTTTATTATGTTTTATGATTATAGTTGTGACATGTTCAGCTTCTTTTTCACATTAATATTTTCAACTCCATATCCTCAGTATTTTTTGTTATTTTTTTTGTTATTTTTATTTTTTGTCTATATTCCAACTTACTTCCTCTCGGGCATAGGCTGAGAGCCTTAACATTCACCGCTTTACAATGAACAGTGAAGCCCGTGAGGTCTTGTTCCAGTCTAGGGAGTGAGACATATGAAGCACGTAGAGTACAACGAGCACCTGCCATCTTGCCTTCACATGAGGCACGGTGCTCACTGATGGCCCGAAACGACCCCATCTCTGAAGCCACCTCGTTCCCGTGCTTCACTGTCTCACCCCCTACACTCGGACTCTCACACTTACACACACACAACGCCACCTGTTGAGCAGATAACTCACCAGGCATTGCACCCCTATAGCATATATTGAATATGGGAATATTCATACAGTGCTATTTAATCAGGGAACAGTGAGGGTATTTTATTGACGTTTCGGTGGGCTTGTGGTAATGCACTGATACCAGGTACAGCACAAATTCCATCCCAATAATATCTTCCCATTGATACATCGGGATTTGAACCCGGGACCTTTGGATTACCAGGCCAGTGGCAAGACCACTCCACCACACCACATTGCTGTCCTCTGTAATAGTTTGTTTGAATAACTGCATGGCCTTCAGTCACAAATGTCCTCTAGATAGATATGACTTGTACTGAGAGGTAAATTAATAATAAATGAAATGTGTATATATTAGCTAAAACGAATAGTTGAGCCTATCGGTGGAGCTGGTTAAGGGGAGACTGGCCGTTTGTTTGGTCTATTAATTAATGTATTCATATATTTTTTTAGTTTCTTCCCTAGACCTCCATCCAGCTTATAAAAACACTCCCTAGCCCCCCCCCCCCCACCTTCAAGATAAATGTGTACATTTTTCGGTAGAAAAATGTCCCGGCCGAAGGCCGCTTCCTCTTAAAATTGCAGGCTCGCTATCGCTCGCCAGGAGATAATCGACACCTAAATGGCACGAAAAGTCTTAAAATTTACAACGAAATGGGGCGAAAGGTGTTAAAATCGCCAAACTAATGGGCTTATAATCTCAAAACTGGTGGGGCTAAATATTAGGGAGAAGGGGGTCCAGAAAAACGGCCTGCCTCCCCTTAAGTTATGCTGGTGAAGCCAATCGTAATAGTGGTTATGGTGATTACGAATGTAGTTAGTTTAGGTTAAAATTGTATTAATCATGATCTAAAATTGTCTTGATAGCGTAATGGTTAGTGTGCGGAATTTCGGTATGAGTATCCTAGGTTCGAATCCTTGGAGTACCACATGTATTCATTAGTTTCATTGATTTCATAAATTAGGTGTATTTGTCCTAGGTACGAATTCTTGGAGTACCACATGAATTCATTAGTTTCACTGATTTAATTAATTAGGTTTATTTGTAAGTTAATTAGTGGGTTGGTGATAATATGAATAAAACGGATAATGTTAGTGATCATGGCAGTGACAGTGGGAATAATATTAGCTATCACAGGAATAGTGTATACTGAGAGTAGTGATGCTCATGAGAATGGTAATAGTGTAGATGGTTTGAATGATTGTTGTATTTATATGTGTGGTGATGATAGTGGAGATATTGATAATAATGATACTGGGATATTTATGTGATAATTATTATATCAGTGAAAACTGTGTTCAAAATGGCAAGGTTGGCTATGCAGTTTTTGTTTTCTTCCAAAGTGTGAGAACTGCACATTTACTTTTATTTTAACGATGTTTTGGATATAGACTAGGTAAGTTAGGTTTTCATGACAATTTCGGAGGCTTTTAGATTTTTGGTAGCAAGGTGGTGAGGTAGAAAGACATTTTGCTGCCGACACCAACAGTCTCCTAGCGAGATTTTTTCTACGTGAATGAAGGAGACAAAAGGCAAAGCTGCTTGTAACAAGTCACCCCCCCCCACCCCCCGCCCCAAAGGTTGAAAGACTGATATAGAGCCAAAATCAAGGTACGTTACAGGTAATTTAGGTATGTTTGAAAGAAGTGTGGTGTGATTGTTAAGTATAGTGAAGTAAATAGGAGGAGGAGGCGTTTGTGAGAGTTAGCTGCACAAATACAAACAGTGAGTGAAGCCCACAAAATTGGTGACAGGGTAACTCAACCAGTAGAACATTTTAACCAATACATCTCAACTAGTGCCAACTCAGCATATATTGATAGGTTAGATTAGGTTCATTAAGCTTAGGTTGGAACTTCAAGTTAGCACTGGTTTAGTTAACCAGGGTCGGGGTCACACTGGTTTAGATCTACTACATATAATAGTCTACTGGTTGAGTTGTCCAGGTACATTCGGATACCATAAAGTCTCTAGCCCACTCATAAATAATCGTGGACTTCACCTATATTTAACTATGGAAGTATATCTCTATAAACCAACTTATCAATATGATTTTTTATAAATAAACTACACAACTATATAGCCTACACTATTTATAGAAAAGAAAGTTCTATCACAAAATCAATCCAGATAGTTATAATTGCATAAAGAAAAACATGTGGTCCCCGATTTCGTATGAGTGGGCTAGAGACTACCGGTATGGTATCCGATTGTACCTTTGCGACATATTTCGTAAGTTGAACAATTCTGCCGGGCAAGGGCTAGAATAAAATACAATACACTCCGGAAAAGGACTGAAAGGGTTAATTAATTCCTTAACGGCAGGACTGTGAGCCGTAACAGGTCAAATTAAACCCACCCACTAAAAGCACTGAAAGGTCAAACTCTGGCTACCTACACATATACGCTCGCGCGCGCTCTCTCTCTCTCTCTCTCTCTCTCCCCCTACCAAGCATATTTTGTTTTTTATGTGAATGAGGGAGACAAAAGGCAAAACTGCCTGTGACGAGTGCCTTCCCCAGAATTAAAAGAGTGACTGGGCCAAAATCAAGCAACGTTAAAGCCTGTAAATTTGTTCATTACACAACGAAGTCAGGCTTTTTTCTACATTACTATTTTTGCAGTTGAATCAATATTCGCTTGGCCTCCCAAACTATAGTCTATTCGCTGTAAGTAGGCGATAAATCATGACTTCTAGCCTCTGTAACTCACAAAGGGTTAGAGCAAATTGGCTGTAAATTTCCACATCTATTCCTTGACTGACTCTTCCCAAATGGTAGACATTTTAGCTCGATTAATCTAGTCGTGTTTGAGTTACAAAGGTTAGAGGTCATTATTTCTCGCCCCCACTCCATTTGATTTAAATATGGGAATAATCATTAAATACTAATGCACTTCAAACATGTCGGTGAGCTTTGTGGTGAAATACTGAAATGAAGTACAGCACACATTCTATCCCAATAATATCTTCCCTTGACACAGGAAATGAAGCCGGAAGCTTATCGTTACAAGCCCAGTAACAAGACCATTCCACCACACCTCCCAGCACTCACTCACTCTCACTCTCACTCTCTCTCACTCTCTCATCTCTCTCTCTCCCCTCTCTTTTATCCCGGTAGACCGTTTGCCCAGGCTGCTGCTCCTGGCATAAATTAGAATATGTAAGCATCAGGGAGTAAGGTAAAGTAAGGCATCCCCCTCCCTTCCCTTGCTTTCGCTCTCGCTCTCGCTCTCGCTTTTTCTCTCTCTCTCTGGATGTTTTAAAGCGCTATACGCATATTATTAATCCTTTTCTACACGATGACGCCTTCTTTGTCAATTCGATCAGTTTTACTGGCTGGTCACATTTATGTAGATACCCTTTCCCCTGACTGGAAATTAGAATTAGTCAACCCTATCTGGAAAGGAAACAATTATCTACAGGACTACACAAACTATTGGAATGATACGCTGCTCAACCTGCCAAGTAAAGTTAATGCTCAAAATCTACTGATGTAAATTCGCGACCATCTGTTAAAAGCTGAGAGACCTAAGCAATGTGTTATTTCGCCATAGTAGTAAAATAATGACCAGATTCTACCACTCTGGATCCTCGTAGATCGCTGGCTTGAGTTTCGACAGAGAATGATTGTAAGGTAGTTATCTAAAAATGGCTTTTGATTAAGTGCACCATGAGGCTCTATGGTAACTTTCACTTCTCCGTGATATACTCGATGAGATAAATAATTTTGTGTCTGGAGTTTGTATATACAAAAAGGATATTTCTGTCAAGTGTAGGGGGCAGGCTTCCTTCTTCCTTGTGAATTCAGGAGTAAGACAGTGATGTGTTCAAGTGCCTACACTTTTCAACACTTTCGTGGACTGGCTACTGGGCCGAACTGTTGGACAGTTAGAAGAGTCGCTGTGGTAGCACCTGTTGGCAACGTCAAGATCACTGATTTTAATGTTTCAGATGATGGCGTGAGTCACTGGAGGTTCTCATAAGTGGTCTTGAGGTGCTGTCCGAGGGGTTGGAGCCACTGGGCCTATAGGTCTTTTGTTATCATAATAAAGACTCAGGCTAACATAGTGTTTATCTTATCGGTAAACATCATCTTTATCATTTTCACCTGCTCATTTTCAACATGAGGACAACATAGTAATGCATAGTCAAATCAACAATCATGAAATTGACCTCAATAAAAAATAAATATTAATAAAGAATGTACTGCTCAAAATAAAACCAATACACAATAATGCCAAAACACCTAAATTAAGACAATCATAATTACAGTACATACATTACAAAGAAACGTACATAAACAAAACAAAGACACGAACACTACTATTAATAATAAATATACCCATAATAATAATGAACATACAACAACAACAACTACTACAAATAATAATAATAACAACAATAATAATAATAATAATAATGATAATAATAATAATAATAATAAAATATGATGAATTTATGTTTCTATATATCCTTCCTTCATTCACAATGACGAGCTAGAAAGACACTTAGGTGAGGATGATAAAGGGGAGAAGTAGAAGGAAATATAATGATAATGATGGTGAAAAAGGTAACATCAGTAATAATAATAATAATAATATTTATAATAATAATATAATAGTAAATAATGGTAATAAAATACTAACAATAATATAATTCATTAAAACAGGTAAGTTTGTGTTTGAATTTCTTCATCAGTCCTTCCTTCAGAGAGTAATATATGCTAATGACTATAGGAAATAGAAGCCAACCTATACCCTGACACCATCCTAGGGATAGAACACTTTGATTATGGGAGGAGTGACTTGGGAGGAAATTGGTTGCAGTGTTATCCAGAATATATATATATATATATATATATATCATCATTATCATCATCATCAGCCTGAGTTAGTACACTGCAGGACAAAGGACTTTCCCAAACGTTTCAACTCCAACCGGTCAGATGTTAGTCTGTTCCATCCCAACCCCGCACACTTTCGGATCCCATCCCTCCTTCAGGTTCTCTGTCTACCCTTTCCTTTAGCTCCATCTCTAGGTTCCCATTCTGTTGCTCTAGGTGTCCATCTGTTATCATCTCTTCTAAATATATAATCTGCCCAGAACTATTTCCTCTTTTTTTTTTTATAGTACTGAGAATATTTTCTAGTTTTGTTTGTTCTCTTATTCAGTATAGACCCTGTTCATTATAGGTAGACCAAAAAAATCCCGACGACTAACTCTATAACTTAAAGGTGGGGGTGCATGGGTTAAGGTAAACATGGAAAAATAATCGCCAACCTGCATATAATTATCTTGTAAAATGCAATGTCACTGACATAATTATTAACAATGGTATAAAGGATTTTGCGGATCATCTATACCGGGCCTGTGACGTCATAGTGACGTCACACCAGTATCCTTATCCTAGACTGGATGGTGGACTTACACTCTTGTGACGTCACAGGCCCGGTATAGACGATCCACAAAATCCTTTATACCATTGTTAATAATTATTTCAGTGCCATTGCATTTTGCAAGATAATTATGTACAGCTTGGCGATAATCATTCCATGTTTATCTCAACCCATGAGACCCCACCTTTAAAACGACTAGATTAATCGAGCTAATAGTTCTACTATTTGGAAAGAATCAGGGAATAGGTGTGGAAAGTTGCAACCTATTTATTCAATATATACCTTTTTGAGTTACGGAGGTTATGGGTGCTGATTTCTGGCCTACCAATATTGAATGGACTATAGTTTGGAAAATCAAGCTCGTTCGTGCCAAATCTATAGGAATCATAATGTTATATAAGACATGTAATATTCCTTTGATTCCTAGAGGTCCTTCCTAAGTCCAATAGTATCCATTAGAAGTAGTTAAAGGAGCCCACCTCGCTTTTTTTTCCTCCTTTTCTTTGTCTCTTTGGCTTGTATCCATTCGGCCCCATTCAGCCTACTGTTTTAAGGCGTTTACCCCCTTTCAGATGTCAATATTTTCCTGGCGAGCGGTAGCGAGCAAGCATATATATTTTTTGTTTTGACAGCAAGCTAAATTTGTAAATTTTTCGATAGAAAAATGTCTCCGGCTAAGCCAGATTTGTCCATACAATGCTGGCTCGCTATCGCTCGCCAGGAAGAAATCGACACCTGGATGGGGATAAACGTCTTAAAACAGTTGGCTGAATGGGGCCGAATGGATACAAGCCAGAGAAAGAGGGAAAACGAGAGAAAAAAAGGCAGGTCACCCCCCTTAACGGTAGCATATAAAGATAATGGCACCAAACTGTCCTGAGATGTCCTTCACTATGTCCCCCAGTATCATCAACGTAATGAGTGGAAGAGGGCTGCTGCTGGCTGGCTGGGGCTATTCACACCAGTGCAAGCGAGTCTCAGATCGCATTTACCATTCACACCCTTTTTATTCCTCCACGAACGCGAAGAATGGCGACAATTTAAGGGGAGGAAGACCGTTTTTCTGGACCCCCTTCTCCCTAATGTTTAGCCCCACTAGTTTTGAGATTATAAAACGTTCGGCCCATTAATGTGGCGATTTTAACACCTTTCGCCCGATTTCGTTGTCAATTTTAAGACCTTTCGTGCCATTTAGGTGTCGATTATTTCCTGGCGAGCGATAGCGAACCTACAATTTTAAGAGGAAAAATTTACAAATTTATCTAGGGGGTGTTTTTCTAAGTTTGATGGAGGTCTAGCGAGGAAACTAAAAATATATATGAATAAATGAATTAATAGATCAAACAAAAGGCCAGTCTCCCCTTAAGGTCTTGAAGAATCGCGCTCGTCTTCTCTCATCAGGACAAATTATTATCAAGAGCGATTTATAATAGTATCGCCTTAATTTATGTTACTTATGTACAACAATATTTAACCCCTTCTGTACCGGCGACGTCTTTTTAATTTTATTCCGGCAATTATTAGACGATGTTATTCAGCTTAGGATGGACGTGTAGCAATTAAGAGGCTACAGACAATCTTAATTAACCCTTCTTACTACCACATATCCTTCGTAGGCTGCATAAAATCGTCATAATATATCTAGAATACACTTACAAATACGTCGCCCGTAAAGAAAGGGTTAATGAAATAGGCCTATATATAAAAAGGTTACTATTGAGGATCTAAAGAATTAAACTTTCCTCTCGAATAAAAACATTCATTTAATTACTATGTACTCTTTCCTCAACTTAACAAGGGGTAGACTGATCATAAATATCTAATTTTTTCTGAACCTCATAGATATAGATAACAAGATGGACAGTGGGCTTCCCAGGCTCAAACCATCAAGAGTATAAAGGAGGTCTAAACTGACCACATAAAGATCTACCACTGATGTATATAATTTAAGGGGAGGCAGACCGTTTGTTTGGTCTATTAATTCATGTATTCATATATGTTTTTAGTTTCCTCCCAAGGCCTAAATCAAGCTTAGAAAAACACCCCTAGCGGCTTTACTCTTATAACTCTTACAGTTCTCTCCTTTCGTTATGCTATTGACAATACTATGTTCTTATGAAAGCCGAATCTTTAAATCTGAAATTGCTATTATTCATTGTGATTATACATTTGTGATAAATACTGATATATTATTAAGGGGAGGCAGACCGTTTTTCTGGACCCCCTTCTCCCTAATGTTTAGCCCCACTAGTTTTCAGATTATAAGACGTTCGGCCCATTAGTTTGGCGATTTTAAGACCTTTCGCCCCATTTCATTGTCAATTTTAAGACCTTTCGTGCCATTTAGGTGTCGATTTTTTCCTGGCGAGCGATAGCGAGGCTGCAATTTTAAGAGGAACCGGCCTTCGGCCGGGAAATTTTTCTACCGAAAAATGTACAAATTTATGTTGAAGGGGGGCTTCAACATAAATTTGTACATTTTTCGGTAGAAAAATTTCCCGGCCGAAGGCCGGTTCCTCTTAAAATTGCAGCCTCGCTATCGCTCGCCAGGAAAAAATCGACACCTAAATGGCACGAAAGGTCTTAAAATTGACAATGAAATGGGGCGAAAGGTCTTAAAATCGCCAAACTAATGGGCCGAACGTCTTATAATCTGAAAACTAGTGGGGCTAAACATTAGGGAGAAGGGGGTCCAGAAAAACGGTCTGCCTCCCCTTAATAATATATCAGTATTTATCACAAATGTATAATCACAATGAATAATAGCAATTTCAGATTTAAAGATTCGGCTTTCATAAGAACATAGTATTGTCAATAGCATAACGAAAGGAGAGAACTGTAAGAGTTATAAGAGTAAAGCCGCTGTCACACGAACGCTTTTTCCATCAATTTTTCATGAGCAAGTTTTTTCTCGTATTTTGGGGAGACTTTTTCGCACTGGTATCGGTAATTAGACTGAAGGGAGATTATGTTAGGCGGCTGAATTCTGATAAAGTGTAATTATTTAAGCTTCCAGACCATAATTGCCCGTAAAAAATGCTGGGAAAAGGGCTCGTGTGACTACGGCTTTATACGGTTTGTGAGGAGAGCACAACACAAGCTATATCACAAAGAAGTGTTTATTACAAAGAAGTTGGTAAGGAAGGTAAAAACACTTCTAAAACATCATGAGCCTCTTGTATTTTTAATTCTAATAATGCATGTATACGAATCTAAGTTATTTTATTAATGTAATTTAAAAATATATATAATAAACTAAATAATAAAACCGTATATATCAGATATCATAAAGATAATTCCATACCGGTACATGTGCACTTAAAAAATACAAAATCAAACAAATGAGAGGTCCATGAATGTTTGCAAGTGACTGTGCAGTGAGAAGTACTGTACAAATAATGCCACATCATCCACATAACGTCAACACAATAACGAGAAGCTTAAACTGGACACACGCGTCTGGCGGTAGCTGGAATCAAGTTAAGGGGAGGCAGACCGTCTTTCTGGACCTCCTTCTCCCTAATGTTTAGCCCCACTAGTTTTTGAAATTATAAGACGTTCGGCCCATTAGTTTGGCGATTTTAACACCTTTCCCCCTATTTCGTTGTCAATTTTAAGACCTTTCGTGCCATTTAAGTATCAATTATTTCCTGACGAGCGATAGCGAGCCTGCAATTTTAAGAGGAACCGGCCTTCGGCCGGTACATTTTTCTACCGAAAAATGTACAAATTTATCTTGAAGGGGGATCTAGGGGGTGTTTTTTTAAGCTTCATAGAGGTCTAGGGAGGAAACTAAAAAAAAAAATATGAATAAATTAATTAATAGACCAAACAAACGGTCTGCCTCCCCTTAAGAATTTGATGTCAGTATGAAAAGTGTTTTTCGGTAGAAACATTTCCCGGCCGAAGGCCGGACAGTCATGGTCAAAATAAGACATTGAACCCTAACTATTAACCCCTTCTGTACCGGCGACGTTTCTTTATCGTATTCTAGCTAAATTTAGACGATTTTATCCAGTTTAAGAAGGATGTGTGGTAGTAGAAATGGTCAAGTGAGATAGTTGGATGCCTGTTAATTGCTGGAGGCCCTTTTTAACTGAATACAATCATCTAACAGTAGCCAGGATACAGTTAAAAGAACGGCATCGGTAATAAAGGGATTAAATCTGAGTACCGTGATATGATTGTTATGGGTGAAGCAGTTTATCAAAATATATCGCCAATGTACAGTATTATAATGCAATTCCAAAAATACTCCAGAAATTCCTGCCCACGACTGTACTGTATATCTGGTGGTACACTCTAAGGCATAAGTCATTTCTGAGGCCTCAAATTGCTTAAGGGGGTATGGGCCGGTTTTCTGGACCACTTTCTGCCTCATGTTTAGCCCCATTAGTTTTCAGATGTTAAGATGTTTGCCCCATTAGTTAGTCGATTTTAAGACCTTTAGCCCAATGTCTTCATCAATATTTAGACCTTTCTATTTAGGTGCCAATTTTTTCCCTGGCGAACGATAGTGAGCCTGTAATGTTACCGGCCTTCGGCCGGGAAATTTTTCTACCGAAAAATGTACAAATAAATCTAGAAGGGGGATCTAATGGATGTTTTTTTTTTTTTAAATTTGATAGAGGTCTATGAAAGAAACTAGAAAAATAATGAATACATGCAAAAATCGCCCAAAAACTGAACCATCTTAAATGAACCCACGAAATGCACAAACTAGGTAAAGAAAGAAAGTGAAGAAACTAAACAAGAAGAAGGAAAGACAATTAAGTATGGTAGTAGCGTAAAGCGTACCTACAGAGAGCAATTTGATGATCATAGGAGAACTAAGAAAGGTCATCTGAATATTTGCATAATTCAAGCAATGGGAAAAATATTATAGAACAAAGGTAGGCAGCTAATATATATACTGTGTATATATATATATATATATATATATATATATATATATATATATGTATATATAAAACAACCAAATAATCTAAGTACGGAAATGTAATAACTCCAAGAAGTGGTGGCATACAACAGGTATAAATCAATCCACACACACACCTGTGTCTAACTGTCTAACATGACCCTTACACCTGTCGTCGATGAACTAGTTTCCACACTCGTAACAACATTTCTAAAATATATGTTCTCTTTAATAAAACAAAAATGTATGCCAAACCAAGCATTCTCTTGGTTTGAAAGTGTGTACACAGTTTATTTAGTTTTCATTATTAAAATAAAACAAAAATCACGTACAAGTGGTATTTGCAACTGAACGTTAAATATATACAATGCATTCATCATATTTAAACTCATCTTGTACAGTTGCCAAGACATGAAACTGGGACAATGCTGTGGAAAGCTAAACGTATTTATTCTCAAAGTAACAGATTAACACATAGTACTAATAAGAAGTAATGGTCTTACCCCGTCCAAACAACACTATTACAAACAGGTACATTCATAAACTACCTTCCAAATTATACATAATAATGTGAGAGCAATTATATAATTTTAATAATTCTCAGCACTTTTCCTAGGCGCATGTCTTAGCAACTGTACATTATATGAGATTTATGCTATTACTTTCATTGATTTTATTAGTTAGGTTTATTTGTAAATTAATTGTGGGTTGGTGAAAACAAATATGAATAACTCAAAGTATCTATATATATCTGTCATACTCAAAGGTTATGATTATATAGGATTAATTAGGCTACTCCTTTACTTACATAAGATTTATTAGTTTTAGCCTTTGTTTATATAGGATTCATTAGTTTATTAAAATGTATTTGTATATATTGGATTTAATAGCTTATATAGGATTTATTTGGATTTGCACTTTGTTTATATAGGATTTACTAACATATATATTATTGTTTTAGTATTTCCCTTTGTTTATACAGGATTTATTAATTTTACCCTTTGCTTATAGAGGATTTATTAGTGTTTTGTATACAGTATATTGGATTATATAGGATATATTTGGATTTGCACTTTGTTTTTATAGGATTTATCAACATATATATTATTGTTTTAGTATTTCCCTTTGCTTATACAGGATTTATTAATTTTACCCTTTGCTTATAGAGGATTTATTAGTGTTTTTATTCTGACACGGGCGGGTAATTGGTGGTGGGCGGTAAACTGATGCTTTTACTTTAAGCTCTCTCACCCAAAAAATGAGGAGCTTGTCAAAAGTTATAATTAAGGTTGAGTAGTCTGTAAAACCTGATTAATCGTTGTTGTTATTATAATAATAATAATAATAATAATAAACGGTTTATTAAAGAATGGCAGCCTCATGAGCTGAAAATACACATTTTACAATTTAGTGGATGAACATGAGATGTACAGATATGAGGATGGTAAGCTTAGTTTACAAACAAAATAAATAAATACAATAATGATGCATGTGCAGAATACAAATTATCATAAAATAACCATGAGAGTAAGTGATATACAGTACATTTACACATTTATTAACTTACTCATATACAGAACATACGTATATACACGTACGTGCGCACATACATATACATACATATATAGGAACATAAGAACATGCAGTAAGTGTGCACATGTCCGTATACACAAACGCTCACGTATGCACACAGACATACATACATACAGAAACTGTTTTGGTAAGTGAGGTAAAGAGGGTGCGGGTACTACAATGGGAGGTTAATCCTCGGTAGTGCAGGTGTGTGTGTGTGTGTGTGTGTGTGTGTGTGTGTGTGTGTGTGTGTGAGACAGAAGGCGAAATATGGAAGAGCTGGGCGTTCTATTGTTAAGGGTGGAAATACATGGATGAAGATACGCGAACACTTAATAATAGATAATGCTTATGCATAGATTTATAATCAGAAGTTGCGCTAGTGAGCAATATGTTCTCGCTCATATGTACGTATATTTACATGCATATGACCATATAAATATAAATACACGTACAGTACATATATATTATATACCTTATATTCTCAACCGGGCTCGAACCATTGACAGCACGTACACACAGACATACATATACATAAATATATGCACATTACATGCATATATGCTCTTCTCTTATCCTACCTGATACTCTCAGCCGGGCTCGAACCACAAACAGTATACACTATACACATATATATATACATAAATAACGCATACATACATACACATATACGCACACATACATACACATATACTGCACATACATAGATACATATATACACATATACATAAACAAACTCAAGCAAATACATACATAATTATATTCTAATACACACACGCACACACACTTATGCATATATTATTAAAGGTGGGCGCGTATATATGGTGTGACAGACCGTTATTACACATTATTAATAATATTAACAATGGTTGGGATAGGACTATTTTTATATCTGTCAGTTCTTGCTCTTATTGGTTGGAGTGTGTTGAAATGACGAGCTGCACGTGTAGGTCTAGGGGCGTCTGGTGGAAGTAAGTTTCTGTGTCGTGGGTGAACAAGCAGCTTAGATGCAAACTGTTTGAGTGTGTTGTAGTGGTGGGTTGAAAGTGCAGGTATGCTAAGGGTGGTGAGAGCTTCCTCGTACCCTGGATATGTGCCACCCAGGATGATCCTGCATGCCCTCCTCTGAACTCTCTCCAGTTATGTTTTATCGCGCACGCCCACACACACACACACACACACACACACACACGCCCACACACACACACACACCAACGCATACTCATTCACACAGACACTCAAATGACACACGAACATACTGATTAACTTTCCCACACATACACTCGGTTACACACACACACTCTCTCTCTCTCGCTCTCTCTCTCTCTCACACACACACACACACACACTCCAAATTTAGTAGCAGCCAAGAAGTGTAGCGGTAATTGTTATCCCCTCACCTGGTTAATGTGATGAGAATATATAATGGGAGTGAGAAAGTGTTAATGCATACACTATCAAATATTAACGCTTTAAGGGGGTAGTATTTGTTTTTTGGACTATATATACATATATTTATGTATTTTTGAATTTCCTAGCTAGACCTCCATCAAGCTTAGAAAAACATCCCCTAGACCCCTTTCAAGATAAATTTGTAAATTTTTCGACAGACAAATGTCCCGGCCGAAGGCCTATTCCTTCTAAAAATAGAGGTTCGCTATCGCTCGCCAGGAAAAATTGACATCTAAACGGCAAGAAAGGTTTTAATATTGAAAAGAAAATGAGGCGAAAAGTCTCAAAATCGCCAAACTAACGGAACGAACGTTTTAAATCCTCAAAACTAATATGCTAAACATGAGGGAGAAGGGGGTCCAGAAAAAGCGAGTAGTACCCCCTTAAAGAGGATATGAAGACGTTAATAAATATCTTCACAATAATATACCCACATAAGGGTATAATGATACTAAAAATCCCATTTAATACAAGGATAGAAAGGCAAATCACTAACAATATACCCAATGATTTAATAGTGGTATATATACATTTGTTATAGCACTGTTTCAGAGTGAATGTACCATATCAGTAGTCAGTTGGAGTGAGTGTTGGTTGGGTGATGTAGTCGTATCTGCTTAATATGGACTACAGGCTGTTGTGTGTGTGTGTGTGTGTGTGTGTGTGTGTACTGTAATGCCCCTTCTAAATTACTCAAATATTACACATATATACGAACGTGTTAATTTAGGTGTGTGTGTGTGTGTGTGTGTGTTTGTGTGTGTGTGTGTGTGTGTGTGTGTGTGTGTGCATATTATTATTATTATATTCTTGTTTACAATGGAGTTACCCTTTAACCCCTTCAAAACGATGGTCTCATTATCATTTCATCATGGCTAACATTCAACGATTCTATTCAGTTATGAGCAAGGGCCTCTAAGAATCAAAGGAGTACATTTTATCTCGATTAACTCTCTGACTCTCACATGTTCTCATTGAATAAAATAGTCTAATGATAGCTAGAATATAATCGTTAATGAAATATTATGTGTGTAAAGCAGGCATGACAATAGTACTTAATGTTCCTAAGTAAATATATCCTTTAAAATGTTATTGTTAGTGATAAACCCATCTTACGTAATTGATAAATGATAGATCAAATAATCAAAAGTATATCACTATCAATATAATAAACTTTATTTTGTGTTACCTTGTCTATACCTTTGCTTACTTACAGTGTAAAATGAGTGAATGTATCAAATCAGTGTGTGTTTATCATCTTCAGAACACCCTGTAACTATCAAGGGTACAAACATGGTATTATACATTCATTGGGTATATTCATAGTGATTAAACTTTCTGTGTATGAGAGAGGTAATATCTTTTTAAAAGGGTATATTTGTATGGAACTTAATTTCTCTTTTCATACCCATACTTGTTTGCAATGTATGATGATAGTTTTTAGCTATAATCTGGCTATCATTAGACGATTTTCGAAATCGAGTGACATGCACTATTTGACTGCTCAGGGTGAGCTCAGGTCAGTAGCACAAAACATTTTACATTTTAAGCAATGGGGCACCTAGGGCAGAGCCTAGAAGTTTGGGTATCTTGCCAATTGTGCGGTACATTAGCTATGAATATGCATATGCGAAGCCTAATCGACCTCCTCAAACATCCAGGTAGATGTCATTCTCAAGCTGAAAATGCCTCGAGCCAGTGTTTTCCCGAGAGAGAGAGAGAGAGAGAGAGAGAGAGAGAGAGAGAGAGAGAGAGAGAGCGCGAGAGAAAAACTCTCTGCAATCTGATTTATATATACATTTTGTTGTCTGTTTTTGTTGTTGTTTTACCAGTAGAAAAAAAGTCCGGCCATAAGCCGGTTCCCCCTAACTTGCAGGTTAAATTTCCCAAAACTATACGAATACCGGTAGTCAGAAGTTTCTCAGACTAATGCAAACAAATCTTGGTTTACTCACGCCTGTTTTACTGCTGTCCGCAATAAGGAGGAAGCATTCAATGGGTAGCGACGCCTTAAAACTCAAGAATCTCATTCTTCCTATGTTTCTGTCCGGAATCAAGCCAAATCTATTCTTCGACTTGCCAAACACTCTTTCATCAATAATAAATGCACTGAACTATCCAACTCTAGCTCTTCCCAAGCTTTCTGGCATCTAGCCAAAATCATCTCCAACAATTTGTCTTCCTCGTCTTTCCCTCCACTTTTCCACTCTGATGGCACAACCATCACTTCTTCCTCTGACGAAGCGGAACTCTTCGCTCAAACTTTTGCTAGAAACTCCACCTTGGATGATTCCGGTGCTATTCCTCCCTCTCCACCCTCCTCTCTCCTACTTATGCCTAATATCCTAATCTCTTTTAAAGATGTACTTTCTACTCTCTCTGGGCTTAACACTAATAAGGCGTACGGTCCGGACGGTGTTCCTCCTGTTGTACTCAAAAACTGTGCTTCCGTGCTGACTCCCTGCCTAAGCAAACTCTTTCGTCTCAGTCTCTCCTCTAACGTCTTCCCTTCTTGCTGGAAGTTTGCTTCATTCAACCTGTCCCAAAGAAGGGTGACCGCTCTCAACCCTCCAACTATCGTCCAATTGCTCTCTTCTCTTGTATTTCTAAAGTTTTTTAAACTATTCTTGCTTCCAAATTTCTTAAGCATTTCTCTTCTCATAATCTGCTCTCAGATCGCCAGTATGGCTTCCTTAAGGGTCGCTCTTCTGGTGATCTTCTTTCATATCTTACTAACTCTTGGTCATTCTCCTTTCGGGACTTCGGTGAGACTTTTTATATTGCGCTAGACATATCGAAGGCCTTGGATAGAGTCTGGCACAAATCTTTAATATCTAAACTACCCTTCTTCGGTTTCTATCCTTTTATCTGTGCCTTTGTCTCTAATTTCCTTTCCGGCCATTCCATAGCTGCAGTTGTGGATGGCCATCGCTCACTTCCTCACCCTATCAACTCCGGTGTTCCTCAGGGCTCTGTCCTATCTCCTATTCTCTTTCTAATTTTCATAAATAATCTTCTCAACTGTATCTCAAGTCCCATCCATTCATAGCAGAGGACTCAACCTTACACTACTCAATTAATATACCCCCCCCCCCTCCTATTCTCCGCCTCCCCCACCTGTCATGACGGATACTTAGGGCGTTCAAGGACCTAGCGTCTGTTAGTGACCTGAAGAAGCTATCTACAAATCGTTGTCAATAAAGTGCTCCTCCTTATATGGTGTTTATATTCATTCTGTCAACTTTTCTAAGTTATTTCAACACTACTCAATTAGTTTTCCAGAACGCCCCAGCCAGCAATCCCTAAAAGACAAACGTAATGAAGCCATAGAACACTTATCTTCTGCTTATCTAACTACTATTTCCAATTGGGCAGAGAAAACCTTGTTACCTTTAATGCTTCCAAAACCCAATTTCTCCATCTATCTACCCGTCCGGAACTCCCAGCGGACTATCCCTTATTCTTCAACAATACAAAAATCAACCCTTCATCTTCTTTCAATATGATTGGGGTCTCTTTTTCTTCTGCTCTCACTTGGAAGGACCATATTACCAGTCTTCCTAAGACAGCCTCCCAGAAGCTGGGTGTCCTCAACCGCCTCAAGGGGTTCTTTACCCCTGCACAGCTTCTTGCTCTGTACAAGGGCACGGTGCGTCCTTGTATTAAGTATCGTTCATATGTGTGGGGAGGTTCCTCTCACACCGCTCTCCTAGACAAAGATGAAAGGAAGGCATTTTGTATCATTAAATCCCATCCACTCACCAACTCTCTGCAACTCTCTCTCTCTCCGCCGCAATGTTGCATCTCTCTCGTTATTCTATCTCTACTATAATAATCAGTGTTCCTCAGAGCTTTCATAGTGTATAGCACCTCCTCTACATAGGGTACCGGTACGTGGTACCCGTCTTAAAACACAATCCCACCCATACTCTGTGCAACTCTCAAACCCAAGAGTGAAACATTACTCTCAAAATTTCTTTTATTCAACAACTGAGCTCTGGAACTCTCTCCCAGAATCAGTCTTTTCCTCTTCCTATGACTTAAATTGCTTCAAACTCCGTGTGTCCAGGCATTTTGGCTCGAACATTCCTTGATTTTGGCCTGGGGGAGGCACTCGCTACAGGCAGTTCTGCCTTTTGCCCCCCTCACTCACATAGAAAAAACAAACAAAAACAAAATATATATACGGTATATATATATATATATATATACAGTAAAGGCTAATAAATATACAGGACATACTCTTTAAGGACATACTCTTTAAGGACAGAGTGATCCACAAAAAGGACAGCTTGACTCTGATGCGGTAATGGAGTGGTAGAACTGGGTTGCATATTATAAACCCCTCCTCTCCTCTCTCTCAACACTATCAACAAGGATTACGGAAATGGACCACGCCCTAGTCAGAGGCAGACGCCCACTTTAAGGGTAGATGGGGCGCTTTTCAGGTCCCCCTTCTCCCTCATGCTTAGCCTCTTTAGTTTTCAGATTTTAAGACGTGCGGCCCATTAGTTTGGCGATTTTAACACTTTTCGCCCCATTTCTTTGTGAATTTCGAGACATTTCGTTCTATTTAGGTGTCTATTTTTTCCTAGCGAGCGGTAGCGAGCCTGTAACTTTGAAAGGAACCGGCCTTTGGCAGGGAAATTTTTCAACCAAAAAATGTACGAATTTATCTTGAAGGGGGGTCTAGGGGGTGTTTTTCTAAGCTTGATGGAAGTCTAGGGAGGAAATTAAAGACATAATGAATAACTGACAAAAATTACTAAAAAAGTGAACCATCTCCCTTTAAGCCCACAGTCACACCAGCAGTTTTTGTGGCGGATATGTATCGGAGTTTAGTATCCCCTCAATTAATCTAGTAAGTCGGCATCACAACAACAGGTTTATCAGCAAATTGAATCGAAGTCTGAAATCCGCAACAACTTTTCTTATCATCAATCAGGGATTTCTGCTATTTAATCTCGTATTACATATGAATATTCAAAATTATCAGCTATAATATTCAAAATACCTGTACTGGAAGAAACAGGGTGAAATAAAGAAGAAATAAACTTCACTAAAGTATATTATTGACTTTGAAACTGTGACTCCGATAAATCGGCCACTAAAGTAGGCATCATACGAGCACTCTAGTAGTCTAGTGGCACTCTAGATGGGAACTTGCTAGAGGTTGTATGTATGAGGGTGCAAGGCAGCAATTGTGTGTAGATGATGAACAGAGCGAGTTCTTTCATCTGAATGTTGAGTTAAAGCAAGGGTGAGTGATGGCCCTTTGGTTGTTCAGTACCGTATATAAAAGGGTTGGGGTCATGAAAGAAATATAAGGAAGAACAGTGGATGTAGAAGTACCCATGGTAAGGAAAGGGAAGTTGCCTGTGTTATTGTTTGCCGATTATTAAGTACAGACGAGTGATATTGAGTGGGATTTGCAAGTGTTTAGTAAGTATGTTTGGTGCTGCATGTGAGAAAATTAACCTGATGTTCAATGTCGTAAAGATTAGTTAAAATAGGACTTCAGAGGCTATCAACCCTTCTGGAGTATTAAGCCAGCACACTGTAGGTCAAGAATAGCGTCAGGATTAGAGCCCCTTTTCGAGAACTCCAGTCCTTTGATGTGGTGAAGAGTAAAGATATAATAGAGAGGAATGTAGTCACAGAGTGTGAGGTGAGGTTGAATGGTCTGGTGATGAAAAATGTCAGCTCATTTACGATTTTGCGCAATGTAATGAGTAAAGGAGCTTGGAGGATGAAGTGCCAGAGAGGGTACAGCAAGTGGAGGAGGTTTGTAGGAATGATGAAAGCAATGACAAGCAATATGATGGTGAGCATGGAAGTTGAGTAGTCACTGCATGATAGTGTGGTGATCCCAACACAGGCAATTAGGAGTGAAGCATGAATGTTGTTGAAGAGACATAATTCAAAAGTAAGAGGGATGGAATTCAGTTACTTGAGAAATGTTTATAATGGATGTAGATGTGCTGGATACAACTTGAGGTTATTCAGTCATGTGGAGTGCATGGAGAGTGAGATAATGACTAAAAGAGTGTGTGAGGGTGAGATGTAAGGGCAGAGGGGGATTAGGCAGATCAAAAGTTAAATTGAGGGATGGAGAGGTATATGAAGGAAGTGGCACTGGGTGGGAGGGGCGCTGGTTAACGAATCTCAGAGGAAGTCGAAGGTGATTCTTTCATGGTCACCCCTTTGGGAACCAAATCATCTGGCATTAGATATATACAGTAGTTAGACAAGATTATGAGCTGCAAGACTCCAAATAGTTATAAGAGTGATGAAAATCGTCAGAGAGAGAGAGAGAGCGAGAGCGAATAAGGTTAAGTAGTATAACTGCACCGGTGTTAATTAATGGAATAGCAGGTCATGGAATTACAATAGCCAAATAATGAATACTAACTAAAGGGTTCGATTATACTTGACAATGTATGTACGATGCATATGCACTTTTATACAGTATGTGTACACTACAAGTATATTCATATTATGTCAGTCACTGTCTATCCTCTCTCTCTCTCTCTTTGTTTTTCTTTATCAAAAACATATATACTGAATACCGAATAATTCAGTTACATTGAACAAATATTTTGAAACATTACCTTATGTTCTTATGTTCATATGTTATCCACATCACCACTAGTCTGTGATTTCCCTCAATCAAAGTTCACTGTCTTAGGTTTAACATGAAGCTGTGTACCAGTTATTTGTGTATGCGATTGTACTAGTTATGATGCCGAAACCTGGAGGTAAATGAGTAACCAGAGAGACGCACCCCCTCCACCACCACGGACACTAAAGGAACGACACACTGCAGGACCACCTTACAAATTTAAAAAAGGAGTAACCAAGAGAAATACGAAAGTTCTGCTTCCCACCCAACAACACTCTACAACACCACCAACCATTAGAGGACGTGAAGCCGCCACTCGTGACGTCAAAATTCCGCCCTGAAGTCATAAAGGTGGCAGTCTACCTGGTGGCTCACCTGCCATAATAGCAGGGGACTGCCCTCCTACCTCCGCACCAAGATCAAAATGACACAAGAATGGCCCAAAATAGGGTATCAAAACCCTTCCTACTCACATGCCCACCACCGACAAGAGATACAGGAATTCCACCAAATGCCGGATGGAGCAGTTGTTTGGTAGGTCCCCTACCCAGGAAATCCAGGGGCTTAGTTAAGCCGGTATCACACGAGAGCTTTTATAGTCTACATTCGATGATCAAAATTTTTCTGGCAACATTTATGGAATATTTTACACTGGTATCGGAAAAAAGACTGACGAAATAGTATAAATGTTGACCTCATAAGCTGCCAGACCAGTGTTAAGGATAAATGTTAAGTGAAAAAGCGCTCGTGTGAATGGATTTAGTTACACTTTCCTGTCCTCTCCACACTCATATGGTTACACTAACGTGGCGCCGATAGTTTAACCTACCTGAAGGTAAGGAGTATTGTCACACTTGCATCCAGGAGTTTAGTAACACTCGCTCCTCCACAGGGTTTAGTTACACTTCCCTGCCACCTGCAAATTCGGTTACTTATACTTGCGAGGCACCTGAGGTATCTACCACAGGCAAAGAGTCTCGTAACACTCGCTCTCTTTCACCAACGACACAAGCCGACCAGAAGTACTGCACACGGCGCCCCTTCTCCGATACGAGGGCAGAGAAGGAGAAGAAGAAGAATAGATAAAAGCCGCAGAGGTCCCCATCCAGGACCCCCTAGAATGGGAAGATTAGGCACGCTGATATTCCTGACACCCCAAGGAAATATATAAACTAGTACGCCAAAGTACTTTAAGTTAAGGGGGGATGGGCTGGTTTTTGTAGCCCCCTCCTCCCTCGTATTTAGCCCCATTGGGTTTTTTTCTGATTTTAAGACGTTTGGAAACTTTGTTTGGCGATTTTAATACTTTGTGTCCCTTTTCGTTGTCAATGTTAAGACCTTTCGTGCTATTTAGGTGTCGATTTTTTTCCTGGAGAGCAATAGCGAGCCTGTCATGTTAAGAGGAACCGGCCTTTGGCCGGAATTGTTTTCTACCGAAAAATGTACAAATATATCTTGAGAGGGGGTCTAAGGGATTTTCTTACAGGTTGATGGAGGGCTAGGGAAGAAACTAAAACATATTTAAAAAAATTAAAACCCTAAGCAATTAGTAAGCCAATCTCCCCTTAATAATGTCTTTATCTGTCGGAGTCCCTTCTTGCCATTAAAGTCACAAAATACAACATACACCACTAACACCACTTTTTGCGTTCTACTTCATTCCGCCAGTGCATATTTGTACTAATACATATTCTTGTTGTTGTTGTTCCCCAAGCTGCCTGGCCGAACAGCCCCAAGGCCCAGAGCAAGGCCATAACCGAGCGCCCCCACAGAACCCTCCCTGCCGACCACAATAAAGCCTGGGTGACCGAAGCCACTCCATGGCGGGGAGCTGAAGAGGGTGCAGAAGCGCCCGGGAAACCAAAGACCCACCCACATATTCTTGTTGTGTCCCTCGCCATTCACTTATATCGTTGTAAATACTTGTATTAACTAAAATTTGCTTAAGGCTTTTGCAAGCATATGTTATATGTATTTGTTATATTGCATTCTGGTTGTAAGACTTCCATATATACTCTGTAAATAAACCTTATATACCGAAGTTCTTGCATCTGTACTAGCTTAGTTTCCCAGCCAATTCAAGAGCCATACACGCATATGGTAACACTTACTTGGCTCCGCAGCCTGCGAAGGGTCGGTATCTTACTCATATTATTTAACCCTTTCACGCACATATGACGCAGAGGTTGCCAGATTAGCAATAAGAAATAGAGTTCTCTCACTCTTATAATTACCTCTCCAAAATTAATTTTCTGCCCACAACTAACTCAAAGACAACTGCAGAGGTTGAAGTAACTAAACTAAAGGTTTCTAAATACCCCTGATGGTAACAAAGGCTTTAAAGTATCCCCAATAGGCTCAAAATCGCGTCATATGTCGGAGAGGGTTAATTGTGAATTCCATTCACGAGATATTGAAGTAAACTATCTAACTTAACATATTTGTTATGATAAACAAATATAATAATATGTGAAAAATACAGCCACTCATGTTTATATTTAGATGCATTATCTTTGGAAGTAATAGAAATTGTGAAGAATATCAAACTTTCAGAATTTCACCTGGATTGATTTTGGACATTGTGTGGCGACTGATTAATAAATGGTCAACAATACCATATTGACCACTGGTGCATCTTACTCAATAATCTGCTGCTTTATCTATCATTTTTTTTTTTTTTTGTTGTTATTTTTTTTTGTTGTCTATATTCCAACTTACTTCCTCTCGGGCATAGGCTGAGAGCCTTAACATTCACCGCTTTACAATGAACAGTGAAGCCAGTGAGGTCTTGTTCCAGTCTAGGGAGTGAGACATGTGAAGCACGTAGAGTACAACGAGCACCTGCCATCTTGCCTTCACATGAGGCACGGTGCTCACTCATGGCCCGAAACGACCCCATCTCTGAAGCCACCTCGTTCCCGTGCTTCACTGTCTCACCCCCTACACTCGGACTCTCACACTTACACACACACAACGCCACCTGTTGAGCAGATAACTCACCAGGCATTGCACCCCTATAGCATATTTTGAATATGGGAATATTCATACAGTGCTATTTAATCAGGGAACAATGAGGGTATTTTATTGACGTTTCGGTGGGCTTGTGGTAATGCACTGATACCAGGTACAGCACAAATTATATCCCAATAATATCTTCCCATTGATACATCGGGATTTGAACCCGGGACCTTTGGATTACCAGGCCAGTGGCAAGACCACTCCACCACACCTCCTGCAATTATCGTTCAATATTCAGACCGTATCCTCTCACCAAGTAAACAAGATTAATTAATACATCACAAATGGCATTGATTTCATTAGCACAACATTAGCACAGACTAGGGTGTCAAACGAAAGCAGAGTCCTTTCTTTTGAGTCTTTATTATAAGTAACACTTCGTTCTTAACATTAATCATCCATTACAAACCCCAATGTACTTGAATAAATTAATGAAAGCATATGGTCCTTCCGGGATTCGAACACGGGACACCACACCCAGAACATAAGCATCTAAACCATTACACCACCACCACAGTTCCATATGCAATGATACACTTATGGTAAATAGTTAAAATTATAAGCAGGTACCGGGTATGTGTTTGGAAGTAATGTAATGGCCAAAACAATGGTATTTCAAATTAATTTTCTTGTATTCCCTATCATATGCATACAAGTCTTCAAACAAAATTGCTCTAGTTTGATACCCGGACTGAGATTACTCGTTTCACAGCTGGAATGGTTTTGCCGTAACTACACTGAGATGATTAACGCTACTACTGAACATGCCGTATAATACCGTACTGGGTTTGAAAACTATGCACTTATCAAAATGAAATGATTTTATAAAGATAGGCCTATGTTATCAACAATAAAGTAAACTACTGAATAAGGAAACTGTTAACCCGGCAAGCGCGATAGGCCTCACGGAAGGCTTCCTATAGGGAACGCGATAGGCCTCACGGAAGCAAGACCATAAAAAAAGCCTTCCCAAAAAAAAAAGGGCCTATCAAAACAAAGGATTTTGTCTCTAGGTGAGATAATTCCCCTCTAGTACTCATCCATGTGTTTCTCACCCCTCCCCCTCCCCTCCTTCCCCACCTTATTCCCCCCTCCCCCCCCTCCTCAATTATCACCTATTTTTCCTCTTATTATCATCATTTATCGGTTATTTTCTCTCCCGCGATAATGTAGCACAAGTGGGTTGCATAAAAGATTGTTATGCAACACCCAGACACCGGCACACACCGCCCCGCTCGTCTCAGTTGACTCCCAGACAGCGAGAGGGGAGGGTTGCCTGTGGCTCTCTCTCGCCTGAGATTATGACCGGGTGGCCAATATCTTCGTTTTTCACCACCCAAATGCTTTTCCCACTTATTTTAGCACTCTTGAAGGTTCATATATACATCATATATGCAAAATAAAAGCTTACCGAAAACAAATAATGCTTTATATTGTAAATATAACTAATTCTGTCAGAATCCAGGGCTAGAAATGCACAAATAACTACCCTAGCACCTAGGTCTATATCGCGCTTGTCAGGTTAATTAACTTACTGTCTTGTATTGGTGGGGTGAAATATGTGCACCTCCAATAATCCATCCATCACAACCACAAACATTACCTGAGGAAAGAGAAAATACGTTACCATACTGAAATTGACGTGTGTGTGTATGTGTGTAGCCTATGTGTGGGTGTGTGTGTAGCCTATGTGTGTGTGTGTGTATCCTATGTGTGTGTGTTTGTAGCCTATGTGTATGTGTGTGGGTGTGTATGCATGAACTTAAAAATTAATTATAAATACCGTACACTGAGAATATAGATTTAATATTAATTTTCACTTACTGAAGCCTTACTCATTTATAAACAAGGGTTAATTAGTATTCAAAGATCTTGCAGCCCATTTCAAGGAGATGCTCTGGATTAGAAGAAAAAAAAGGATTGCACAATACACTACTCTCATTACAAAGAGTGCAAAATATAAAGATAAGAGATATGATAATAATAAAATAAGAGTAACGACCTGGTTATTTAATTCTCAAAAGTGCCAATTCTCCAAAATAATTCACACGCAATATGAGAGAGAGAGAGAGAGAGAGAGAGAGCGATTGAGAGTGAGCATGAGTGAGAGTGAAGTGAGAGCATTGAGTGAGCATGAGTGAGAGTGAAAGTGAGTGAGAGAGAGAGTGTATGGGTGTGTGTGTGTGTGTTTTAGTGAGAGAGAGAGGTATTGTACACCACCTAAAGGTACGCTACATATCTTATCTGCGCCAAACAACCAGTAGATAACAAACATCATAATTCCTAGATATTTTTTGGCATGTTACGGGCATTTCCTACGCACTCCACCATTCTCCGCATACAAGTACAAATAGTAGGATCAACCCCTTCAGCACCAGGACACCTTTTTACCTTTGATTCTGGCTGAAATTAAATAACTATCTGCAGTTTAAGACGGACCTATAATCTATGTTACTAAGAGGGTTTATTGAGATCTTAATTTACACACTTGAGTCGTAAGGATAGATTAACGCCTACAGCAAATCGTCTAATGGTAACCAGAATATGAGGACAATAACGTCCTGGTGCTGAAAGGGTTAAGGGTAGGTTCTTATATATATATATATATATATATATTATATATTTAATTATATATTAATAATTATTTTTTTGTCCACCCTAGACCTCCGTCAAACTTAAAAGAACATCGCCAAGATCACCTTATTGTCTGGTAGAAAAATGTGCCAGCCGAAGGCCAGTTCCTCCAAAATTACAGGCTTGCTATCGCTTGCTAGGAAACAATCGACACCTAAATGACACGAAAGGTCTTAATATTGATAAGGAAATGGGGCGGAAGGTTCTAAAATCGACAAAATAAAGGGTCGTACTTCTTGAAATGTCAAAACTAATGGTGTAACTAATCTAATCTATGAACCCCTTGAGAATCATGGTGCGTTTAGCAGATAATTTTGATTAGCTCTAGACGATTATATATAGCTAAGAAAGGATCTGTGAGAGTTAACCCGTTCAGTACCGGTGACATTCTTCTAATTACATTCTGGCAATGAGTAAACGATTGTATTCAGCTTAGGAAGGACCTCTAGCAATAATAGGGCTTCAAACTATCTCAACTAACCCTTTTAACTATCCTAGATCCTTCTTAAGCTGCATAATATCGTCTAAATATAGCTAGAATAACATATAAGACGTCGCTGGTATTCAGAGGATTAAAGGGGTAAAGACTGGCCAATACACCCTCCGACTTCCATAATATGCCCTTCCTACTCTGAATAACATCGTCTAGTGATAGCCATAATAAACTGTCAACATGCGCCCTAAGCCGCAAGGGGGTCAAGGCCTATTAAATGTTTTCTTTCACGTATAATATCACCGAGGGGGGATACGAGCTTATGACGTATACTCTGTATGTTTTTTTTATTTTTTTTTCAACTGACGGTAAATTGCTATGTTTTCAGCTTGATTACTGCTACAATACAGGTGTTGTAGCGAAATGTGTTGTTAATTGACCACTTGCGAGTTTCAGGCTATAAGGAAGTTCGGGCTGTAAACATCGATAGTAAACACAAATCCAGTAATTATGTAGGTTTCTAATGAATAAATAGTATGTTGAATTTGGTTTTAAGTATTTATATCATTACTAAAACCGTATTATAGCTGGTTATTATGCTAAATATCGATGTCTTCAACTCCAACTTCCTTATAGAATGAAACTAGCAAGTAGTCAATTATGAAAACTTGACACTATTATGAAGCAGTCATAGTAGATTCATATTTTCCCCTTAGTTATCAAGAAATCAGTTGCTATTAAGGGATTCGATTTAACGTCAGCTGAAATGAAATCGCGTATAGTTAACCCTTTCACTACCGAGGATGTCTCTTGTTTTACTGCATCTATACTTAGACCATTTTATGCAGCTTAGGAAGGATCTGTGGTAGTTGAAAGGGTTAATTGAGAGAGTGTGTACTATCTTAATTGCTACACGTCCGACCCTAGCTGAATAAAACCGTATCTTTCTCATATCTTTCTTCTCTCACTCTCACTCTCTCTCTCTCTCTCTCTCTCTCTGGGATCGTAAGGTATGTGTGGTAAGTGTATATATGTACATCTATGTAAATATATGTAAATCTCTCTCTCTCTCTCTCTCATTGCCAAAATATAATGAAAAGGACGTCGTCGGTACAGAATGGGTTAATTAAACAAAAACCAAAATAACACTGTAAAATTTGTAAGGTATATAAAGAGATTGGACAAATTATATACAATCATTGGATATATGGGTGGTGATATACCTCTGTTATCCTGGTATAAGAGGAGTATACAGTATAATTATCCACCAATATTCCGGGGGCCCACCTCCCTTTGTTTATCTTTCTTTCCCTCTCTCTCTCTTTGGCTTGTATCCGTTTGGCCCCATCCAGCCAACTGTTTTAAGACGTTTATCCCCATCCAGGTGTCGATTTCGTCCTGGTGAGCGATAACGAGCAAGCATTGTATGGTGAAATTCGGCTTCGCCGGACACATATTTCTATCGAAAAATGTAAAAATTTAGCTTGCTGTCACAACATTGAGCGACGAGTAAGCCAACACAAACTTATACTTGAACCGAAAAAAACAAAATTGTGTTCAGTGGCGCTCAGACTATCCACACTAAGTTTGACTGTGTGTGTGCGTGTGTGTGTGTGTGTGTGTGTGTGTTGCTAAGCTTGATTGTGTGTATGTGTGTGTGTATCTGCGTGCGTGTTGTGTCTGTGTGTAATATATGTGTGTGTGTGTAAGTGCGTGCGTGCATGTGTGTGTGTGTGTGTCCGAATACATTTATCAGATAACCTACCAAACCCTATAATGAAGTGAACATGCCAGAACCCTTATCTACACTACACTATATCTCTTTATTACACACCGCCATGATAAATTACTGTGGAGTGTTAAAGGGGTACTATTCACTTTTTATGGACCTCCTTCTCCCTCGTGTTTACCATATTAGTTCTGAGATTATAAGACGTTCTTTCCATTAGTTTGTAGATTTTAAGACCTTTTTCCCCATTTCTTTGTCAATTTTAAGACCTTTCGTGCCATTTAGGTGTCGATTTTTTCCTGGCGAGCAACAGCGAGCTTGTAATTTAAAGAAAAAACGGCCTTCGGCCGGGACATTTTTCTACCGAAAAATGTACAAATTTATCTTGAAAGGGGGTCTAGGGGGTGTATTATTAAGCTTGATGGAAGTCTAGCGAGGAAACTAAAAAATACATGAATAAGTGAATTAGTAGCCCCAAAAACCGGCCACTGCCCCCTTAAAACAGAACAGCTAGATAACCTGAACCAATAGATAATACTAATCCACTGATACCCTTATTATTATTAACACCTCAGTCATATCACACCCACCCATAATCATAGGTACGAAGGGGGTATTTAAAGTGTCCATAACAATATACACACGTTAACCCTTTGAGTACCAGCGACGTGTGTATTGTTTGTATTCTAACTATATTTAGACGATATTTTGCAGCTTAGGAAGGATATGTGGTAGTTGAAAGGGTTGGTTGAGAAAGTTTGAAGCCATATTATTGCTAGAGGTCCTTCCTAAGCTGAATAAAATCGTCTAATAGTTGCTAGAAAACGAAGAAAAAGACGTCGCCGGTACAATATGGGTTAAGGTATATTTGTATTAATAACCCAAGCTAATATGAGGATAGAGAGGTAAAGTACTATCATTATATCCTATGGTTTTATACATCGGAACCTTTTTTATAGGCTTGATATTTGGTAGTGTATAACCGGTCTCCTATCTCTTCTTATTCTTAATTTGACTTCTATTTCTTATTTTCCGTTTCTTCCTCCTCCTATTCTTCCTTTAACTACTCTTCCTCCTATTCTCTCTCTCTCTCTCTCTCTCTCTCTCTCTCTCTCTCTCTCTCATGTTCCACCTCCTTATTTCTCAACCACCTGTAATGACCCGTGGCACTAATTCATTCTCGCCTAACTCCCCCCTCCCCCCCCCCCCCAACCCTCTCTCTCTCTCTCTCTCTCTGTTCTCCAGTACTCAGGAAAGATATAGAGCAACTGGAAAGACTACAAACTAAGGCTACGAAGCTTATTCTATCAATTAGAAGACTGAGATATGAGGACCTATTAAAAACTTTCGATCTCTTTATATTGGAAACACGAATACTACAAAGTCAACTTCTTGAAGTAGGCTATATAAAATACTTAATGGGTTTACCACTGTGAATTAGCAACATTTTTAGTATTGATATGAATACAACACGCAACAAAGACTAGAAGTTAGAATTATAACATTTCAGCACTAGTATTTGTGGAAACATTTTCACATATAAGATCTGTTCTACCTGGAACAAATTTCCCTCAGAAGTTGAAAATTGTTCTTCAGTAGAACAGTTCAAGAAGAGAATACATAACATTTTGTACAACCTGAAATGAGTGTATTGCACTAGACAATCTGTCTTTCCACTTCAAGTATCTCCCCGGAATGGACCGCAAGGTCTTTGTGATGCTAACAATTCCTTGTAACTCACTCTCACTCACACACTCTCTCTTTCTCTCTCTCTCTCCCCCTGCTAACACCTTTCCACCTGTGAACTTTGTACCTGTGGTGTGATTACCCTAGGGTCAGAGTAAATACCACGCTGAACCGGATAACCTTTAGATCAGAGATTGATCCCCGTTTTAAATCACACACACACACACACACACACACACACACACACACACACACACACACACACACACACACACACACACATTTTAAGTAGTTATATTTCTCATTTAATTTGTAGACGGACTTTTAAATTCATCTGTACAGTATGCATGAGACCAATATCATAATAAACATGCATGTGTAATTTTGTATAATGATGAAAATGTACCTTTGTTGGAGGCCGGGGTAAAAGATTGGAGTAGATATAGTATTTGATTAAGGGGGTATGGGCTGGTTTTTTGGTATATTTATTCAGTTTTCATATACAGTAATATTTAGATTCCTCGCTAGACCTCCATCATGCTTTGAAAAAACACCTCCTAGACCCCCCCTTCAAGATAAATGTGTATATTTTTCGATAGAAAAATGTCCCTGCCGAAAGGCCGGTTCCTCAAAAATTACAGGCTTGCTTACGCTCGCTAGGAAAAAAATCAACACCTAAATGGCACGAAAAGTCTTAAAATTGACAAGGAAATCGAGCGAAAGATGTTAAAATCGCCAAAATAAAGGGCCGAACTTCTTAAAATCTGAAAATTAATAGGGCTAAACATGAGAGAGAAAGGGGTCCATAAAAACGGCCCATCTTCCCTTAAAGCAGTAAGGCAAGCGGGTGAATCCAGGACCTTTCTCTAATGTACCACTAACCTTGATTACTGGCACACCACTCTCTTAACTAGGAGTGTGTGTGTGGGTGTGTGTATGTGTTACTCAGCTACTTGTTAGTCAAGGGGAATCCACGCAATGCGAGCTAAGCTCATTACTATCGGGCCTCCTTAACTGGGAATGTATTGCCTGAAATGCATGTTAAGTGTTTTATGTACTGTTGGAATGGCTGTGGATGTGTGTGTAGTCTGTATTTTAGCCAATTGGCGACATCGGAAACGAAGGCTTAGGGTGGATCTGTATGGTACCATTCTCACTATAGACGGTACCGTCTCGCCCGAAGGCTTAGGTAGCCATCAGCTTAGGTGAACCATATGATACCCCTCTCGCCTTGTACCATTTTTGCCAACCCCAGATGGGACGTCACAACGTCGTCCACTTATTCCAGGTACCTATTTACAGCTAGGTGAACTGAGGCTAACACATGAAAGGAGACAAGCCCAATTTGTCTCCGCCCGGCCGGGGATTGAACCCCCGACCCCTCGTGTGTGAGACGAGAGCTCTACCTACTAGGCTACGGGCTGTGTGTGTGTGTGTAAGTGTGTGTGTGTACTTACTCTAGTTGTACTTACTCTAGTTGTATTGCGGGAGTGAGCATGCTCGTTATTTCCCGCCTCCTATATGTGTAGGTGTTATATGTATCGTTGGAATGGCTGTGGATGTGTGTGTAGTCTGTATTTTTAGCCAATTGGCGACATCGGAAACGAAGGCTTAGGGTGGATCTGTATGGTACCATTCTCACTATAGACGGTACCGTCTCGCCCGAAGGCTTAGGTAGCCATCAGCTTAGGTGAACCATATGATACCCATCTCGCCTTGTCCCATTTTTGCCAACCCCAGATGGGACGTCACAACGTCGTCCACTTATTCCAGGTACCTATTTACAGCTAGGTGAACTGAGGCTAACACATGAAAGGAGACAAGCCCAATTTGTCTCCGCCCGGCCGGGGGATTGAACCCCCGACCCCTCGTGTGTGAGACGAGAGCGCTACCTACTAGGCTACGGGCTGTGTGTGTGTGTGTGTGTGTGTGTGTGTGTGTGTGTGTGTGGTGTGGGTGTATGTGTGTGGGTGTGACTATGCTATGTGTGTGTGTGTGTGTGTGTGTGTTACTATATGTGTGGTATGGGGGGGTGTGTTTGTGTTGCGTGTGTGTGTGTGTGTGTGTGTATATGGAAGAACTCATGCACTGAACTGTAGTATGCGGCAGCGGTCATCTCCGTGTGTTAGCCAGATCTGGACAAGTAACCAGAGCCCAAGACCGGCGACATCATTATTATTACCCTCAGCACTTTAGGGGAGATGGGCTCTTTTTGGGGCGATTTTGTCATGTATTCATTATGTTTCTAGTTTCCTCCTTAGAACTCCATAAGATCCCCCATTAGATCCCCAGATCCATTAGATCCCCCTTCTAAATTAATTTGTACATTTTTCGGTAGAAAAATTCCCGGCCGTAGGCCGGTTCTTCCAACATTACAGGCTCACTATCGTTCGCCAGGGAAAAAATCGACACCTAAATAGCACGAAAAGTCAAAATATTGACGAAGAAATGGGGCGAAAGGTCTTAAAATCGACTAACTAATGGGGCTAACATCTTGACATCTGAAAACTAATGGGGCTAAACATGAGGGAGAAAGTGGTCCAGAAAACGGGCCCATCCCCCCTTAACACACCTGCCTGACACCAGGTTTAACACTAGCTCACCCGATGCCTAGGGAGATATTGAGTTATTTGCTTACTTATTAGACAAATTTGATAATTTGTGCATATTAAATAAGTTGTTTTATAAATACTCTCTAGTTATTCACAGTATCTATCTTGATTAACAATTTGACTCTAACAGGTCATTCCAAAGCTTAATAAAATCGCCTACTTCTTACACAACTAACACTAAAATGAAATGTAAACTGGAAGGGAGGGGGGGGGGGGGGCTTTTATCGCCAATATTCGATATATAAAAAGTTTCAGGCAACATTTCTGAATCTTTTGCATTGGTAACGGCAAAGATCTACTAAAAGTACATTACAGAAGCTAAAGATCAGTGTCGTGGCAAAACGTAGCGAGAAAAATAATTATGCCATGCCGTTTTGGCTATTACGCTGTGAACATTGCGAGTTAATAAAAAGAAGAGAAAAGAGGGGGAATGAAAAATCCCACACCTTTGCCATTCCCAAGTCAGTAATTATTGATTTGCAGATGAACGACCATTACTTGTCTTACTGTAT
The DNA here is from genome assembly GCA_032716605.1 of Paralithodes platypus. NCBI lineage: Eukaryota > Metazoa > Arthropoda > Malacostraca > Decapoda > Lithodidae > Paralithodes > Paralithodes platypus. Next base: position 33,014,463 of record CM064518.1, on the reverse strand, counting down.
GTCCACAAACATTTCAATACCGATACACATAACGTGTTTAAGGGGGGATGGTTGCTTTTTTCTGGGGCCCCTTCTCCCTCATGTTTAGCCCCATTGGTTTTCAGATTTTTAGACGTTCGGCCCATTAGTTTTGCGATTTTAAGACCTTTCGCTCCATTTCTGTCAATATTAAGACTTTTCGTGCCATTTAGGTGTTGATTATTTTACTGGCGAGCGATAGCGAGCCTGTTATTTAAGAGGGAGAAATTGTTCTACCGAAAAATGTACAAATTTATCTAGAAGGGGAATCTTGGGGATTTTTGTTTAAGCTTGATGAAGGTCTAGGGAGAAATCTAAAAGAATAACAAATACATAAATTAAATGACTTAGCCTATCAATAAACCCTACCCCCTTAAACCGTTCATGTGTGCTCATTTGAACAGGTAAATGACTGAAACACTTAGTACCGTGTGTATATTATTTTGGCTACATTTGCACACACATTTTTTACAGTGTACGGTTAGGCCAGCCAGGTAAGTGGCTCCGTTGTTGATTGACCTTGATCTGAGATTATAGATTCCCTGTGCATTAACAGAGAGACAGAGAGAGAGAGAGAGAGAGAGAGAGAGAGAGAGAGAGAGAGAGAGAGAGAGTCAATATGTTATCGGTACAAACTAAATAGTGTCCACTTCGTGTATGCTTATAAGCTGCATACGAGTACATAATAATAATAATCCAGATATAGCCTACCCTAATCTAACTTAATACTACTCTCAAAGTTTTAAAAATTGTTTGTTCACAAAAATCAATCTACTCTTATCCATAAACTGTAATAAATCATTGAATATAGTACACATGAACCAACCAATGCATTTCTTACACTCACTTACGCCAACAACACAATCTACACTCCTTGAGAGATTTGTGGAAAAGCCCGACAGTGGCCATGGCCATCCTTAGGAACGCAGGGCTGTTTGGCCAGGCTGCTTAGGGAACGACAACAACCAACCAATACTTATCCTGAAGAATACAAAGGTGTGCAAAGGAGAGCAAGCAACAACAGATCTACTGATCATTACGAGGCTGTTTATACCTAAACTATTATGTTAGAGAGAAAAGTCATAAGCCCCTTCTGCATCGGTGACATCTTACTTTATATTTGATTTCAGTAACATATAGACGATTCTATGAAGATTAGATAGGATATAATATTATGGTAGCTGAAAGGATTAATTGAGATAGTCTGTAGCCTTTTAATGATTAGACGTCCTTCCTAAGCAGGATAAAATGGTCTAATAGTTGACAGAATATAATGAAAAGGACGTCACCGTTACTGAAAGGGCTAACGCCAGCATTAATGAATTACAGGAAGGGGTCATCGTACTGGAGGAGTTTAGCAATACAAGACCAAGCTCTTGTATACACTCGGAGGAAAAATTCGATATACCGGTACTGTATATAATAATTGTGAACTGGAAGATATACAGTCGAGTACCGGTAGTCTCATCTCTATTTTAATTACAAAATTGAATTGTCTCTGCGTAGGTTTGTCATGGTCTCTCTCTCTCTCTCTCTCTCTCTATATATATATATATATACTGTATATATATATATATATATATATATATATATATATATATATATATATATATATATACCTGTACTGTATATACTGTACACACACACACACACAGGTACGTATGTACCGGGTTATCTATGTATCTATCCATCTTCCACACAATCACATAATTATACTGTATGTTGGTCCTGGCCATTGCATAATTCATCCCAAGCTTTGAAATCTGCAATTCGCACGTACATGACTTTCAATTGATGTATTAGAATGCTGCCCCATGTGTCCCCCCTGAAGGTGAGACGAGGACAGAATGATCATAGTAGACTATCTCTATATACCAACCAAGTTTAGTATACAGTATATATACAGTACCGTATATACATATACAGTATACTGTAAACAGTATATATATATATATATATATATATATATAATATATATATATATATATATATATATATATATATATGGGGGTGTCTTAAAATATTAGGCTGAATGGGGCCGAATGGATACAACCAAGAAAGAGAAGAAAACAGGTCAACCCCCTTAAGGAGATGAACAAAAGGTACGGGTATGAAAAGAGTAATTAGAAATGTCCATAATAATATACTTTCACAAAGTACCAGTATGTCGGTAGTATAAATTATCCATCTAATATAAGGATAGGAGGGTAAATCACTATCAATATACCCAATGAGTGTAGATGTCTTTCATAAGCGGAGTGAAATCGTTAATGACAGCCGGAAGAGTATAACAAACCGTGTGAAAGTCTACTGAAAGGGTTAAAAAAAGAGAATTGAGTTGGTACTCCTGCCAATGGTGGGATGTGACCTGTTTTGGTCATCCGGGACACACGTGTGTGTGTGTGTCTGTGCGAGAGAGAGAGAGAGAGAGAGAGAGAGAGAGAGAGAAACGAATGATATTAGTTAAGAGTTTTCAGTTGACCCGTATCCATTGAAGGCACCTCCAGCCCTAGAGTTAATATGGAACAGTAGCGTATACATTACCCTTAATGAATGTCGCTGAACCATATCTTATTCTGGGGTAGTATTTTTGGACCACTCCTGTTTCGACCTAGTAGATAGGTGATTTTAAGGTGTTTCATCCCATTACAATGACGGTTATAAGACATTGCACCCCTTTCAGGTATTGGCTTTTACTGAACAAGCGATAGCTGGCATGTTAATTAGGGGATTATTTTGTATTTACTTATTTGTGTAGGTATTTATAACAAATATTCTCACTATTTTTTGGTTTAAGCTTGGAGGCTGTCTGGGGAAGCGTTATCTTTTAGTTAAGAGGGTAATTAAATAATATATTACTTGGAAATGGCAAAAACAGCAAAAACGCTCAATAATGCTTAGATAACCATCATAATAAATCAACAACATCCCAAACGCCGGCCGGGCTAGTATTAAGCCTCCAACCTAGATATTAATATTAACAGTACCTCCTTGTTGACGTTGTTAAAGATCATAGTCATAGCCGATATTTTGCCACCTTATTGTTATGGTGGCCGTCAGAAAGTGGGTTAGTATTTGGAGGTATGTGTGTGCGTTCTATGTTTGTGTCTATGGTCTATGTGTGTACTATGTGCGTGTGGGTGTTCTATGTTTGTGGCTTTGCTCTATGTGTGTTTAGTGTGTGTGTGTGTGTGTGTGTGTGTGATTTGTGTTTGTGTGTGTTCTGTTTGTGTTCTATGTGTGCGTGTATGTGTGTTCTGTAGGTGTGTGTCTTCTATGTTTGTGCCTGTGTTTTATGTGAGGGTGTGTTTTAAAGAGAGAGAGAGTGAGTGTGTGTGTGTGTGTGTGAATGTGTATATGTGTGTTCCGCCACCCACTGAGCATGTTACATAAAGGGCAGGCAGGGTAGGGCATGAGTGGCTCCAACCTTCTATGGGTAACATCACGCCAACTTATTTACACCACACACCATATAGTACGTAGTCATATATTATTGTGTCAAACATCGTGCATACTGTAACTCAACAAATTAGCTCACAAAACACACGATTAGTTCTCATAAGCTGTACTTCAGTTTAAGGGGGTCACCGGTTTTTTGTTTTATCTTTCTCTCCTTTTCTCTCTTTCTCTGGCTTGTATCCATTCGGCGCCGTTCAGCCAACTGTTTTAAGACGTTTATTCCCATTAGGTGTTGATTTCTTCCTGGCGAGCGATAGCGAGCCAGCATTGTATGGAGAAATCCGGTTTCGCCGGAGACATTTTTCTCTCGAAAAATTTACAAATGTATCTTCAAGAAGGGTCTTGGGCGGGTGTTTTTATAAACTTGGAGGTCTAGGGAGGAAACAAAAAATATATAAAAAATATAGGCTACATAAATGCGCAAATAAATACGCCCATCCCCCCTTAACAGTAATACTATATATTATCTTGTATCATCATAAGCACTCCACTCATGACGTCAGAAATATGGCCGACGAACAAATTAGCAATACATAGAAGTAATAAATATTTTTTTCGGATTTTGGGGGGTTCGAACCTTATACACGTAGTCCGGCCATTTGGCGCGTGGCGGCTTAGACCGCCGGACCAACCCGACCTGTACGCGTGTGTGTGTTTAACTCCAATGTGACTGTGTCATGTTAATAATAATTAGGTTAACATTTGACGATTACTCCAAATAACCACCTGACCCCAACAGGTCCTCTCTAAATGATAGTCAGACTAAAGGGAACTAAAACGTCATCTAGCTATAAGGGTAAAGGGCCTCGTATTTAAGGGCTCCAATTTGGCAAACATCAGGTTTGTGTTGATATTAGCGCTGGTCATACTCTAGTTATGGGCCACTCTATTACTACACAGGGCCTGGAGACTCTACTTCTGGGACTAGTTATTACAAATATGGACATGCTAGTAATTAAAATGTTACTTATGACAGCTGTGTATCCGAGCCCAGGGACTCGACATTTAAAAAGCATTGACAAGATGCCATGTTACTAGGACCATCGTATATTGACATTCTACACTCTTCAGACATTAGGAAAAGTAGAAAGTAGCTACGAGGTTCCATTGTAAAGGCTTATCCCTCAATACCTTCAACTGGCCTGACAACAATGTTCGTGCCAAAACTACTTAAACTAGGGCATAGCTGAATATATTAACTTCTAGCATGCCAGTTATGCAAAGTAGGGGCATATCGCAACAAGTCATAAGTTGATGCGGCCAATGTCTGTTGTAATGCATGACCGCTCTGAGCATCTAGACCCAGGTTCATACATGGTTCACAACATGGAGAACATAACCAACCAAGGTGACTCACTCTCATTAGACATGATCATAAGGTATGGTAAGTGTGTGTGTGTGTGTGTGTGTGTGTTGCACACGAGGTACACAAGATGGCCGCCACACTAACCCCTATTATCCTTACGTGTGTTCCTATAGAGGTGCTAAGGGAGCCCACTTCGCTTTTTTGCTCTTTCTCTCCCTCTCTCTTTGGCTTGTATCCATTCGGCCCCATTCAGCCTACTGTTTTAAGACGTTTACCCCCATCCAGGTGTCAAAATTTTACTGGCGAGCGGTAGCGAGCCAGCATATATAGATTTGTGTTTTGACAGTAAGCTAAATTTGTAAATTTTTCGATAGAAAAATGTTTCCAGCTGATTTCTCCATACAATTCTGGCTCGCTATCGCTCGCCAGGAAGAAATCGACACCTGGATAGGGATAAACGTCTTAAAACAGTTGGCTGAATGGGGCCGAATGGATACAAACTAGGGACAGAGAGAAAACAAAAAAGAGTGGTCGCTGGCACTGTTTGGCACTGGTCCCCCTTAGCCAATTATAGCGGTGGTGGTGCCTGCTGTCATTGGCTGTCAACAGAGCTCGAGGTCCGTCACCCTCTCTGTCTGTCTAATTGACCACTTGCGAGTTTCAGGCTATAAGGAAGTTGGAGCCGTAAACATGGATATACAACAGAAATGTAATAATAATGTAGGTTTTTGATGAATAAAAAGTATGTTGAATTGGGTTTTATGTATTTATATATGTACTACAACCGTATTTTAGCTGGTAATTCTGCTAAATATCAACGTCTACAGCTCCAAATTCCTTATAGAACGAAACGCGCAAGTAGTTAATTGTCTTGCTGTACAGTATGTCTGTCTCTCTGTTTAAGGGGGAAGGTTTTTTTTTTCTCGCTTATTTATTGTTTTTTTTTAGTTTCCTCCCTAGACCTTCATCAAACTTTAAAAAAACATCCATTATATCCGTCCTCTAGATAAACTTGTACATTTCTCGCTAGAAAAATGCCGGTTCTTCCAAAATTACAGGTTCAATATCGTTCGCTAGGAACAAAATCGACACCTAAATAGACCGAAAAATCTAAATAGGCCTATTGACAGAGAAATGGGGCGAAAGGTTTTAAAATCGACAAACTAATACGCCAAGCATCTTAAAATCTGAAAATTAGTGGGATTAAACACGAGGGAGAAGGGGGCCCGAAAAACCAACCCCTCTCCCCTTAAATGTCTCTCTGTGTGTCTGTATCTCTATCTATAAGCCTCTTTGTCCGTCAGGCTGTTTGTTTCTCTGTTTCATTGGCTGTCTTTATGCATAGCTGTCCTTCCGAATGCATGTCTGTCTGTCTATGTAAGTGTCTGTTTCTCCGACCGGCTTCCTGTCTCTCTATCTGTGTCTGTGTAAGTGTCTGTTTCTCCGACCGGCTTCCTGTCTTTCTATATGTTTTTAATCTGTTAATCTGGAGCTGTAAGGATATCAAGATAATACACACGAGTGCTATACAAAACGTGAGAACTATCAAGGAAAAGTGATAGCATCTTCAAATTAAACCACTTATAATCAACCTAATTTAACCTAACCTAAACTAACCTATCAAAACAAACTTATATTAACCAATCCTATCATATTTTAACCTAGACAAACCTTAGATGCTTAATATTGTTGACGTTTGAGTTATGGCCGTTATGGAGAGTGGCTGCTTGAGTTGTGGCCGTTTAGACATGTGGCCATTTGAGTTGTGGCCGTTTTGGGAATTTGACTGGTTGGGTTGTGGCTGTTTGAATGGTTCAAAAGTGGGGCCTTTATAGCCTGCTTCCATAGAGACAAGCCTGTAGCACTATACCCTGTTCCAAATAAGTAGGCCAACACTCTTGAACAATAACCTAAATAGCTCACAAACGACCAAAGTAATCGAGCTAACATTTCCACCATTTGGGAAGGGTCAGTCAGGGAACAGGTGTGGATATTTACAGCCCATTTGTTCTGGCCCCTTTTGAGTTACAGAGGTTAAGGTTTCACAATTTGTGGACTACCTTTTCGGAACAGGGTATAACACTTACCGGTCCTGTGTGTTATAAGTACCCAAGTCACCTCTTAGTTAGTATGCCACCTATAGCATTCATTAGCACTCACATATACAGTACAGGGAGAGAGAGAGAGAGAGAGAGAGAGAGAGAGAGAGAGAGAGAGAGAGAGAGAGAGAGAGAGAGAGAGAGAGAGATAGAGTGTGTTAGAGTTAGAGTTAGTTAGTTACTGGGAGCGCTCCGGCATGCAAATATAAGTTTAACCCTTCTAATGTACCCCCATCCAGGTGTTAATATTTTCCTGACGAGCGGTATCGAGCCACCATATATATATATTTGTTTTGACAGCAAGCTAAATTTGTAAATTTTTCGATAGAAAAATTTCTCCGGCGAAGCCGGATTTCTCCATACAATGCTGGCTCGCTATCGCTTGCCAGGAAGAAATCAACACCTGGATGGGGATAAACGTCTTAAAACAGTTGGCTGAATGAGGCCGAATGGATAAAAGCCAGGGAAAGAGAGAAAAGGAGAGAGAGATAAACAAAAAGGCAGGTGATCCCCCTTAAACTTAACCAGTAGGCCACTGTTAGGTTACTTTTAGGTTTGGTCAAGTTATATGAGTACTTCAAGTTGGTACTATAGTTTGGTTGGCCCTGGTTGAGATCTTCTGGTTTACTGGTCTATTATTATCACCTGGTGGAAAATCCAATTCTTTAGCAGCTGATTTATGGCTCTACAAAACATACCGGTACTGTATTCATTATTGTATACCAAGTTTTCATAATAAGCAACATCAATTAATACAAAATCTTCGTGATAGAGGAGCAATCAAGAGAGGAACATGGCAATTTACCAACAGCTTACAAAAAATAAATAAGTAAATAAATATATTAATAAATAAATAAAACTGTAGTCAATATATGTAGCAGTCGATGGGCTACATCCAAAAAGTACATGAATCGGTACCATCCAAAGAGGACAAACTTTCAACATAATATTCATTAAACAGCTATACTGTAAGTGATGTGGGAACTTTAACCAATGTTATAATATTGAAATAACATATTCAAAACAATAAGAAACATTTGTTGTAGGTTATAATTATAGGTAAAAGTCCTCTCTTATGGTATAGGCTAGAGATCCTATAATAACTTTATAACTATAGGATCTCTAGTATAGGCTTCCTCCCACGCCCAGAGACTATTGTAAGCCGTGTAGGTAAGTGCTTGGAGGACAAACTAATTACAAAGTCTTCTCCTTAAAGTGTAAAAGGGGTAATTATACAAATGACTCCCCGCCCACGGTCCCGTTGGGCCACGGTTAGATTCCCAAGAGAGGTTTATAGCATACTTTTTATATAAGAGACACGCTTTCTTTCTAAAAAAAATGTAATGGTGTCACTTCCTCATATTGAGAGCTACCAACTGACTCGCCAATATATCTTCCGGCAATATTTTTGAGCAACTTTTTTCTAATAGTTTTAGTTTCAAAGCAACTTATAGAATCTACACTATGTTTAGTTTCTGATACCAACATAAAAAATATATAAAAAAACTGACATAGTGCGGAAACTCTAGTTCTTAAACAAATGCAGGAAAAATGGTCGTGTTGCACCGCCTAAAAATGACCACAAGTATGTTCAAGTTGTAGCTGTCAACATTAATACTTACGCTGCGGTCATATTTCTGCCTATTTCCGCCATATTAGGGCTCATTCAGGCACTCCCGATTGATTAGGCAAGTGTTGGAATGAAATTTAATGTATTCAGACGAAAACTAGAAGAAAATAGCTTCAAAATGACGCAAGAATAAGATTCGTAGCTCGTGGGGTTCACTCGCAGCACTACCATAAACATTTGCTAAAATGTACAATTATCGCTAATGTCGCGCTACATTTGACTTTGGCAGCAATGTATATCTCGCGAGACTCTGATTCAGAGCCCTCAGTGCCGCGGCTGCGTGGCTAGGAGAAAGACGTGTGGCCTGTCGCGCTCCTGCTCCCTCGCACTCGATGTAAATTGCCATGGCATTCAGGAAAGTCTCCCGCAGGGAAAGAGTTAAGCAAAATTCCAAAAATGTGGGCTTGAAATGGATGGTTAACTATGTTAACTTTTATTTAATGTAAATATGTGTAAAATAAAAATTTATTATATCGTTCATTTATCTCAGTATTAGCCCCACTAGCGGCCCATTGATTGCATGGCAAACTGAGTGACGTGACAACTGCCTAACGACTTAAAAGACTCACCAGCTTTTGGTTAATTTTCGGAAGAAATGTACAGCATCAATTGTCTTCATATATTTTTTTTTTTTTCTATGTGATTGAGGGAGGCAAAAGGCATAACTGCCTATAGCAAGTGCCTCCCCCATAGTTGAAAGAGTGACAGGGCCAAAATCAAGGGACGTTCGAGCCAAAATGCCTGGACACACGGAGTTTGAAGCAATTTAAGTCATAGGATGCGGGAAAAACTGATTCTGGGAGAGAGTTCCAGAGCTCAGCTGTTGAGTAGAAGAAAGTTTGAGAGTAACGTTTCACTCTTGGGTTGGAGAGTTGCACAGAGTAGGGAGTACAAAGGAGTACAAAGGAGTACACAGGAAATCAAGCAACAACAGATCTAATGACCCTTCTAGGCTGCTTGTCCTCCAAAACACTGAGGATCAAGTGTCCAAACAGTGGTTTAGAGTGGGTAAGGGAACATTGGAAAGGGAACTATTGCCCTGGAACTAATGTCCGTGGCAGGACTAGGAAGTTAGTAGGGGACATATGGGTTAGTAACTGAGGGGAGGATAAAATAAAGTTATTCATTTACAAACGCAGTCAGTCGCGGGTTTGATGCGAGATATTTGTCTAAGCGGAGTTTAAATGAATCAACGGTGCTGCAGTCTATAACGTCTCGGGGAAGCCCATTCCACAAGTTGACAACTCGATTGAAGAAGAAATTCTTAGATTCGTGTGAGTTAAAAGATTTACCAATAATTTTGCAACCGTTTCCCCGCGTGTAATTAGATTGGTTGATAGTGAAGTACTTACTACAGTTCATATTGTCGATGCCTTTGATGATTTTGAACACTTGAATTAAGTCACCTCTTAATCTGCGCTGGGGTAAAGGATATAGATTTAATTCTCTAAGACGCTCTTCGCTCTTCGTATGGTTTGTTCTTTAGGCTAGGTATCATTTTGGTAACTCTACGTTGAACTCGTTCTAGCTTGTTTATGTCTTTTTGGTAATAAGGGCACCAGCATTGAACGCAGTATTCCAGAAGAGGGCGGACTAAGGAATTGTAAAGGGTTAGGATAACGTCTTTGGATTTATGCTCAAATGACCTGCCTATAAAGCCAATTATTTTGTTTGCCTTCTTAACAACTTCTGAACATTGTTGACTCAGTTTTAGGTTACTCGATATTGTTACTCCCAGATCGGTTTCTCTGTTTACATTCTTAAGCTGAGTGCCATTCATCGAATAGTTTGCTTTCTCATTTAGGTATCCGATATGTAGTAGTTTACATTTATCCGCATTGAAACTCATTTGCCAAATTTGGGCCCAATGTGACAATTTATCTAGATTGTGTTGCATATCGTCAACTTGATCTTTTGAGAGTACGCTATTTGCAATTTTTGTATAGTCAGCAAATTTTGAGATTGTACAGGTGAGACCCTCATCTATGTCGTTGATGTAAATTAGAAAGAAAATTGGTCCTAGTACCGATCCCTGGGGTATCCCGCTACTTACATTGGTCCATTTAGATGCCTTACCGTTTATGACTACTCTTTGCTTTCTGTCGCTGAGCCAATTTCTATCCATTTCAACACACCGTCTTGTATTCCATGCACTTTTAGTTTTAGCAGTAAACGTTTGTGGGGAACTTTGTCAAAGGCCTTTTGAAAATCAAGATATATAATATCTACAGCTTTACTCTCATCGTAGAGGTTGAGGATATCGTGGAAGAAGTCTAAGAGGTTTGTTAAACAGGAACGTTTTTTTACGAAAGCCATGTTGAGTATCTTTAAGTATGTTATTTTCCTCTAAGTGATTTACGAGTCTGTCTCTTATGACCGTTTCTAGCATTTTACATACAACTGAGGTTAAGCTAATTGGACGATAGTTACTGGGTAGGGATTTGCTGCCTTTTTTGAATATCGGTGTTACGTTGGCTATCTTCCACTGATCAGGCATAGTTCCAGACTGCAAGGATTTATTGAATAGTAATGTCAGTGGTTTGGAGAGCTCATCCTTAGCTTCCTTTAGAACTCTAGGCGAGATTGTATCAGGTCCAGGCGTTTTATTTACCTTGAGTTTATCTAAACAATTCAATACTTCTCTCTCTGTAACGGTGATATTGCTTAGAACATCTGAATTATCAATCTGAATCGGTGATGGTGTAGGGATATCACTGAGGTCTTCTGTTGTAAAAACTGATGCAAAGAAGGTATTGAGGGCATTACTCATTTGTACTTCGTCTTTGGTGTATTCTCCATTTTTAAGAAGAAGGGTTAGAAGTTAGAAACAAGTCAAGAATGTTGGGCCGATCTCCGATGCGATCCGGGATACGGGTGGGTTGCTGAACTAACTGCTCTAGGTCATTTATGATAGAAAAGACGTAGGCTTGTTCACCAGGTGGATCAGTAGTGTGAGAGGAGAGCCATTGGCGGTGGTGAACGTTGAAATCTCCTAAGATGGATATTTCTGAGAAAGGAGAAATGGATAGAATGTGTTCCACTGTAGAGTTTAGATAGTCAAAGAATTTGGGAAAGTTGGTAGAGTTAGGGGAAAGATAGACAGCACAGAAATATTTAGTAAGAGAATGACAGGAAAGTTTGAGCCATAAAGTTGAGAATTCAGAGGAGTCGAAATCGGGAACACGAGAGCAAGTGAGTTTGTTGTGCACATATGCACAACATCCGCCTTTGGCTTTGAAACTAGGATAGAGAAAGTAGGAGGATACAGAGAAGGGGCTGCTGGATGTTGCTACAGACACCTGAGTTTCGGTGAGGAAGAGAAAATCAGGTTTGTAGGAGGAGAGATGGTGCTCAACAGAGTGAAAGTTAGAGGAAAGTCCACGAATGTTGCAGAAATTAATATAAAGAGTAACAGGCCGAGGTCCAGGTAATTGTGTGGGGTCGTCAGGGGATGGTCGGTCGGGTGTGGGGGCATTTATGGTCCCTCCCCCTGGGGACTCCGAGGCTGCGCTAGAATTCATAATTTTTTGTTTTTTTAAATTTTGGTGTGGAGGAATGAAGTGTGGTGTCCATGTTTAGTGTAGTGAAGTGGATAGGAGGAAGAGGTGCTTGTGAGAGCTAGCTGGATTGCTCTCAGTGTAAATGAGGCACAAAGAAAATCAGTAAGAGAGGCCAAGCAAATGAAACAGGAGTTCCAGCGACTCTTTATCACATACCTATAACCTCACCTGGGTCTAGCCCTGATCGATTGGTGCCTACAATCTCCCCATATATATACTGTATATATATATATATATATATATATATATATATATATATATATATATCTATATATATATATATATATATATATATACTGTATACTGTATATATACATTTTTTTTTTCTATGTGTATGAGGGAGACAAAAGGCAAAACTGCCTGTGACGAGTGCTTCCCTCAGAGTTAAAAGAGTGACAGGGCCAAAAACAAGGAACGTTTGAGCCAAAATGTCTGGACACACGGAGTTTGAAACAATTTAAGTCATAGAATGAGGGAAAGATGGATCTAAGGAGGGAGTTCCAGAGCTCAGCTGTTGAATAGAAAAATAATTGGGAGTAACGTTTTACTCTTGAGTTGGAGAGTTGTACAGAGTAGGGGTGGGGTAGTGCTGCAAGACGGGTACTACGTACCCTGCGTAGAGGAGGGGGTATGCACTGAGAGAGCTCTGAGGAACACTGATTATTGTAGTAGCGAAAAAATAGCGAGAGAGATGCAACATTACGGCGATGAGAGAGAGAGAGATTGCAGAGAGTCCGTGAGTGGACGGGAGTTAATGATACAAAAGGCTTTCCTTTCTTCTTTGTCTAGAAGTGCTGTGTGAGAGGATCCTCCCCACACATGCGAACAACACTCAATGCAAGGACGCACCGTGCCCCTGTACAGAGCAAGAACCTGAGCAGGGGTAAAGAACCCCTTGAGGCGGTTGAGCACACCCAGCTTTCGGGAGGCCGCCCTAGCAAGACCGGTAATATGGTCCTTCCAAGAGAGAGGAGAATAAAAAGAGACACCGAGAATATAAATACCGGTATATATATATAGAGAGAGAGAGAACTTAGTAACCGAGCAAATTTACCAGTATAACACATCATTTCAACCAGTAGGTCTCAACCAGTGATGTTAGCTTTGGTTGGTCTGCGAGTAGAACCAGATGGCACTGGTTTAGTATAGGATGGAATGGGATACTGGTTAATAACACCTGGAATCCTACCCCCCCCCCCCCCCTCCCCCAACCCCAACGCCAGCAGAAGATTAATGGGCGGGTCGGAGGGTGGGATGGTGGTGGGGGATCTATGGCTTAGTATCTTATAGGCGTATCTTCCCATCTCGCTGTGGTAGACCCTGTTTTATAATTCTAGCACCTCTCTCCACCTCCTTGTTACCCATACCCTCCCTGGTGAATAAGGCCACGCTCAAAAGCGGCCACTGTCGGAAGGGCCACAACCAAAACCACAGCCACAAACCCCAAACGCCACAATCCATACATAATGGTTGTTAGGTTTGGTTACAATTGGTTATGTAAGGTTAAGTTAGGATAGATTTGGTGAGGTCATGCCATATAGCCGTCATCTTCACTGCTACAACAGGAACCTCTGCCACACCACAAGACGACACGGACAGCGGGATCAACTACGATATAGACGGACTGTTAAGGGGACGAGTCGTTTTTCTACCCCTTCTCCCTCGTGTTTAGCATATTAGTTTTTATATTTTATGACGTTCGTTCAGTTAGTTTAGCGATTCTGAGACCTTTCGCCTCATTTTTCTGTCAAAATAAAGACCTTTTGTACCATTTAGCAGTGTGGTTTTTTTCTGGCGAGCCTGTAATTTAGCAGGAACCGGCCTACGGCCGGTAAATTTTTCTATCGAAAAATGTACAAATTTAAGTTAAAAGGTTGTATAAGGGGTATTTTTTAAGCTTGATGGAGGTCTAGCGATATAACTAAAAAATAAATAAATATACAGACCAAAAAACAAGCTCTACCCTCCTTAAGGGAGATTGTCAACCCCAACACCATCAACACCACCACCATCTTCCAGCCCGGTGTGGTTTCCGACACCACTATCTTTACTAAGGCCAGTGTCGCCACTTACATCCTTTCCTCTCTCACCAGGTAGACCCTTCAGTAATATGGCCACCCAATCCTACAACCATTAGTGGGACCTGTTACCTCACTCCATTCACTCTATTACTAGTCCCATCTTCTAATTAATTAATTAACATTTCTAACTAGTGTAATCATACAACCCTAAGTAAACACACACACACACCTATATATATATATATATATATATATATATATATATATATATATATATATATATAATGGGGGGGGTGGTAATTTCATAGACATATCTATTCATTCGTGTCCACCCCCTTGGGGATCAAGGTGTCTGACAAAATATATAGACTCTCATTCCTGTAGACTAACCTTCCCCGCGATCCTTAGATAGACCCACCATCGCTACTGCTCCCTTTCCCCAGCTAACCCCTACCTCTCTCCCTTGATGCTCTCCCCCCACAGACTTAGAGAGACTCCCCCACTCCCCCAGGATTTCCCCTCTCCCCTGACGCCTTGAGCAAGCTGCCCCCCCCCCCCCCCCCCCACCCCCACACACTCCCTTAATCCGCCCCACCCAGCCCCACCCACGTGAGGAGGAAGAGGGGTGGGGACTCTTAAAAATGTGTGGGCTACTGCTGAGTCCCCCCCTTCCCCCCCCCCCCCCCCACCGTCCCTCATTCCACTGTCCTGGGCTTTCTCAATCTCTCATTATCTCTCTCTCTCTCTCTCTCTCTCTTTAAATATATATATATATATATATATATATATATATATATATATACTGTATATTATTTATATATTTATCTCAACCATGGAGAAGAGGAAGGTTATGTGTTCTGCCGGTTAATTACTCAATTTAAGGGGAGATTTCAACTTGAGGGATTGTTTTCTGGACCCCTTTCTCCCTCATGTTTACCCCCCTTGCTTTTGAGATTTTAAGACGTTCGCCCAATTAGTTTGGCGATTTTAAGAACTTTCGTCCCATTTCTGTCAATTTATAAGACCTTTCGTGCCATTTAGGTGTTGATATTTTCTTGGCGAGCGATAGCGAGCCTGTAATTTAAGATAAACCGGCCTACGGCAGGGAAATTTTGTCGGCAATATACACATTAATCTTGAAAGAAAATCTAAGGGGTGTAGTTTTAAGCTTGATGGAGGTCTAGGGAACAAACTAAAAACCTCCCCTTAAATTAAGGGATGCAGGCCACGTTCTCACATAGCTGAAGCTGGCGCTCATGGACTATGTACCCACTATTTCACGAATCATTTTCAGAGAGTAGGCTCTGATTTGATATGTGGTCATATCAGCGGTACCCAATGATCCTGTGTAGACACATGGTACGCAAGGAGTTAAACGTCTTTCCAAATCACCATTACATTGAGTGTCTATGTATTGCAACCATATAACAAGAAAGGGAGCCCCATTTTTTTGAAGATCCACAGCTTAGTCCTTCTGCACAAGTATTAGTATTGCATATACTCTTACTGAGGGAATCCATAACCTCATATGTTAGGCCGAGGCAACGAACAACATCATGGCTTGACCCATCACTGTTATGGATCTCACTACCAAGATAAGTTAATTTATCTTATCACTACATGCTTGTACAGACTGCACTGCTTCCACCCAACAAGTCACCAAAAGCTTGAACTTTAGTCTTAGTCCAAGAGACCTTTAGACCCAGGGGCTCCGACTCCTCATATACGGTACTACCGAGAACTACTGTGAGAATCTCTAGTGACTCCGCCAGGATCACTGCATCATCAGCAAAGTTAAGGTGAGTGATCTTGATATTGCTGACCGATGTTCTGCATTGACTACGACTGACTGTCCGACCCAGTGTCGAGTCCATGCAATTGTTATTAAGTGAGGGTGCCAGCAATCATCCCTATCTAAAGTATTAATTAATATATTGAGCAACTAGAAAGACACCAAGGTAGGGTTAAAAATCTTATTCCATCAATTAGAATATTGAGCTAGTTGTATCAGTTGAGAAAACTTTGCTTAGTATTATTCATTAGGAAATCTATCCTTTTCAATAGAATGCTTTTAGGAAAGACTCTTTGATAAAAAAGACACTTTGCTATGACAGTACTGCACTATACAATTTATTTATCTTTTACATACAGTATCGCCCTGATACTGCGCCCGGAATTGGCTGCATGGTAGTTGAACCTGTATTCCTTGTAACTCTTTCGCTCTTTCTCTTCTTTCTCAGGCTATTGTCCCCCTCGCTCTTATTTTTCTTCAATCTTTTTCTCCTCACACACACACACACACACACACACACACACACACACACACACACACACACACACACATTGAGTCTCCCTCTCTCACTCTCTCTATATCAAATTTCTCCAGTTCATAAGAGACTTAATGGTAATTTGAAATGGTTCCCTCTACACATTCAGCCTATTTCTATGGCTTTTAATTATACTATACCATACGATTTACTTTGTTCAACCCAGAGTAAACTAGCGGGGCACTCGGTAGAGCGCATACCTCCGTCTACGCTGGCTGGTTCTTTACTATTGATATCATAGGCCTAAATTATATTCTAGATCTGGGTTCCAGGATATGATCCGGATCGCCTCCTAAATTGAATCACTTCTTCCTCCTTGGCGCTTATCCTATTTACTCACCACATTTCGTGAAAGTCAGTTCATAAATTTGTGAGATATCTTGTTTACAAAGACATACAAGCAAAAACATAACCTCCGCCCAACTTTTTTGACGGATGTAACAATGAGCTTTATCTCCATTATATGTTTACAAAATATAATTAATATTTATTAACAAATATAACTACCGTTTCCCAAGTTAATCAAAAGTTAATATACTGTATACTGTACATAGAACTGAATATAAAATAGTTTCACTTAAAATGGCGAACGTAAGCAAGATCAAGTTACACACACACACACACACACATACTGTATATATAGTTTTTATTCATTTATGTATATTCTTCCCCGTGACACTTCGCCAGATTAAAGCATCCGCTATGAATCTACATTCGTGCCTAATCGCGATTATATTTGTATGTACATTTACTTAATTTTATTGCATTAGCTTTAGTTAGGCTGGTTAGTTATAATAATAAAAATAAGTAAAAATACATCAAAAGAGAATAGTTCTGAGGAGAGAATGTCAAGGCATAGCGGCTGCGGGCATTGTACCGGGTAGCCCAGGAGCGGTCGCCTTCCATAAGTAGTGACCTACAATATATATATCGCATCATATTTTTGTTATTTATGTCGTCATTTTCTTTATTAGGATTATTTCAACTGTGGTAGGTTAGGCTTGGTAATAATCGGTTAGGTTAAGAGGGTTAGATTATCTAAATATGCTGGGATATATTGCAGTAACCCTAGAACCGAGAAGCTCCTATAACTGGGACAAACACCGAGAAGTGGGATACAGGCTTACAGCATAACCCTAAGATAAATAAATTAATAAAAAAATATATGTATGACTTTTATTAAGCCTTAAATGGTACTAAACTAATCTTTGGCTTTCTGGCCATCATCTAAAGCATATTTGAGCAAGTTTCCACGTGTAATTAATTTAGCAGACAAATTGTTTATAAAAACAAATTACTGACCAAATTAGTTGAAACAGTGGAGGCTGATGACCTGATGATAGAGGAACCAAATGTGCGCCCCAGAACACCCAGAGCATCCATGCTTACCTGTTGAAAAGTAGAGAAATGCAATATATTAAAATAAATGTATACAAAATTAAATACTGTCGAATCACTGTAAATCAACCATAAAATTAAGGGGAATTTATCGATGCACAATATGTTGGTTATACAGTCACAGCAGGTGCATTATAATTTGGGCATTTAAACGATAGTTTAAAAACTTTAATTACCTGTTAAAAAGTAGAGAAATGCAATTTATTAGAACAATTTGTAAACATTTTTAAATACTGTCAAATCACTGTAAATCAACTATAAAATGATGGGGAATTAATCGAAACAGGTTAAAATATTTAATTTTGGAGTTGCATACATCCAAAGCAAGAAGTGGGGTGTGAGATACCCCAAGGGAGCTGTAGAGTTTGGAGGGAGGGAACTAGCTGAGCAACAGTTTACTTAGTGAAGTCTTAGTGGAAAGTTGGTGGTTACTTCTCTATAATATTTGGTAAAAAGCAAAGAAATAAACTCGTCCAAGGTCTTTCAGTAGTGAAGCCAGTTACAACTCTTATATAAATCAGTAAAGAAAAAAATAACACTACAGTGATGACAAGGAAAGTAAGTGTAAAGTGAGTGGCTGATTCCCTAGACTTTGTGTGTTGCTTCTTCTCCACACTTTCTCGGAGTCAGTAAAAAGTGGGTGGCTGCTTCCCTAAACTTTCTCGGAGTCAGTGAAAAGTGGGTGGCTGTTTCTCTAAACTTTCTGTAGAAAGCTGAAGTGGTATAACGTCATATGAAGTCAAACAGTATATTGGAATGTACTTAGTGAAAAGTTGTTGGTTCCTAGCCGAAAATCGAACTTTAGCTTTCATCAAATGACTGCAGTAAAGTTTAGAAAGAACATGTGGAAATCAGTGATCATTTAGAAGTTTAAATAGTGGTTACCGGTATTCTTATGAATTCTAGAAATCGTTCCAGAGCTGAAAATGTGATATGGTAAAATAAATTGAAAAAAATAATAATTAAAAAAAAAAAAAAAAAATGCTTATAAAATATTGCGAACCTCAAAGAATATTATTCATAGTTTCATTCATTTGCTTAACACACTGAATCCTAACTATTAATTAATGCATATCAAACTACAGGCGCGAACACTAATAGCTACGCACCCATTGAATTCATATCGAACTCAAACGAGACAATGCAAAGATGTAGTATATGCTTCAGAACCTGGCATTAAATATTCCAATAGTCTAATGGGTGTAACCTTATTAGTGCTCACGACTGCACAGCTATTAAGGGGAGATGGGTTGTTTTCTAGACCCCCTTTTCTCTCATGTTTAACCCTATTAGTTTCCACATTTTAAGATGTTTGTCCCATTAGTTTCAAGTTTGTCCGTCGATTTTAAGACCTTTCGTCCCATTTTTTGTTGTTGTCAATATTAAGACCTTTCGTGCTATTTAGGTGTCGATTTTATTTTCTGGCGAACAATAGTGAGCCTGTAGTTTTAGAAAAAAACCGGCCTTCGGCTGGAATATTTGTCTACCCAAAAATGTACAAATTTATCTACAAGGGGGATCTAATGGATGTTTTTTAAGTTTGATGGAGGTCTAGGGAGGAAACTAGAAAACTAATGAATAAATGAAAAACTCGACCAAAAAGTTAACCATCCCCCCTTAATCATTCTCAAAGAAAATATTTCAAAAGAGGAAATATGTAGAGATCCATGAACTTCGAAAATTGACTGAACACATCCTTAATTGACTTTGCAATCATACATTACTGTATTACTTCCCTAAATAGCCGAGCCGAATCTCATAAAGCCACTTGACGGGAAATTCAGTATGTTATCAAGGCAATAATTTACTCGCAAACACGCGTTGCAGTTTCGTAAATGCAATTATACATTCAAGTGCACGCTTGCTCTCGCTCTCGCTCTTTCTCTCTCACTAATGCACAATAAACAAACGACCTACACAACAAGCACTATATTACAACTTAGCTCAACATATTCTGTACATGCACACAACACACCCTCATATAGGCCTACACACACACCTAAAATAGGCCACCCATATAACACACACACACACACACACACACACACACACCTAAAATAGGACACCCATATCACACACACACACACACGGACACATAGCAGTAAACACTCACTAAAGGTGCAAGCTCCGTACAGGGGTCCGCTATAGCCTAGGACCTCACATGTGTGGGTGGAGTAGAGGCATGTACTGCAGTTATGTGATCATGTGCAGTGATTATACTATAGTTATGTCAATTATGTGATGTTGTATGGTAGAAATATATGTGATGGTATACAGGAATGTGGTGGAGATATTATACGGTAGTTATGTCACTTATGTGGTGTTTTATGTTAGTAATATGGTGGCTATGTGGTGGATTACAGGCATATGGTCGAGCTATGTTGTTTTGTTATGTGGTTGAATTGTGTACTTTAGTCATGTGGTGGAGTTATGTTGCTTGGCTATGTATTTTTATTTATATGGTAGCTTTGTGAAGGGAGTACAAGCATGTGGTGGAGTTAAGGCATGTGACGGAGTTATACGGTAGTTATGTGATGAAGTTAAATGGTAGTTATGTGGTGGAGTCATGTGGTAAGGTTATATGTGTTGGTTATGTACTTATGTTGCATGGATACGTAGCGCTATGTGGTTTTGTGGGTTCCATGTCATCTCAACCAGTAGACCATTTCAACCAGTAGCTCTCAACCAGTGCCAAATTAATCCAGACCAACCAAACCAGTGCCAAAATATAGTACTAAGCTAAGCTAACCTAACCTAACCGTATTGGTTGATTTGGTACTGGTTGAGAGCTACTGGTTGAAATGGTCTACTGGTTGAGTTGACCGGTCACCGGTTTTGTGTGTTAGAAATATCGTTGTTATAAGGCGAACAACAGGCATGTGGTCGAGTTATGTGGTACCGGTAGGCCTATATTTCTTTGTGTAGGAGTCATGTGGTGGAGCCATGTAGTAGAGTCATGTGGTGCAGTAATGTGGTAGAGTCATACAGTGGAGTCATGAGGTGGAGTTATGTGGTGCAGTTATGTGGTAAGGCCTAGAGTACTATTGTGGACTCATGGGGTAGAGTCATGTAATAACATTTATGTAGTGGAGCTATGTAGTGTACCCATGTGGTGAGGTCATGGGGTGGAGTCATGTGATAGAGTTAGTGGACCCATGTAGTGAAGGCATGCGGTGATGGAGGCATGTGGTGCAATCATATGGTAAAGTAATTTAGTCGAGACATGTGGTGGGGTCGTGGGTGGAGTCATGTACATTTATGTAGTGGATACATAATGGAGAAGTCATGTGGTGGAGTTACTTATCCTTGCTGAACATAATCGTCTAATGGTAACCAACGTTAAACTAGAAAGGTGTCAAGGTATATACCGTACGGTACCGTACGAAAAGGGCTAAAATGCTCCAGACATCAAACCCTCACCCTTATAGACTTTAGTTATTCATTCCTAAAACACACACACACACACACAATTTCTCTCTCTCTCTCTCTCTCTGTATATATATATATATATATATATATATATATATATATATATATATATATATACAGTATATACTGTATATCACATACTCACACATTGAAGCAGATCTCCTCGGGCTTCCAAACCTGCTGCAACTTTCAACTGTAATTTATTTCTTATTGTTACTCCCCCGACGAAGTTTCACGGAGGTTTTGTTTTCGCCTCCGTTTGTCTGTCTATATGTTTGTTTGTTTGTCTGTTAACAATACTGTATATCATACAAGATTAAGAACCGATATTCACGAAATTTAGTAGGCAGATAGGATATGCGCCAAGGAAGAAGTGAATCATTTTAGGAGGAGATCCGGATCATATCCTGGAACCCAGAAAATTTAAGTCTATGATATTAATGGTAAAGAAACAGCCAGCGTAGGCGGATGTATACGCTCTACTGAGTGCCCCTGTAGTTCTTGTTATGACCCGTGGCTGTTGGTCCCGGTGTATTTGTAGTATCCTGAATATAGTTTATGAATTATGATGCAGAAGTCGGAGGGGGAAGGAAAGAATGAATGCCCGGGCCCTGGAGGTAACACAAACACACATACTCATACATACATTCTCCTTCTCCCTCTCTCTCACACACACACACACACACACACACACACACACACACACACTCCCTTACCCACAACCTGAATAATTGATCTGAAATAGTA
Source organism: Paralithodes platypus (assembly GCA_032716605.1). Taxonomy (NCBI): domain Eukaryota; kingdom Metazoa; phylum Arthropoda; class Malacostraca; order Decapoda; family Lithodidae; genus Paralithodes; species Paralithodes platypus. Next base: position 32,992,469 of record CM064518.1, on the reverse strand, counting down.
TTTTGGTTAAGGAAAGTCAGCAGAACTATTCATATTCCGGAAATTCTAGTCCAGCAATCCTGGATACATAACTTCTGAATAATTCGGCCAATTAAATTATCCCATGGCCTGCCTAGTTGCCGACACTAATATATAATACTCCCGAAGTATTGCCAGAAAAAGTAGCCGACCATACATTGCCGGAAAAGTAGGTGATGTGATTCCTGCATTACAGAGTATAGTTGTGTACAGTCACGCTCGAAGGTTCCGTTCTACCAACAATTATTTCAACCTTTGGTATCTCTCCAGTAAACAAACCCCAACCAAACACACACACACACACATATATATATATATACACAGTCCCCAACATACGGTATATTAACATAACTTATATACGGTATTCAATATTTAGTCAGGGCTTGGCGATATTTTCTCATATTTAGAGCGGGAAATATAGTGCACACTGAAAAAAAAAAAAACGTGAAAAAATACATATATATAAAAAGGTATAATGGTAATCACAAACCCATTTTATATACGGATAGAAAGATAAATTATTAGCAATATACCGGTAACCCAATATTCCATATAGCCTACGGTAATTTTGTTTATATAATTTATATATCCTTATTACTATTGAGAGTAGGGTAGTTGGTGTTGTACGGGTGGCCCATAACTTGTGAGCCCGACTGTACCTGTCGTAGTCAGCAGCTCTGGTAACATAACAATTTTGACGGGACCTTTTGACATCATTGAAATGTTTACACTCTGACCCTTTGACAGATGAGTTTTAATAGTTGGGTCTCTGACAGTATATACCGGAATATCTATAGTGTGTACTCGCTAACTGCAGGCCATACTATGTACACAATTTATGGATATGGAGAGGGTAAATAAAGTGTACATAGTATTATTCTGTTAGAAAGTATACCGGTATTGATATTAATACGACGATCTAATATAAGGATAAAGAGGTAAATCACAATAATTAAACCAAATTATTTCTATACCGGTACCTTATCTATGGGGAAGGCCATAGCACAGTGGATAACGTTGTGGACTGCAGTCCAACAGGACCTTAAATCGAGCCCACACCAAACGTCAGGGTTTCTTCCGATGTGATCTGATCATTCTTGCTGTTCTACAAGTATCCTGGCTACACCAACACGTCAAAAAACACCCCCTATATCGTCAGCAATTCATAGCATTGAAGATGCTCGACCATATTCGAAGATGCTGTGAACAACCGTATAGCTGCTCTCTCCAATCAAGTGACGTGTATAAATATGGTGTCGTCATCTAGTGAGGTAGAAAGGAAGCAACCAATACCTTATAGCTCCACTGACACCATCTAATGTAACACATATGAAGCACCCAACATCTCGAAGCTTCAATCGATAATCTCGGGGCCTCGTAAGAGTTATCGGCTACTGAACAGCCTACAGTCCCGAGGTTGAGACATTCGAAAAATATACTCAACCAGTAGACCATTTCAAACAGTAGATCTAAACCATGGCCAACTTAATCAATACTTTCAGTTTAAGCTTGATTAGGATTAGTGATATGCCAGATTTCTCAACAAGATCTGTATCCCCAAGATAAATCGCATCAGTAGTAATAACACCAGATACGAATAACCATGTTACCCATCAAATACCGTCCTCTTCAAACCCAGCTGCCACACCACTAAGCCCGGATCTCCCGCCCACCTGCCACGACTTACTTACGTCAGTAAGCCCCATCTCGAGCAAAAAAAGGAGCGTACAGCTTACGAAATACTGGAGTAGGTAGCTTACCTGCAGGTCTTCATACATAAGTCATATTCTGCTTGAGGTGTCATAGTCGTATTCCGCTTGACAAAGTGAGTCGTATGACCGTATCCCGCCGAGCCAGTCGTTGTCCAGGCCCAAGACGAGAGACGGAAGAAGCAGAAGATGAAGTAAACGAAGCACTTCACCAACACACTCCAGTCGCATTCTGCTTGAAATGTGAAATCGTATTCCGCTTAACAAAGTGAGTCGTGTTCCGCTTACTTCTTCAGCATGCCGCCTGAGCCAGCCCACTGTCCAGGCCCCAGACGAGAGACGGAAGAAGAAGATGACGAAGCAGACGCAGCCCCAACAATGACAAGACAGTATACACCCATCCCTTTCCACCATCCTACCACCCTTACGAAAGTACAGCCTCCTTTAGTTTCATTGTCTATCAAACAAGAAAAAAGGTGGGAACATTTGCAGCCCGTTTGCGCTAACTTTGTTTGAGTTACAAGAGTTTAAGGGTCAAGATTGCTGATCTAGTTATAGTGAATACACTCTAAAAAAATGCATAAAAAGGCATATCATATCATTGCGTACATTGCTAGTGATTTACCTATTTAATTAAATCTGCGATATATTGTTTCTTACAATGTTATTTGGCTAACATTTCAGTTATTAGGCCTACTATGTTTTTAAGTAGGAATGAATTCTCATAATCAGAAGGTTTTAAAGGGTTCTCGAATATTCCACTGAAACCTATGCAGACATTACCAGTACCATATTATTCCTACTACTGACAAGCGATTTTATTCAGTTTAACATTGGCGTTGTTATCAAATTACTCAAAATAATATGGAGTTACCCGCTGATGATAATTACCGGTACAGCACAAGCCATGAGTCTAAATTTCAGAAAAATATTTGAAACGAAAATCTATACGTATTAAAAAATCAAAGCGTTGGTTTAATATCCAGAACTGCTACCTTTCTACCAATACTGTGGTCATCTTAAGTAGGCGAGAAATTAACAAGTTCCTCTCTTTATTACCGAGTTGTGAGTTGATTTTACTAATGGAATATATCGTCAATTATAAAAGCAGGTTAATGTGACGAATTGAGGCAGTAGTTTCTCTTTCCACCATTATGGGCCAGAAAATTGTCTGCTAGGGGATGAAAATGCTCGACAGTTTTATAATGAGCACAGTTTTATTGGCTTTGTCATGTGGAGTGGACAGGTTGACCACTTTAAACCCTTCACCTCCAGTACGTAATTTTCATCATATTCTGGTTACCATTAGACGATTTACTTTAGTTTGCAATCTACCTATACAACTCAAATGGGTAAATACGATCTCCATATACCCTCTTAGTAACATAGGTCCTTCTTAAACTGCATATAATCATCTAATTATAGCCAGAATTAAAGTTACAAAGGTGTCCTGCTGCTGAAGGGGTTAATATGATGGCGTCATTTTCATTATTATGGCTAGCAATAGACAATTTTAGTAACCCCTTTAGTACGATGACGCCGTGTTTACCTTATATTCTGGGTAACATTAGGCGATTTTAGACAGTTGAAGAAGGACCTGCATTATTCAAATCTAGAGGTATATTATTAGCCAAAGAAAGGAGTCTAATGGAAACCGCGATGAGCCGATACAACGTCATCGTACCGAAAGGGTTAATCTTGGAATGGATAGCTTGGATTCAAAGGGTAAACAACTATATCCAGTAGCCCTCGGATTCCCTTCCTAAGCTGACTAAAATCATCTAATGGTGCCCAGAATACAGTGAGAGAAGCGTTCTCGTACTGAATGGACTGAATTAATTGACTAAGAGGATTTAGGACGGTGAGGTGGAGGAAAGGAGGAGGAGTCGAGGAAGACTGATAATGAGGTGGAGGGAAGGAGGAGGAGGAGGAGAGGTAGACTGAGAATGAGGTGGAAGGAAGGAGGAGGAGGAAAAGAGGTAGATTGAGAATGAGGTGGAGGGAAGGAGGAGAGGTAGACTGAGAATGAGGTGGAGGGAAGGTGGAGGAGTCGAGGTAGACTGAGAATGAGGTGGAGGGATGGAGGAGGAGGAAGAGAGGTAGACTGAGAATGAGGTGGAGGGAAAGAGAAGGAGGAGAGGTAGACTGAGAATGAGGTGGAGGGAAGGAGGAGGAGGAGGAGGAGGAGAGTAGACTGAGAATGAGGTGGAGGGATGGAGGTGGAGGAGGAGAGGTAGACTGAGAATCAGGTGGAGGGAAGGAGAGGTAGACTATACAATGCATAACAATTATTTTGAAAACACAAAATTTGAAAAACGATAAATAAAATAAAAGCTGTTTTATCATTGTTACTTAGCAAGGAATTCACCAACCATAACAATTTTGAGATAAATTAAGAGAGAAAATGTGTGTGTGTGTGTGTGTGTGTGTGCGTGTGCGTGTGTGTGACTCTGTATGTGTGTATGAGAGAGCTTGAGCGAAAGATGATACCAATACAAATTGATGAAATCTATATATACTGCTTAATATTGGTCATGTATTTTCGAGTTATAATTTCTTTCAAAAGTATTCTTCAACACAAATTTCACAAAACAGAAGGAAAATCTACCAGTATATGGTATATATTTTGTATATAGGCCCTATTATATTTGAAGTACCGGTAATGCTAACACTCATAACTCCAAGAGAAGGGAACGGACACACGGATATATATGTCGAACACACACACACACACACACACACATGTATTAAAGATGAGACTATCACAATGTACAGTCACTCATCATAATTCCTTGACGCCTCACATGTATATATACCAGGATACTGTATAAACAAGTATATTTATGGAGGCTATTTTATGAATGTAATTACGCACGGTATAAATATCAATAAAACCATATTTATATTTCAATATAAAACCTTACATATATCAATCACCCTGGTTATATTTGCATAAATAAAAGCATAATGGTTCCACTAAGTGCTGTGAGTAACTATTTTATATTTATGCGGATAAATATTGGCTGCAGTTGATGTGAATTGAATGAAGGGATTATCCTCACTCGATAATTGATAGTGTCGACTCGGGGCAAAATTTGGTTGAAATAACTTATACCAACATTGTTGCCAAGTATTTATACCGGTGTGTGAGATTGTTCAGCCAGCGGTAGTTTAGCCATATCAGTTTAACCCCTAGGGTAGCTAGCACGCTATTTCACATTTCTCCTGGTCAACATTAAATAATTTTATGCAGCTTAGGAAAGACCTCTGGGAATCAAACGGACTAAAACTATCTCAAATAACCTTCTAAATCTAACAATATATATAAAAACTCAATAAAATAGTCGAATATCGACAAAACAATGTTTGCAAAATTGCAAAATCTGATTGACATGTTAAACCAATGGTTTAGAAGAGCTATATAGATCATTTTGATTTCTATACCGCTTCATTTGTTATTAAATTTTCCGTGCTGTAATTAATGTTTGGTTTTCTTTAATATAATATACAGTACCTGTGTGTGTCTGTGTGTGTGTGTGTGTGTGTGTGTGTATATATATATATAATTATATATACTGTAATATATACTGTATATATATATATATATATATATATATATACTGTATATACCGGTATATATAATATATACGGTATATATATATATAAAAAGATATAGATAATGTAGAAGCCTGAGGAAACTAAAAGCTAATGGTGTAATAAATGATAGTCAGTATTCACAACTATAGTGTCTGGTGCTGGACCCGGAGTTATGGGTGGACTTTCAAAAGTTTATAAGAGGGATACCCTACCAAGCCAATTCTATCAGCAATAGGAACCTTTAATAATTATCTATCCTAATATTGTGTACCCTTACTTGCCACTATAAGAATTAACGAATACACTATTATAAACTCCTCGTTTGTTAAATTGCTAATTAGTGTGAATTATAATAACTGTATCATGGCCAGGTTCAACATTAAATCGCTATTTACCAACATTCAATTAAAATAAATTATTAATTAATACACAGAAACCCTGTGCACTTCATATAATAATGTGCAAGGATATCAAATATTAGCGATTCATAAACTGTTGATCACTGGCAGCAAAAGACTGTTTATTCCTGTTCAATAACACGATGCATAAACAAATAAATAGTGTAAGTTAAATGTACCGTTAAATGGTTATAAGTCTGCCCCAATAAATATAAAAACCCATCTCTATAGAAGGTAATACTCTTCCCTCCTTTTCAATCAACTGAACATGTCCCACCGCTTCTCACTATATAAACATTCGTCATAGAAATATATAACTTACATTTGAAATTGAAGATGACCGGAAGTTACCATTTTAAGATAATCTAATTATATATATATATATATGAGAGAGAGAGAGAGAGAGAGAGAGAGAGAGAGAGAGAGAGAGAGAGAGAGAGAGAGAGAGAGAGAGAGAGAGAGAGAGGGAGAGAGAGAGAGAGAGAGAGAGAGATTGATAACTTTGCAAAGCTATATAGATGGTTGATATATTGATGGATACGATACAACGACAGAATTCGGAAGTAGCGAGGTAAATATATAAATATCCTATGATAGATAGATAGACATACACATCATAACCCCATCAGCAGAGACAGATACAACACTAAAATACGATCTCCATTCCCATCTTGAGAAAAGTTGAGTTCAGTAAAACAATAACAACACACTAGAATTTCACTGTTGGTAGAAAATGACAGCAATCACAACACATGATCAATCAATACTAATGTAATTGTTTGTGCAAACCCAACTAGGTCTACTTACATCTGGGCTCCCTCTCATGGATGATAGAATTAAAGGGGAGGGTTGCAAATACACGAATACCGGTTTAGTTAAAGTTAGAGACATGATAAATAGAGCAAATATCAATAGATTGTTTAATATATATATATATATATATATATATATATATATATATATATATATATATATATATATATATATATATATATATATATATATATATATATATATATATATATATATATATATATATATATATATATATATATATATATATATATATATAGAGAGAGAGAGAGAGAGAGAGAGAGAGAGAGAAGACAGAAAGAGAGAGACAGACACAGATAGAAAGGCTGATGGATAGACAGACACACAGATAAAAAGACCGATAGATAAACAGATACATAGATAAATATTATATCAGCAGAAACCCAGCCACATCCCAAATTGTACTAGTATGGTAAGTTGGACAATATAATATGTTCATCCTCATTTAGATAGACATAACGATAGATAGATAGATAGATAGATAGATACATACTAGATAGACAGAAAAGACATACAAATTCAGATAGATGAGACATATAGATAGACAAATATGATCCATAGATTGACTGATAGATAGATATACTAACAAGATACCGGTAGATAAGATAAAGATTGACAGATAGGTAGATCAATAGATATATAGATAGATGGATAGACAGAAAGATTGATGATAGATAGACAGATACGTAGGTAAATTAGTAATCAATACACAGCCACATACCCATATTGTAATAGTATGGTAAGATTGGACAATATACGATATTCATCCTTATTTAGAGAGTTAGATAGATAAATGGATTGATAGATATGTAGGTAAATAGGCAAATAGATAGATAAACAGATATATAGATAATTATGTAGTAACCGGTAATTGTTATTAATGGATTTGAGTGTTTTTGTCATATTCATGCATTCTAATTTTAGTTCCCTCCCCCCAAAAAAAAAATATATATATATATATATAAACAAATAAATAAATAATAACAATATTTCATTTAAATCTGGCCCGACCCCTGCAATCTCTCAAAACCTTAAGTGAAAACCTCCCCTTAAACTTAGAAAGTATATGTGGGAGTCGAAAGGCTAACCGAAATCAATGTTCCCGTATCGGTACCTTTTGGATTGAATCGGGCTCTTCCTTGGCTGAATAAAATCGCCCATAGTTACCCAAAATACTGTAAAAAATACGCCATGTTTCACGTTATTTCTCTGACCGTAGACAATTTGTAAACATTTACCAGAGCAATTAATCACCAATCAAAAATATAATAATTTGAGTTTCTTCTGGACCAACTCCTATTGGCTAAGGCAATTAACTATATAATGATGTTGCTACAAACAGGCTCAATAGGTAGATTATTCGATAGAAAAATATCCAGGTTTCTCCTAAATTGCAGGTTCTCTATCGCTCGCCCTGAATAAAAATTTATACTTAAAATGGGTTGAAGTGTCTTATAATCGCCAAACTAATGAGGTGAACGGTCTTAAAATCTCCAAACCAATATGGTGAAACCGGGCTGGTTCCAAACTTCCCGCCCAGCACCAGATAGGGGTTAAAGGGGAGGATTGCAAATACCTGGATATAGTTAAAGACAGGTGAGCCAGGGGGGGGGGGGGGAAGAGAGAGAGAGAGAGAGAGAAAGAGAGAGAGAGAGAGTCATAGCTGGGAAAGGATGACGCCAGATATTGTATAGCTATACTTTATTCTGGCGATCAGCAACCAGATGTATTGCGCTTAGGAAGGACCTATTTCCCCTACCCTTACCACACTCATGAGCACTTCTAGGATCTCCTTTTAATCATCTTTGTATCTACTGATTATGTCGTGTATTAAATGCCTAATTATAATTGTTTGTTGATGTCCTTTAGGCATGTTAATTTGACTACCTGTATATATATATATATATATATATATATATATATATATATATATATACCGGTATATATATATATATATATATATATATATATATATATATATTACAAGTATTGTTCACGGACTACTAACTATATGTACAGGACTCAACTCTGACTATCCCCCCCCCATGATAAATGTGTAAAACTAACTCGAGTATTCACTTCAACATTTCTCCCTCGTAACACGGACTTTCCGTTTGACACAAGTGGTATATTTATCCAGAGGTTATTTTGCAACAGTATCTCAATTATATGTATTATTATTATTTGCATACTGTATTCTGGGTACACTGTAACAAAAAAATCCGTAAAATTAGCCGTAGAAGACCGTAAATTGGCACTATTGGAAAACTTAATCAACATCACGGTATTTTAGTTGTATTTTACGTTGACATTACGACACATAAGGGAGGATGGTTGGTTTTCATGGCCCTCCTTCTCCCTCATGTTTAGCCCCATTAGTGTTGACCTATTAAGACGTTCGTTTCATAGTATGGCGATTTTAAAATCTTTCACCCCATTTCTTTATCAATATTAGGACCTTTCGAGCCATTTAGGTGTCGATTTTTTCCTGGCGAGCGAAACCGAGCCTGTTATTTTAGCAGGAATCAGCCTTCAGCCAGGAAATTTTTCACAAATTTATCTCGAAACGGGGTCTAGGGGGTGTTTTTTAAAGCTTGATGATGGTCGAGCGAGGAAGAGTCAGGTAGGGAGCAGGTTTGGAAATTTGCAGCCCGTGTTCTCCGTTAAGGGGAGAAGGGCCGTTTTTCTGGTCCCCCTTCTTCCTCGTGTTTAGCCCCATTAGTTTTCAGATTTTATGACGTTCGGCTCATTAGTTTGTCGATTTTAAGACCTTTTACCCCATTTTCTTGTCAATATTAAGACCTTTCGTGCTATTTAGGTGTTGATTATATTCCTGGCGAACGATAGTGAGCCTGTAATTTTGGAAGAATCGGCCTTCGGCCGGGAAATTTTTCTACCGAAAAATGTAAAAATGTATCTAGTAGGGGGATCTAATGAATGTTTTTTAAGCTTGATGGAGGTCTAAGGAGGACAGTACTAATATAATAAAAAGATACATACATTACGAAATAAATAAACCCATCACCCCTTAGGATTTCCGGCCAAATAATCCCCTTCAGCACAATGATGCCTTTTTACCTTGGATTCGGGCTAAAAATAGACGATTCTATATAGCTTAAGAAGGCCCTATGTTATTCAAAAGGTTAATTGAGATTGTATTTAGCCCTTTGAGTCCTAGAGGTAGATTATAAGCTAAAGAAAATCGTCTAATGGTAACTACAATTGGACAACATTCAAAGGTTTATTGAGATTGTATGTACCCCTATGAGTCCTAGAGGTAGATCATAAGCTAAAGAACATCGTGTAATGGTAACTACAATTGGACGAAAATAAGGTCATCGTGTTTATTAGGTTTATGACCATTGATAATACCGTATCATGTTGGTATTTGCGCTGGTTTTCCCGTGCACATAAAAACAGAGGAAATATTTAAAACGGTGTATTTCCAAACCGTTTTAGTCAGCTTAGGAAGGACCAGTAGCAGTAAAAAGGTCAACTTGATTCCTAGACGTCCTTCCTAAGCTGCATATTATAATCTCGTGTGGGCCAGTATAAAATGTAAATGACGCCACCCTGGTGCTAGAATTAAAGGTGATGGCTGCACACACCTGGCTAAAGTTAAAGTTAGGGCCGGTTCCTAATTCTAACCCCTTTAATTGCCACGACGCCTATTATTATTATTATTATTATTATTATTATTATCATTGCCGGTATTATTATTATTATTATTATTATTATTATTATGGGCGAGTGCCAATGGAGAAGCAAAGGCAGGATGAGACATGGAGAGAACACTTTTATAGATTGTTGAGCTTAGTAAACATAATTGGATGGGAAATAGGAGCTAGAAGCAGTGAGGGAGGATTGGATCAGGTCAGAAGTCCTTAGCACAATAGGGAAAATATACTAAAGGATAGTGATCAATAAGAGTGACAGAGAAAACACAGGAATTGGTAGGGGAGTCGCTAGGTGGGTTTATGTATTGGTAGGAGAGTCGCAGGGTGGGTTTAGAAATTGGTAGGCGAGTCGCTAGGTGGCTTTAGGAATTGGTAGGAGAGTCGCTAGGTGGGTTTAGGAATTGGTAGGTGAGTCGCTAGGGGGCTTTAGGAATTGGTAGGAGAGTCGCAGGGTGGGTTTAGAAATTGGTAGACGAGTCGCTAGGTGGCTTTAGGAATTGGTAGGAGAGTCGCAGGGTGGGTTTAGGAATTGGTAGGAGAGTCGCAGGGTGGGTTTAGGCATTGGTAGGTGAGTCCCAGGGTGGGCTTAGGAATTGGTAGCAGAGTCGCAGGTTGGGTTTAGGAATTGGTAGGAGAGTCGCAGGGTGGGTTTAGGAATTGGTAGGAGAGTCGCAGGGTGGGTTTAGGAATTGGTAGGAGAGTCGCAGGGTGGGTTTAGGCATTGGTAGGTGAGTCCCAGGGTGGGCTTAGGAATTGGTAGAAGAGTCGCAGGGTGGGTTTAGGAATTGGTAGGAGAGTCGCAGGGTGGGTTTAGGAATTGGTAGGAGAGTCGCAGGGTGGGTTTAGGAATTGGTAGGAGAGTCGCAGGGTGGGTTTAGGAATTGGTAGGAGAGTCACAGGGTGGGTTTAGGAATTAGTAGGTGAGTCGCAGGGTGGGTTTAGGAATTGGTAGGCGAGTCGCAGGGTGGGTTTAGGAATTGGTAGGAGAGCAGGGTGGGTTTAGGAATTGGTAGGAGAGTCGCAGGGTGGGTTTAGGAATTGGTAGGGGAGTCGTAGGATGGGTTTAGGAATTGGTAGGAGAGTCGTAGGGTGGGTTTAGGAATTGGTAGGAGAGTCACAGGGTGGGTTTAGGAAAGCAAGAGGATATGTAGAACTCCTTGAGATATGTTGTGGAGAAGTACCTGGAGGAGGGAAAATCCTGTATGGTACCTTCATGGACTTGGAGAAAGCCTATGACAGAGTATATACACAAAGTCTATGACAGAGTATTATACATAAAGTGTATGACAGAGTATATAGAAAAAGTCAAGGGGAAGTACTCATAATACACGGAGTACTGCGAAAGTTGTTGGACTTACGCCTTTAATTACTATACATCCTTCTTAAGCTGGTTATAACTGTCTAATGGTACGATAGAGAAAATATGTATTGAAAATTAAGCCATACTACTGCTAGAATTTGTCTACCCAAAAATTTAAAAATTTACCTTGAAAAGGGGTATAAAGGGTGTTTTTCTAATCTTGATGGAGGTCTAGTGAGGAAAATAAAAAATATATATATTAATAAATAAATATATAGACCAAAACTCAAGCGCTACCCCCTTAATCTCATGTTTAAAGCGGGATATTCCAGGAGGTTAATGAGAAATTATGTTTAATCAACTCCAAAGTGGCGAGCAATGATATTATATTTAACCATAATACGGGTCTGCACTTTATTCGCAGATTATTACGATTATTTACAATATTTGCCCACATTAACAGTCATACCCTTTTCCTCTTTCTTTTCGTACATACGAGAGAGAGAGAGAGAGAGAGAGAGAGAGAGAGAGAGAGAGAGAGAGAGAGAGATTAATGGTTATTATATATAACCATCTTGGTGGTGTAATGGTTAAGGTGTCTAAAAATCTGTGTGTGATAATCCGGGTTCGAATCCTGGTGGACCACATAATATATGCTTTCATTAATTTCATTGAGGTGTTTGGTGTTGTGGTGAAATTAATACAAATATAATATAATCCAATCTGTTGCGTTGATACATTGCAGTTAATTAATAATAACCACATATTGTATATACCACTACCGACTACCGTGAAGAACTTGGTTAAATTACGCAATACGAGCCAAGAAAAATCTTGACGTTTGTAGTTTAATATACAGTATTGCATAGCTCTTCATGTATTTAGCTTCCTATATCGTGTAAGCCTATATTATGTATGTCCAGATCTTTTCGGTATAATACAAATAATAATAATATTATTATAAAGACAAATTGCTCCTTCCTCCCATCTCTTTTCTTTCTTAGCCTACTCCTCCCACTTTCTTCCCGCACCTTCAATATGTATGCTACACCCATATATTTTCAGAAGAACATTTATCCACTTATCCTTTCAAGCTGCCTAGTACCAATTTATGCTCCCGTCCGTAACATTGTTCTCCCGTGAATATCTCAAATAGCCTTTTTTTTTTTTTTCCAGGCCTCAAACTTTTTTATTTCAACTTCAAACCCCCTTCAACAGTCATTATTAATATTATTATACCAAATATCCAATCTAATCGCTTTTAATCATCGAAACTTCTTGACCAGATGTCCACATCGAACTATTGGCACTAAAATATTTTTAAATAAATTTGGCTTGTTAGTTGCATTGATTTTTCCTTGTACATTATTTTTCAGACACTCTACGTCTAGTTCCATTACCGTATCTCACATAGTCGACATCTCTCTCTCACACACACACCTTACATGATTTTCATTACAGCTATATTCATTACACACAGTCCCTTCAGTCTGTATAATTTGTCACTGGAATCAGCAAGCAGTGTCGAGTCATCAGCATTTACCGTGATTCTGGATCTATTGATACAGCTAATGCTTCTCTTTCTGTTTTGTTTTTTGTTCATGAACTTTACCTCCAAACGGTAGATATATGTACTATACACTACAGGCTCTCAATATGTAGTTTTAAAGACTGTACTTCTATGTTCACGAATGTTTGAAATATGAAGTTTTATGGTTTTACTATCTTAAGATATTCTATTGTATCTGTTATACAAGAATCTGACAATTACAAAGCAAGAATCGCCACCATACAGCAAACAAAAGAAACAGTGCAGTGCCCCACGGGAAAGCCATGCTCTGCAAAGTCGGAAGGACAAGCACTGCCCCCAGCCGTGACGTCAGAAGCAACGAAGATGCTAGCCAGGCTCTCCAGGTGTTGCAGTCGGCCTATCTGTCTAGCTCCCTTTCATCACTTACGCCAGAATAAGAAAGACATAACTCCAGCCCACTTGAGAGCAAGGGGAGGACCTTGATGCCCAAAACCGGAAGCCCACGACCGGAGTAAGAAAACAAGATTCCTCTTCGGAGAACCAGAGGAGGGCAGCTCATCTGCAATAGGCCTAGCTCTTCTCTCCGAGAAATTCGAGAGAATAAACTTTAGGATCTCCGTTACCCAACTTGGACAATCTGGTACCGGTACACATAGACCTGGACAATCCGGCAAGCCCCTACCTGGACATTCCGGTAAGCTCAGATACTCAGGCCACAATCAACCTGGACAATCCGGTTATATATAGTCTGGATAATCCGAAAAGCCTGAGGATCTCAGCCCCAAACTCTTTCACCTTGGTAAGTCCAGGAACTGCCCAGCAGAGGAGACTGCCCTACCCCCGACACCCAGAAGGACCATCCCGGACGGACGTAGAAAAGTAGCTACTCTAGTCTCTGTGTGCCAGAGATCATTCCTAGGCACATCAAGAAAAGAAGAAATATAATAAACACTACTATCCCTAATTGTTTGTTAAAGTCAGAATATAACTTCAGTACCGGTACTCTTGAACGGCTCTGTTCTCGCAGCATAAGTATATATTTATACTTAGTAAATTTTGTCTCCGACAACACCTGCCTTACAGATATCTTTGTAATTCTTAACTTGCTCTGCCTCCTTTATTATTATTCAGACACACAGAGAATTGCTTTCTTGGGAACATTACCTACTTGTACAGATGGCCATATAAGAACCTTCTAGCCCATTCAGAGCAGGTATCGTAGTATCCTACCATAATATATATCCTTAACTAGCCAACTCAAGCGAACTGTGTACTGAGTGGTGATGGGCTGGTCTATCAGAATGAGAGTTGAGCGTTCTCTGCCATACCCATAGCTTACTCTGACTGTTCCTTTTACTTATATATTTTCTAGATCTCGAGTGACGGCGTCTTTTCCGTGGATTGACCTCCCTACTGCCAACCCTGGCAGATTGGGAGCCAAAGCGTCACATTTTTCCTTTGCCCCTCAACTTTCCCTTTATAATTGCTGAGGGGCACAGGGCCTTGGGTGGGGCTTTTGTTTCCCGGGCGTTTCCGCACCCTCCTCAGCTCCCCGCCTTTGAGTGGCTTCGGTCACCTGGGCATTATTAGTGGTAAGCTGGGAGGGTTCTGTGGGGGCGCTCGGTTATGGCCTTGGCCTTGCTCGGGACCTTGGGGCTGCTCGGCCAGACAGCCTGAGGAACAGCAACAACAACAACCGAACTGTGTTTATTCTAACTCAGCCTAAACATTACTTAGCATTATCTATACTTCAACCGAGCTAACCTGGCGGAGAAGCCCCTCCCCCATTCCTATCCTTGCAAAGAATGTATGTACAGTATATATATTTAACCCAAACCAATGATTGCCCCCCCCCCCCCCCCGCCAATCATTCGTTTGGGTGTATGTGTATCGGGGGGGGGGGGGGGGAGTGAGTAGTCAGTACTTATAAACGCTACCTTTCTTATTGACATATTGTTTTAACAAACAATATCGTACGATGGTAAAAGCTACTGGTAATTTTAATGTTACAATACAAATTAACTTATATGAATAATAATGGGTATAAGACGAGTTTCGCATAATACTTATTAACTTCTTTATTATAGGCGTTTTTGCGATTAATTTCCGATTTTTTCTAGAATTAAAAACACTTGAATTAAGTAGATGCATGTGTTCAGAAGACGATGGTGTCTTCAAAATTGTTGTAAGTCTCTTATTTCCTGATATGCCATCCTATTAATATAGCCTTTGGTAGTTTGTAACGTGATCATTATACAGTATATGATATCACAGATTAACTGAATAAGCTACCGTATTTATAATAAGTTTGATATATCGAAAAATAAGCAATCAGTTAATTTATCCATTCCAATCCCAAAAAATATTAAAAAACACTGAGAAAATTGTTGAATATTGACGGAAAAAGCGCTCGAGTGACATCGCCTTTACCGCTGAGTGACTATATTTATAGCTGCAATTATTTTAAAATCAATCTCAAGTTAATGCAAAATGTTTAATTCAGTTAGAGCCAATAAATAATTATATAAATACTGATAAGTAGATGGATATACTGTAGAGATAGAAAACCATATATATATATATATATATATATATATATATATATATATATATATATATATATATATATATATACCGGTACATATAAAGAGAGAGAACAACAACAGCAGTAGATAGATACAAACTATAATACCAAACTCAGTAAGATTTTAAGAAAAAAAAAAAAAAATAACCCAATAATATCGAGAGAGCAGTTTTCCTTCTAATTATATATTGCCTCTCCTAAAACGTAACATTTGATTCCTTAATTAGTAAAGAGGGACTAACAAAAAAAAAAAATCTTCAGAGAGAGAGAGAGAGAGAGAGAGAGAGAGAGAGAGAGAGAGAGTGAGAGTGAGAGCGAGCAAGAGAGAGAGAAAAAAATGGCTTGTCTACTGTTCTGATGTTATGGGTAATAATAATTATAATAAAAATAATAATAATAATAAAAATCATAATCATAATAATCATAATAATAATACTAATAATAATAATAATAATATTAATGAAAATATCTTTAAAAAAAACATATACAATTATAAAGTGTATAACTAATTGTCCTATTTAACACAAATTACCAAAAACACATCTTTACATAGATAAATTAGACTTAAGTGTTCAAGCAGATTAAATAAAAAAACGTTTACTTTCACTTTCATATCATGTATGAATAGCGTAGTGTATATCCCTCTTTTGAAGTTCAGTCATAGCTCTCTCTCTCTCACACACACACACACACACATACGTACATTACATAACAAAATACCGTAATTGTTTAATCGAAGGCCTCTTTTTCTAGTTATTAAACACGTAACCTATGGTGTATTATATGATATATAGAAGCAATAGAACTGTTAAAATGACCTGGGAAGTGCATATTACACCAAATACAAAACTTTGAATAATGAGGTAAGAAATATGCTTTTTATCACTTTTCATTCCAAGACCAGCGGGGGTCTGGGGGCAGCAGCCCCCAGGATGCCCAGGTTAGCTTAAGTTAGGTTAGGTTAAGTTAGGTTAAAGGTTAGGTTAGGTTAGGTTAATGACCAGCTATGTAAATACAGTAGTGAACTTTTGGTTTAGTCTGTGCTCAAAAATCCATTTTCTTTAGGAGGAGGCCATACACTAAACAATTAACATACTCACACACATATGAATTACACTTACACACACACAGGTTACACACACCGAGCTCAACAATCATACACATACGAGACAGACATACATGTACTTACTAACATACACACACACACACACACACACACAGCCCGTAGCCTAGTAGGTAGAGCTCTCGTCTCACACACGAGGGGTCGGGGGTTCAATCCCCGGCCGGGCGGAGACAAATTGGGCTTGTCTCCTTTCATGTGTTAGCCTCAGTTCACCTAGCTGTAAATAGGTACCTGGAATAAGTGGACGACGTTGTGACGTCCCATCTGGGGTTGGCAAAAATGGTACAAGGCGAGAAGGGTATCATATGGTTCACCTAAGCTGATGGCTACCTAAGCCTTCGGGCGAGACGGTACCGTCTATAGTGAGAATGGTACCATACAGATCCACCCTAAGCCTTCGTTTCCGATGTCGCCAATTGGTTAAAAATACAGACTACACACACATCCACAGCCATTCCAACGATACATATAACACCTACACATATAGGAGGCGGGAAATAACGAGCATGCTCACTCCCGCAATACAATACAACTAGAGTAAGTAAGTACACGATATTTCTAGCGACGTACATAATTGCATCCTTAATAGCGTCCGTCGATTTTCTTTGAACCCCGATAACAGCTTCACACTCACTCACGGTCTCTCTCTCTCACTCACGGTCTCTCTCTCTCTCTCTTTCTCGTCCTATAGTCTTCATGAGTAACCTCTCTCTCTTTCTTTCTTTCTTTCGTTCTTTCTTTCTTTCTTCTTTTCCTAATGGCTAAGCTTCTAATGTTAATAAAAAACGAAGTGCAAATGCAGTATGGTGTGTTGAAAGGCTTAAACCATTATATTCTGGTAAATAAGGGTATGAAAGACAGTTTGAAGCCTCTATGAATGCTGGAGGTCCTTTTTAAGCAAATGAACCCTTTGAGTACCAGCGACGTGTGGCATATTGTATTCTAGTTATATTTGGACGATATTATGCAGCTTAGGAAGGATTCCTGGTAGTTAAAATGGTTGGTTGAGATAGTTTGTAGCCTTATTATTCCTAGAGGTCCTTCCTAAGTTGAATAAAATTGTCTAATAGTAGCCAGAATATAATGAAGAAGACGTCACCGGTACTGTATGGGCTAAAGTTCAATGTTATCCAGAATTGGTCTAATGTTACAAAAGGATAAATCGTAATGAAGCGGTTAAACGCCCGGTAACATTACGTATACATAAGGGGAGATGGGTATATTTATTTGACTATTGTTTTATCTTTTATATTATTTGTTTTATAGTTTCCTCCCTAGACCTCCATCAAGCTTGACAAATCGCCCCCTAGACAAAGTTGTAAATTGTTCACTGTTGTTCGGCCAAAGGCCGATTCCTCCTAAAATTACAGGCTCGCTGTTGTTCGCCAGGAAAAATATCGACACCTATATGACACGAAAAGTCTTAATTTTGACAAAAACATGGGGGTAAAGGTTTTAATATCACCAAACTAATGAGCCGAACGTCATCAAATCTGAAAAAATAATGAGGCTAAACATGAGGGTTAGGGGGGCCAGAAAAACGACCCATCTCCCCTTAATCACCCAACAACATTACGTATACATTAATTAAAGCCCTCGGTGATATTGCCGTCCACCGGTTATAGCGGGAATTATAATTTCGTTCTCAAATTATAATTACCGTCACTTCCAAAATGACTCAAACTGGATATCGTAGTCGTTGCAGAAATCCATTCTACAATAAACTTACGTCAAATTATAAAGGAATATTTCAGAACACATACAAAGATGAATACAATAGTTTTTATCACCGGGTACGGTGCACAAAATGTCATACTTTTTTTGGCAAATATTTCTTGAAATGATTGAAAACTTGGTAATTTTATAAAATGAGTGAACGAAATAATAAATTCAAGTGCCAGTATATAATATACTGTATATATATATATATATATATATATATATATATATATATATATATATATATATATATATATATATTCTTGTTTTCATGCAACAGCTACTGTATATCCTGCCTTAGAGATGTGGCCGGCTTGTTGTGTGTAATGTACAGTATGTTGAATATAATTGTACTGTGGCCATGGTTGTGAGGTATGTCTATAACCAGTGCAATCAGCTCCATGATGCCCAACAGGTGCAAGCATTTACACTATAAAAGCTGTCTGCTGCACTTAGGATAACCGCCATTGTAGACAGGGGTTTGGAGGCAATAAGTTGTTATTGTATTTTATGGAGACAAAAGACAAAGCTGAGTGCAACAAGTGTCTCCCCCAGAGTTAAAGATTGATGAGAAAGCCAAATTTAACTGTTTCTGTTTTTTTTGTTTTTTTGTTTTTTTGTTTTTTGTTTTTCTTTTGGTGTGTGTGTACAGTATTGTAAATAAGAGTGGTAGGTAGGTGGTAGGTTGAGTGTCACATAAGCACTGATACAATGAAGGATCGATCCCGGGCCTCCCGTGCACGAATTTAGAATTATATCCCTGTTCCATGCACGCTCCAAACAGTATTTTCCTCTTATTTCGTATCTAGGTAGTACATAAAGTAGCTTGAAAATAGTATGTAAATAGTATGTATGAAGATGTAAGTAATATGTAAGTAGTATGTAAATATTATTTAAATAGTAAGTAGTACGAAGGCAGTATGTAAATATAGTCTATAATTATGGTACGTAGTATGTAAAGCTATATCTGTTGATCATGAAACAAACACCGATATTTCACAGGAAGTCACATATCAACAGGAAACAAATCCCTGCTCTCTGATACGGTTCTGTTTGGCTTAATACGGGTGAATAATGTATTATGCAAATGTAATTAAAACGCGCATCCGATTAGGAAACAGACTCTTCGCGTTGCGTGTAGTTTGTGGACTAAGGCCAAATGATCACATTATTATGATCATGAGGGTCCGTAACGAGGGGCGATGAGTAGGAACGGGGGGGAATGTCGATGGGTGTTAACCTAAAGTTAATGGTATCTATTCAGGTATAAAGGCCTACTATATGATGGCACAATAAAACAAAATACCGGTACTTCGTAAAAATATATCATTCATTATCGGGGAAAAACAATATAAATTATATATATATATATATATATATATATATATATTCTTAGGGAGAGAGAGTGAGTGTGACTGAGTGTGAGTGCGAGTGAGCCAGACTGAGAGTGAGTGCTATCTGTTTACCATCCTTAATGCACTCCCTAACTTTTCCTGTCCAACCCAGCCCGTGTCATCATCACAGAGAGATAGCAGTGCGCTAGGATCAGGAGTTTCCGTTAAGGGGAGATGGGCCGGTTTTCTGGACCACTTTCTCCCTCGTGTTTAGCCCCACTAGTTTTGATATTATAAGACGTTCGGCCCATTAGTTTGGCGATTTTAACACCTTTCGCCCCATTTCGTTGTCAATTTTAAGACTTTTCGTGCCATTTAGGTGTCGATTCTTTCCTGGCGAGCGATAGCGAGCCTGCAATTGTAAGAGGAACCGGCCTTCGGCCAGCCTCCCCTAAAGGGGAGATGGGCCGGGTTTTATTTGGTCTATAAATTTAATTTATTTTATATTTTCTAGTTTCCTCGCTAGACCTCCATCAAGCTTAAAAAAAACATCCCCTAGACCCCCTTCAAGATAAATTTGTACATTTTTCGGTAGAAAAATGTCCTGGCCGAAGGCTGGTTCCTCTTAAAATTTCAGCTTGCTATCGCTCGCCAGGAAAAAATCAACACCTAAATGGCATGAAAGGTCTTAAAATTGACAACGAACGAAATGGGACGAAAAGTGTTAAAAATCGATAAACTAAAGGGCCGAACATCTTATAATCTCAAAACAAATTGGGCTTAACACGAGAGAGAAAGGGGACCAGAAAAACTACCTATCTTCCCTTAATTAATACTTGTGATTAATGGATGCAAATATAAATCACCGAGTAAACAAATATGCAAAAGGATGATTCGTGTTAATATCTACAAGAGATTAAACATATGCATTTATAATGTATGAAACTATAGTCTGTTTCTTTTCAACTGACGGTAAATTGCAAAGTTCCCATCATGATTTCTCTAGTTATTTTGAAGATTATTTAGTGAAATATGGTGCTAATTATATAAACTAGGTCTTAACAGGATGCAGAGACATAATAGTTTCATATTTTTCCATTAGGCTAAGTATACAGAAAATAGCTGCTAAGGGATTCAATTTATCGTCAGTTGAAAAGAAACAGAGTATAGATGCAACAACGATATAGACCAACTTAAGGGAATATATAGTGCTTGTTTTTTGGTCTATGTATATACGGTATTTATTTGTATATTTTTGTGTTTCCTCGCTAGACCTCCATCAGGCTTAAAAATACATCCCGTAGACCCTCTTTTAAGATAAATTTGTACATTTTTCGGTGGAAACATTTCCCAGCCAAAGGCCGATAGCATAATGGTTAGTGCGTTGGATTTCTGTGTGAGTATCTTAGGTTCGAGACCTGGGAGTGTCACACGTATTCATTAATTTAATTGATTTAAATAATTTGGTTTATTTGTAAGTTAATTTGTGGGATGGTGATATTACGAATTTCAGGCTCATCATTGCTCGCCAGGAAAAAATCGACACCTAAATGGCACGAAAGGTCTTGATATTGACAAAGAAATGGAGTGAAAGGTCTCAAAATCGCCAAACTAATGGAACGAACGTCTTACAATCTCAAAACTAATATGCTATACATGAGGGAGAAGGTCCAGAAAATGCGACTACTTCCTCCTTAAGTAGAGATGGGTCGTTTTTCTAGACACCCTTCTCCATCATGTGTAACCCCATTAGTTTTCAGATTTTCAAAGGTTTGCTATATTAGTTTGTCAATTTTATGACCTTTCGCCCCATTTCTTTGTCAATATCAAGGCCTTTTGGGCTATTTAGGGTCGATATTTTTCATGGCGAAGGAAATTGAGCCTGTCATTGTGGAAGAACAAAGGCCGGGACATTTTTCTATCGACAAATTAACAAAATAATCTAGAAGGGGGATCTAATGGATGTGTTTTTTTGTTTGTTTTAGTTAGTTTGCTGGAGGTATAGGGAGGAAACTAAAAATATGTACTGTATATATCAAATAAATTAAAATAAATAATCTACCAAAAAAATAAATAAACCCTTCTCCTTTAATATCGATGACTAATAATTATTATGCAAATGCTAATAAGCATATAAACAGGTGTTGAATATTCGCAAGGCTATCGGCTTACCATGACGTATAGTCGGCCAAATAAGTGATGTCGCGGCACCAAGTATATTTTGTTCTATAATTGGTATCGGCAATATTTAAACAGCATTTCTTTATTACGAGTGTGATATCCAAACCTGTTCCTACACTTACCCACCTTTTTCATCATCTGACAGACATTAATACAGTACAGAGCGAGCCAAACGTAATGACAGCTGAGACATGACTTACTAGCGCCACCGTACAGTCGGCCAAATAAGTGATTCCGCGGCACCAAGTATATTTCGATCAATGATTGGTATCAGCACTATCTTAGCATTACTTCATCACACACACACACACACACACATACACACATACACACACACACATACACACACATACACGGTCACGGTGGCCGAGCGCGCTTAGTACTCTGTATTGGGAGCGCTAGCTCTGGTGTCGGGGGTTCAATCCCAGGCGCCGGCAGGGGAAGTTCTCTCAAAAACTTTCCCTGGCCGTGAAGGCAAGATCTGGGCGGATCGTCTCGGGGGACCGACAAAGTCTCCTGCCCACGTCCTACTCCCTTGGGAGTATGTAGGCGCTCTCGTTAGCTGCCAGGATCAGTCTGTTGATCCATTAGGATAAAATCTAGGTTAAGTCTGTGTATTTTCAGCCCCATTGGCTGCCGGCTTGAAATAAACCGATTATTATTATTATTATTATTATTACACACAATGCCCAGTATTTCCATGAAGCCAGATGTCACCAAATACAAAAATACAAAAATAAATAAAATTGAGGCACGATAATTATTTAAGGTTACTACCGGTGAATATAATTACGTATGCAAAACTTGTGGTAATGTAATTCAGAGCCAGCCGACCAATAACAGGGCCAGGACGAATGTGGTTGCTCGGGGGATGGCAACTTTTTAGCATTATTATTGATGTTTTGGATGAGTGGGCAAAGGCTCAACTTTACTGATTCATTTAAGGGGGGATGGGCCGGTTTTCTGGACCACTTTCTCCCCCATGTTTAGCCTCATTAGTTTTCAAATGTTAAGATGTTTGCCCCATTAGCTAGTCGATTTTAAGACCTTTCGCCCCATTTCTTCGTCAATATTTAGACCTATCGTGCTATTTAGGTGTCGATTGTTTCCCTGGCGAACGATAGTGAGTCTGTAATGTAGGAAAAACCGGCCTTCGGCCGGGAAATTTTTCTGCCGAAAAATGTACAAATTAATTTAGAAGGGGAATCTAATGGATTTTTTTTTTAATTTGATGGATGTCTAGGGAGGAAACTAGAGAAATAATGAATACATGCAAAAATCGCCCAAAAAGTGAACCATCCCCCCTTAAAGGTGAAGATCTCAACCAATTGTCTAACTTATGATCATGAATATTTGAGTATGTACAGTATAGAAGTAGGTTATAAGTACAGTATATTCGTATTTGTGTTCACCAACCCACCAATTAATTCACAAATAAACCTAACTAGTGAAATCAATGAAAGTAATGAATACCTGTGGTACTCCAAGAACTCGAACCTAGGATACTCACATTCGACTTTTTCTTGTTCATATTTGGGTAAAAAGACCTCAGCTTCTTTTTATCTCGTTACTAATACAATTTGAAGATGAAAGTGCATATATTCGACTTTACTCATTCAATATTGTGGTGTAGATTTCGAGTACCATAATTCCCATCTAGATTTCTAGTCTTAAGCCGCTGTCACAAGAGCGCTTTTTCAGTCAATTTTCCATGAGCATGTATGTTCTCATATTATTTCGGGAGTTTTTCGCACTGACATCGGCAACTAAACTGAAGGTAGATTATGTTAGGCTGCTGAATTATGATAAAGTGTAATTTTTGCAGCTTCCAAACCATAATTGCCAGTAAAAATTGCTCGAAAAAGGGCTCGTGTGACACCAGCTTTATTGAATTTATTTGAGTCTATTTTGAGGAAGAATTTGTATACTGTACTATTATTCTAATGGCGGATATGGGTAATAGTGGGAAGGAGGAGGAGGAGGAAGGGGGACGGGCTACCATATTTCAACTTCTCTCAAACTCATTTAACATTTCTGAAGATGAAATTGAATACGGTATTATGACTTTTCTTTAAAATACCGATTATGCAATACTGGTGACTAAACTGTGTATGTAATACTCGTGGTAATGTTATTCAGACCCACCAGACCAAGTATACTTGGTGACGATGAATGGGGTTGGTCGGGGGATTTCAAATTATAATTAACTTAATTATTATTTACATTCATAGAAACACTTGTGCATAATTTTCGACTTGACACATTTCATTTTAGGGTGCGAATTTCAACTTTATAAATTTCATTTCAGATTCTTAACATTTCACTCGTTCCATGTGTGACTTTCGAAGAAGAATGTGTGTTCAGAATAATATAGATAGGCTATATATTTAACCAAACAAAAATTAAGGAAGTCTGGAAAATCGTTATTGATCCTAGAGGAAAATACATTGCTCAAAAATGGCAAAAGCAAGCAAAATCCTGAGTAATTTTAAACAAAATCTCATAATAACCCCCAAAGACGTCGGAACAGGTAGTGCTAGCAGTGTACCCTCCCACCACTATAACCCAGGAGAGAGGCTCGGCTAAATAACTTAGTATTGACAACGCTTTCTACTGAACTCCTGAAGGGGCATCACACCAGAGATTTATCCTCAGTTTTCGATGGGTCCTTTTTCTGGACCACTTTCTCCTTCGTGCTGTTGAATAGAAGAAAGATTTAGCATAACGTTTCATTCTTGGGTTGGAGTGTTGCACAGAGTAGGGGTGGGATTGTGTTGCAAGTTGAGTGCTACATGCTCTACGAAGAAGGGGTGGGATACACTGAGAGAGATCTGAGGAACACTGATTATTGTAATAGCGGTTTAATAGTGAGAGATGCAACATTGCGGCGAAGCGAGAGAGACTGCAGATAATTGATGAGTGGACTTGAGTTAATGAGACGGAAGGCTTTCTTTTCTACCTTAGGTGTTGCTATATGTATAGTCAAAATCAATAGTTCGTCGATACCTTAAGGATAATAAGTATGACATCTAGAAAGTGGGACGTCACTAGACATGTCTACTGCGTGGAACGAAGACTAAGGTACGAGTGACGGGGTATTAGAAACACATGAGGACTTTAATCCCTCGCAGTAAAATATATATATATAATAATACGTCATCATATTGAGAAGAGTAACAAGAATGTGGGCGAACAATTGATGTAGGCTGTAAGGCTAGCATAGAAGTGAGTTGCACACACACACATTGATTTACACTGTAAGACTATTCAGTAGTGGGTTACTGTACCTACAATAATGTGGCCACACAGGGACGGTCATTTATCAACATCAGGGGGGGGGGGGGATAGAAAGTCTCTACAGTGTACTGTCCCAACACCTACATACTCCATCACTCACTAGGACTCTCACTCTCACTCTCTCTCTCTCTCTACCAGACGATTATATGCAGATTAACAAGCACCTCCCATAGTCATTGGTTCAATACATATTAGTTTAAATTATGTAAGTAAGAAAGATCATCTTATTTTAATATTACATTTTGTGTGTATTAAATGAGCCCAAAACACCCCGCTAGACAAGGGTTAATTATCAAATAAGGGGTGAAATCACATTTTTACCATGGACCGTAGTTTGTAGATCGAAAGTACAAACTATATTACATATCCTGTACCAGCATTGCCGAATGTACCATATGTTGTGAATATGGATATATTTGAGTGTAAAGAGACTCAAGAGAGGCTATATAATGGCATCAGTGGCACCAACATGGTGGAGGTAGGCCAATTTATTTTGCTATAGGATCTCTAGGTACACAGATAGTGAACCTCTGACGTCTAGAGGTTATTCCCTAGCTGCATAAAATTGTCTAGAAATGGCCAAAATATAAGTTAATAAGGGCGGATAAATCCATTATGTCCCGATTCCGCTATATCCCGTTTTAAACTAACTCGCAGTGCAAGAGCCTCCACAGTCGGTAGCGGAAATCGGACAGGTCCACTTTGTTCATTTTGGCTCTCCGAACAACTTTGGTATTAGTGTTTGCTCAATATCATGGAGACAGCCGTTTATGAGTTGTGCGTAAAAAGTTCCGGAGATGACAAATATAATTAATTAATTAGCGGTGCGAGAGCAACCACAATCGTTAGCAGAAATCCGGCAGGTTCACTTTGTTCATTTTAGCTCTGCAAACAAATTTGTTCTTATTGTTCAATGTCGTGTAGGCAGCCGTTTAAGAGTAGTATATCAAAGGTTCCAAATACAATATAACGCAGCAGAGTGTGGCGGAAATCCGGCAGGTTCACTTTGTTCATTTTGGTTCTGCGAAAAACTTTGGTCCTAGTGATCAATGTCGTGGAGGCAGCCATTTAGGAGGAGTAGTGCGTCAAGGGTTCCAGAGACAACAAAATTCGGGAATAATGGCGTCATCTGATTAATAGGGTTAACTTCATCCATAGAATCGGGTAGGCATTGTCCATAAAAGGCTATAAAAACATCAAGCCTTTAAATAGTAACAACATAGAGAGGGGTACTTTACTGACAACGTTTCGCTAATAGATTCTTAAGGGGACCTTTCACCCCCACCCCTTTTTTTTTTTTCAATGCTAATATCGTGCCAATTAGGTGTCGATTTTTTCCTGGCGAGATATAAAGAGCCTGTAATTTAGGAGGAACTGGCCTTCGGCTGCGGCACTTTTCTACCGAAAAAATTTAAAACTTTATCTAGAAGGGAGATATTAGGATGTTTATATAAGCTTGATGGAGGTCTAGGACGGGAGGAAACTAAAAAATAATATACTGTATAACAAATATATTGATCATTAAATAAACACTTCCCCCCCTAAACATGAACACGAGAGCAAGAACTGGTGAAGGGATTGAGTGGCTAAATATCCCGGCCGCCAGATTAGTTTATGCAACCAACTTCTCAACAGACGTACTCTGGGCTGAACTGGTCTCATGTTTCCAGGTGATGGTAAATTGGCTTGTTACCATCTTAATTATTGAGCTTTTACAGTTTTCATAACAAATAAGTTGTTAAATACTAAAACTTGGCAATTATATGATGAAGATACATAGTAGTTTCTTAATTTGTTATTAGTTATCGAGAACTCTGCTGCAAGGGGAGTAAATAAAAACATTTTTTTTTAACTTGGTGGAAATTTTGCTCCCCTTGCAGCAGAGTTCTCGATAACTAATAACAAATTAAGAAACTAAACTTAGTTAGTGATGTCATTCCTGGAGTATATATGTTGAGGTACTGATGCAGTGGTAGTAATGCATTGGTGCTGTCTTTCTTGGAGATTTTATGTCAAGGTACTGATGCGGTGGTGGTAAATTTTTGGAAAATATATGTCAAGGTACTGATGCGGTGGTGGTGTCATTCCCGGAAAATATATATGTCAAAGTACTGATGCGGTGATAGTAAATTTCCTAGAAAATATATATGTCAAGCTACTGAGGTGATGGTGATGTATTTCCTAGAAAATATATATATCAATCTACTGAGGCAATGGTGGTGTGTTTCCTGGAAAATATATATATCAAGCTACTGAGGCATTGGTGGTTTATTTTCTAGAAAATATATATGTCAAGCTACTGAGGCAGTGATGATATAAATTCTGGAAAATATATATATGAATCTAGTGAGGTAGTAGTGGTGAGATCCTGGAAAATATATATATCTAGCTACTGAGGCAGTAATAGTTTCATTTCTGCAAAATATATATATGAATCTACTGAGGTAGTAGTGGTCTGTGTCCTATAAAATATATATATTAATTTACTGAGGTAGTAGTGGTGAAACCTGGAAAATATATATATCAAGCTACTGAGACGATTGTGGTGTTTTCTTGGAAACTATATATATCAATTTACTGAGGCGATGGTGGTGTGTTCATAGAAAATATATATAGAAATCTACTGAGGTAGTGGTGTTGCGACTCCTGGAAAATATATATTTCAAGCTACTGAGGCAATGATGGTTTGATTTCTGGAAAATATATATGTAAAGCTACTGAGGTAGTGGTGGTATTTTTCGAGGAAAATATATATAGTAATCTACTGAGGTAGTGGTGATGTGATTCCTGGAAAATATATATATCTAACTACTGAGGCAGTGCAGGTATATTTCCTGGAAAATATATATTTCAAGCTACTGAGGCGATAGTGTTGATTTTCTGGAAAATATTTATATCAAGCTACTGAGACAGTCCTGGTATCATTCCTAGAATATTTATATATATGTCAAGTTACTGAGGCAGTGATGGTTTATTCCTGGAAAATATATATATCTAGCTACTGAGGCAATGGTGGTAAATTCCTGTAAATATATATGTCAAGCTACTGAGACAGTGATGGTTTCTTTCCTGGAAAATATATAGACCTAGTTACTGAGGCAGTAGTGGTTCTTTCCTGGAAAATATATATGTCAAGGTACTGAGACAGTGCTGGTATAATTCCTAGAATATATATATATATATGTTCAAGTTACTGAGGCAGTGATGGTGTGTTCCTAGAAAATATATATATATCTAATTACTGAGGCAGTGCTGATATATTTCCTGGAAAATATATATGTCAACCTACTGAGACAGTGCTGGTATCATTCCTAGATATATATATATATATATATCTAAGTTACTGAGGCAGTGATGGTGTGGTTCCTGGAAAATATATATATCAATCTACTGAGGCAGTGATGGTATCCCTCTTGGAAAATATATATATTAAACTACGGAGGCCGGGGTTGTATTTTTCTTGGAAATTATATATGATAAGTTACTGAGTCAGTACTGATAAATTTCTAGAATATATATATATATATAAATATGTATGTCAAGTTACTGAGGCAGTGATGGTGTTTCCTTGAAAATATATATATATATAAAACTACTGAGGCAGTGATGGTATACTTCTTGGAAAATATATATATTAAGGTACTGAGACGGTGGTGGTTTTTTACTGGAAAATATATATATTAAGTTACTGAGGCAGTCTTGGTTTTATTTCTAGTATATATATATATATATATATATAAAATTACTGAGGCAGTGATAGTATTTCCTTGAAAATATATATATATATATATATATATATATATATTAAACTACTGAGGCAGTGATGGTATACTTCTTGGAAAATATATATATGAAGGTACTGAGATGGTGGTGGTGTTATTACTGGAAAATATATATATTAAGCTACTGAGGTGATAGTGGTAAATTTCCTGGAAAATATATATATATCTAAACCTACTGAGGTGGTAGTGTTGTTTTCTGGAAAATATATTTGTCAAGGTACTCATGCAATAGTCGTGTCATTCCTGGAGTTTATATACATTCAGATACCGATGCGGTGGTCACATCCATTCTTAGAGTATATTATATGTTGAGGTACTGATGCGGTGGTCACATCCATTCTTGGAGTACCGTATATTATATGTTGAGGTTACTGATGCGGTGCTGGTGTCATTCCTGGAATATATATGTTAAGGTACTGATGTGGTGGTGGTGGTGGTGTCATTCCTGGGGTATATTTGTTGTTGTACTGGTGCAGTGATGGTGTCATTCCTGGAGCATATATATATTTTGAGGTACTTATGTGGTGTCATTCCTGGAGAATGTTTGTTGAGGTACTGATGCAGTGGTAGTGTCATTCCTGGAGCATATATATTTTGAGGTCCTGATGCAGTGGTCGTGTCATTTGTCATTCCTGGAAAATATATGTTGATACTGAAGCAGTGATGGTGTTTTTCCTGGAAAATATATGTCAAGCTACTGAGGCAGTGCTGGTATCATTCCTAGAATATATATATATATATATATTAAGTTACTGAGGCAGTGATGGTGTGTTTCCTAGAAAATACATATATCAAGCTACTGAGGCAGTGATGGTATACTTCTTGGAAAATATATATATATATATCCAGCTACTAATGTATTTCCTGGAAAATATATATGTTAAGTTACTGAGGTGGTGATGGTTACTTCCTAGCAAATATATATATATATATATATGTGTGTAAAGCTACTGAGGCAGTGGTGGTGTGTTTCCTGGAAAAATGTATTTGTCAATGTACTGAGGCGTTGATGGTGTGTTTCGCTACTGACGCGGTGGTGGTGTGTTTCGCTACCGAGGCGGTGATGGTGCGTTTCCTGAAAATATATTTGTTGAAGTACTGATGTGATAGTTGTGTCATTCCTGGAGCTTATATACGTTCAGATACTGATGCGGTGGTCACATCCATTCTTGGAGTACCGTATATTATATGTTGAGGTTACTGATGCAGTGCTGGTGTCACTCCTGGAATATATATGTTGAGGTACTGATGTGGTGGTGGTGACCAGACCAGATGGCTGGAGTAAATTAGGAACGAAGAGTAATTGGACAGAGGAAGAACAAGCTGAGAAGTACATTAGAAGACTGAAAGTTCTCGGGCTCAACCAAGTTGCTTCATTGTTTGGTGTCATTCCTGGGGTATATTTGTTGAGGTACTGGTGCAGTGGTGGTGTGATGTAATTCCTGGAAAATATATATGTTAAGCTACTGAGGTGGTGGTGGTTACTTCCTAGAAAATATATATATATATATATATATATATATATATATATATATATATATATATATATATATATATGTAAAGCTACTGAGGCAGTGGTGGTGTGTTTCCTAGAAAATATATTTGTTAATGTACTGAGGCGTTGATGGTGTGTTTCGCTACTGAGGCAGTTGTGTTTGAGGCGGTGATGGGGTGTTTCCTGGAAAATATATTTGTCGAGGTACTGATGTGATAGTCACGTCATTCCTGGAGCTTATATACGTTCAGATACTGATGATATACGTTCAGATACTGATGCGGTGGTCACATCCATTCTTGGAGTACCGTATATTATATGTTGAGGTTACTGATGCGGTGCTGGTGTCATTCCTGGAATATATATGTTGAGGTACTGATGTGGTGGTGGTGGTGTCATTCCTGGGGTATATTTGTTGAGGTACTGGTGCAGTGGTGGTGTCATTCCTGGAGCATATATATATGTTGAGGTACTTATGTGCTGGTGGTGTCATTCCTGGAGTATATTTGTTGAGGTACTGATGCAGTGGTGGTGTCATTCCTGGAGCATATATATTTTGAGGTCCTGATGCAGTGGTCGTGTCATTTGTCATTCCTGGAAAATATATGTTGAGGTACTGATGTGGTGGTGGTGTCATTCCTGGAGTATATTTGTTGAGGTACTGATGCAGTGGTTGTGTCATTCCTGGAGCATATATATGTTGAGGTACTGATGCGTGTGCATGAGGGGAGGGGGGGATACTTGTATGCTCATGTGTATTTGATCCATCTTCGTGTAGAATCATACATATTTTGCCTGCTAGACTAATAGATAAATTTCCCCAGACTCCTTTCAAACTACAAAACGTTCCTCAGACCCCTCACAAAGATACATTTGTGCATTTTTCGGTAGATATAATGTCCCAACCGGTTTCTCATAACTTACTCGCTATCAATCGACAGGAAAAAAATTGACGAACTGGGCGAAAATTTTAGAAATCGTTAAACAAATGGTACGAAAGTCTTAAGATCGGCAACCTAATGAGGCGAATTAGAAATAGATCCAAAAAGCCCATCCTATATTCAGAGAGGGGAATATTTGGTGATTAGTATTTTGATCGATTTATCGAACTAGTTGCAACAGTGCGTAAGAATTGGCTAGCCTAAGGTAAAAGCGGGCAAGGCTCTAAAATAAACTATCTTGACGTCATCCTCAAAAATGTATCTTTGCCGCAGTACCCTTGGACCAGAGGCGCTCCAGATCACACAAGGAAAATATCAAATAAACTTTACTATGACGTCAAGGAACCTGCACTACACATTATCTATATACAGGGTTATATATATATATATAGAGAGAGAGAGAGAGAGAGATTTTGCAAGTTTTATATTATAATATGAGAACGACATTTTCCTGGATACACTCATATTCATCACAAATGCATAACACTTGATTGAAAAACACACTAAACTGTCTCTCTCGGCGTCATTAAGTTTCTTAATAATGTAGCTAACATATTACTATAGAAGATTTATGTGAAGGAGTTAAAACAATTACTAAGAACTGTCACTGTGAGAGATAGGGAGACACAGTTGTTGAGGTAGAGAAGAATGTGTGTGACCAAGTGAAGAATCTGGTGCACAAAGACGGGAGATAAAAGGGAATTACAAGGAATAGTTACTATCTCAAAGACCTTGCAGTCCATTCCTACATAGAGCTAAATAAATACATAGCCACAAAACCCTGATGTTCCAAATAGGTGGTCAGACCTTCATCTTAGTGCAAATACTAGTCTATTCGCTGTAAGTGGGCGAGAAATCATGACCTTTAGCCTCTGTAACTCAAAAAAGGCTAGAGAAAATTGGCTGTAAATTTCCACATCTATTCCTTGACTGACTCTTCCTAAATGGTAGAAATATTAGCTCGATTACTCTAGTCGTTTCTGAGTTACAGAGGTTAGAGGTCATGTTTCTCGCCTACTTACAGCGAATAGACTATAAACCCAAGGTGTTGCGGAATGAAGACAGGCTAACATAACAAAACCTGGCTCTATCTACACTCAACCACCCTTCCAGCTAAGAAACAAGCAAATAAATAAATATTTCAATCAATATATATATATAGTTAAAACACGCACACACACGGCAAGGGAGAACACCGGGTGACTTATTCGCCAGGAGTAAGAAAGTGGAAGAGAAATGCAGGAGAAATGTTTCACAGAGGGAGATGGTGTTATTGCTGTGAGAGAGAGAGAGAGAGTACTATACACACATTACTAAAATACTTAGGAACAGTGTTTTACGTTAGGTTAATCAAGTTAGGTTGGAATAGGTTAAGTAGATTAGGTTAGGTCTTGCTCTGTACAGGGGCATAGTGCGCCCTTGTATTGAGTATTGTTCACATGTGTGGGGAGGTTCCTCTCACACCGCTCTCCTAGACAAAGTTGAAGGTAAGGCCTTTCGTATCATTAACTCCCGTCCACTCACCAACTCTCTGCAATCTCTCTCTCTCCGCCGCAATGTTGCATCTCTCTCGCTATTCTATCGCTACTATAATAATCAGTGTTCCTCAGAGCTATCCCAGTGCATACCACCTCCTTTACGTAGGGCACGTGGTACCCGTCTTGCAACTCAATCCCACCCCTACTCTGTGCAACTCTCCAACCCAAGAGTGAAACGTTACTCTCAAACTTTCTTCTACTCAACAGCTGAGCTCTGGAACTCTCTCCCAGAATCAGTCTTTCCCTCTTCCTATGACTTAAATTGCTTCAAACTCCGTGTGTCCAGGCATTTTGGCTCGAACGTCCCTTGATTTTGGCCCTGTCACTCTTTCAACTATGGGGGAGGCACTCGCTATAGGCAGTTGTGCCTTTTGCCTCCCTCAATCACATAGAAAAAAAAAAAAAAGGTTACGTCTGATCTGGATAGTTTTATTAAAGCTTAAATAACGAAATATGTACTCGTTACCATGCATAATTTGCGTTTGTACCGATAAACACACCATTGGTTGCGTGTGTGTGTGTGTGTGTGTTACAACAATATTTGTTTACAATATATCAGAAATCTGGAAATGGTTGCCCTTGACTGAGAGGATGTTTCAAGCATTGTTGCAAGAAATGTATAAAATATAATTTCACTCAGGACATATCCTTATTTTTTCCTTATTTATGATGTAAAAATATCCATTAGAACACAGGCACAAGCAGACAGACACATACATTACACACACGCAAACGCATATGCCCGCCCACACACTCTCGCCCCCCCTCCCCCCCCCCCCCCACACACACACACACACACACATACCTTCTTTTTTCTCTCGTTTTTTTCTAACTATTCATACAATGCTATTAAATCAGGGAACAATGAGGGTATTTTTTTGGCATTTCGGTGTGCTGTGGTAATGCACTGATACAGCACAAATTCAGCACAAATTCCATCCCAATAATATCTTCCCATTGACATATTGGGATTCGAACCCGGGTCCATTGGATTACCAGTCCAGTGGCAAGACCACTCCGCCACACCTCCCCTACACACACGCACCCCCCCCCCCCCCCCCCCCAAACTCTTCCCCAACACACCTTCACACACGCACGCTCACACAGACACCCCCCACTTCCCCAACACACCTAGACACACGCACACTCACCACCCCCCCCCCCCCCACACACACACATACCTACCCACACGCACACTCACACTGACACCTCCCCAACACAAAGACACACACACCTACACACACTCGCACTCAACCAGGTACGCTACATGTCTGGTATAAATATATGTTATGGCCGTACATATATAGCATGACCCGCCGACATAGACGACTGCCGCATCATATCTATATTCTCTCACCGTCTCTAACTGTTGCACGGACAATTCTCTCAGATTCTTTTATGGAGACACTAACACCCTCAAGTAGTGTAGATTTTCTATCACTGTAAAAAAAAATGTTCAAAGTAACAATAATGAGTGATACACAGACAAAGTACCGGTATTTCAATAGTTTATGTCATAATGTTAACACGTAAACGATTGAAACTCAAAGTATGTGTATTATTTGTCTAACTATTGAGTACATTTTATACCCTATAAAATTCAAAGGGTTGACAAATATGGAAGTATATTATAGAACCTTCTTACTCTGACAGGTCCTTCCGGAGTTGAATAAATTTGTAGGTAGGTAACTCGATAAACCTTATCTGACCGTGGGTGGACTTTTTAGTCTATCCCTGTTTCTTTCCATGAGTTTGGCGATAATAAGATGCTTTGTCCCATTCAAATGTTGATTTTTTTTGTTTCTAGCGAGTGAGAGCGAACTTACAATTTATGAGTAATCGACCTTTGGCCCAGATATTTGTCAACGAAAAATAAATACAAAATTAGCTTAAAGGGGAGACGAGTCCTTTAACTTGAAGGGAGTCTAGGGGACAAACTAAAAATAATTACTACCGTACTATTACTACTACTAATAATAATAATAATAATAATAATAATAATAATAAACATTATAATAATAATAATAAACATTATAATAATAATAATAATAATAATAATAATAATAATAATAATAATAATAATAATAATAAAAAAAAAAAAAAAATTAGCAATAATAATAATAATCAAACACTAAAATAACCCCTTCAAACGTCGGATGGGCGCGCTCGGTTATGGCCTTAACATTGCTCGGGACCTTGGAGCTGTTCGGTCAGACAGCCTGGGGAACATCAACAACAACGTCGGATGGGCTGGCGTTAAACTACAGTTGACGTCACATTATTAAAAGGGTTAAGATCGATTCATACGAGGGTTTTTTTTCCCGCAACTACCGATCAACAACTCTATCCTGGCAACATTACTGGGGTCGATATAAAGTGGTATCGGCAACTAAACTGCAGGCGGAGTAATATAGTTGGCTAAATAATGAATACGGTACCGGTAAGTTAAATTTCAGAAGTTTCCCTACCAGAGTTGCAAGGGCACACACACACACACACACACACACACACACACACACACACACACACACACACACACACACACAATCAATAAATCAATGGGGATATATTCTGTATGCCGTGATAGCGCTTAGCCGCACTCACCCTCCGACTCCCCTCCGGGGGATCCTCCTGGGCGAGACTCCAGGCTATAGGACACGTTTTATTTGCCTTTTCTGTTGAGACGTTCTCGCATTAATTACATAGCCTAGGATAACATCAAATATTAAATATTATTCTTATTCTGGATAGTTTAAAGACGGTCTAATTTGAGTTAACTATTAAAAAAAAAATCAAGTAAACGTATTGGTAACTAATTGTCATAGATATTACCATGCACGTCAGCCATGGAGTGAAGCACAAGGTAGTGTTTCCTCCCCTGTGTGTCTGTCTGTGTGTCTGTTTGCAAAATATCTCGAGAACGAATGAATAGACTTTGATGAGACGTGTTCATTCCCTTCATTTCGTACCCAGAAGGATCCCACTAACTTGTGTTAAATATTGTATGACACTCCAGATCTTGGATCCTCACAAATACCACCATGAGAGTTTTTTCTTAAATATTCGCGATACTCAAAGTATTAGTTCTTGGTTTGTCGCTGACTTCACAAATTTCTGGAAATTATTGAATGTCCCCAATGGGGGGTGGGTGCCTTGCAAGTTGCACCCCACACCGTTTTTTTTTTTGTTTTTTTTTTTCTATATTCCAACTACTCCCTCTCGGGCATAGGCTGATAGCCTTTACACTCTACCGCTGAACACGGTGAGGCCTGTGAGGTCTTGCTCCAGTCTAGGGAGTGAGACATGCGAAGCTTCACGGCTCGAAGCAATTCCACCTCTGAAGCTGCTTCGCCTCTGTGCTTCACAGTCTCATCCCCCAGGCTCGGACCCTCACTCTCAGAACGCCACCTATTGAGCAATTAACTCACTAGGCATTGCCCCCCTGTAGCATATTTGTGAATATGGGAATATTCATACAATGCTATTCAATCAGGGAACAATGAGGGTATTTAATTGGCATTTCGGTGTGCTGTGGCAATGCACTGATACTAGGTACAGCACAAATTCCATCCCAATAATATCTTCCCATTGACATATTGGGATTCGAACTCGGGTCCATTGGATTACCAGTCCAGTGGCAAGACCACTCCGCCACACCTCCCGTATGTTGATAAGGCTATTACTATACCATGGAATTACATATATGACATCCTTGACCTTATATTTTCTTTGTTCCTCAGCATATATAACAAGAAAACTTCGCTCTACGAGACATACTTCTGCATTAAATCCGGTGATCTGTCTTTAGTCAATCTGAATACCGGTACAGAATTATATTAGTTTATTGTCTATATTTAAATAAATAAGAAGTACTGTAGATTAATGTGTAACAAGCTGGGTTAGGATAGCATAGCCAAGGATGACAAAAATGTCAATGGTATATCGGCTCAAAGTTAAAACCTTGTTGTTTGGTTTATAGCTTATAGAAGGGGCTGGTCGCTCCCTCTTCCTCCTGTTCCTCCTCCTACTCCAACTCACCTCTCCTCCTCTTCCTCCCCTCTCTTCCTGCTCCTGCTCCTCCTCCCACTGTCCTCTCTTCCTCCTACCCCTTCCCTCTCTTCCTCTTGTCTCTTCCCCTTCCTGCTCCTCCTCCCCTCTCTTCCTCTTCCTGCTCCTCCTCCCTCTACCCTCTCTTCCAAACATTTGTCTTTCAATTCTCTTACACTTTATTGTTTCTTGCGAATAATTCACCCGTTTTATCTCCCTTACCTATATTGCATACAAATGTAATAACTTGACAATAATAAACTTTGTGTGTTTTTTGAGGCGCTTAACCCTTCCAAGATCCGATTAACATTTGTTTCCTGTTTCCTGGCTATTATTTGACGATTTTAGGGGCACGACACAAAAAGATTAATATACTGTATAATTAGACGATTTTATTCAGATTAGGAAGAGTAAATGGTAGTCAGAGGGTTAATTGAGTCTTTACCCTTATAATTGTCACAGATCCTAGCTAAACTGCATAAAATCGTCTAATGATAGCCAGAATAAACTGCCCAAATGCGTGATAAACTTCAAAGGGTTAACCTATTCCCTCAGATGACGCCAATTTATGCGTTGTTCTGACTACTTCCAGACAATATCATTCAACTTATGGGGAGATGGGTAGCTTTTCTCGTCCCCCTTCTCCCTCATGTTTAGTCCCATTAGTTGGCAAATTTTAAGAAGCTCGACCCATTTGTTTGGCAATTTTAAGACTTTTTACACCACTTCGTTGTCAAAATTAGGACTTTTCGTGTCATCCAGGTGTCGATTTTTTCCTGGCGAGCGATAGCGAGCCTGTATTTTTTCTACTGAAGACTACACATTTATCTTAAAGGGGGGTCTATTTTTTGTTTTGTTTTTAAGCTTGATGGAGGTCTAGGGAGGAAACTAAAACATACGAATAACTGAATATATATAGAATAAAAGAAAAAAAGAAAAAAAAAATCTCCCCGTAAGTTAGGTTTGGACCATAAATTGGCAGTGATACCGGTATATAGTTAGTCTTGGTTGAGTTGGCACTGGTTGAGAATGGCTGGTTTAACTGGTTTATTGGTAGAGTTGTCCCGAGTTGTGTGTGTGTGTGGGGGGGGGGGGGTTTCTGGCACCCCTTCTCCCTCGTGTTTAGCCCCATTTTTTTTTTTTTTTTTTTTTTTTTTTTTTTTTTTTTAAACGTTCTTCCCATTAGCTTGGCTATTTAAAAGTTTACGCCCCATTTCTTTGTTAATATTAAGACCTTTCGTGCCATTTAAGTGTCGAATGTTGCGTAGCGAGTGACAGCGAGCCTGTAATATCACGAGTAACCGGCCTTCAGCCGGGACATTTTTCTACCGAAAAATTTGCAAATCTATCTTGAATGGAGTGTTTTTTACAGTTTAATAGAGGCCTAGGGAGAAAGCTAAACAAAAATATATAAAATCCAAACACGAAAATATTTTTTGAAGCAAATAAATAAGGCCATCTCCCCTTAAACTTCACCAGTGTTCATTTTACAGTTGCAGGAACACCTCTGACATTTGGCTTACCTACGCACCTACCTAGTCTATAACATATTTCACACCTATATCATGTACACCACCATCTGTACCTACCTAACCTACATATGTCACACCTGTAGTCACATCTGTAACACCTACTGTATATCATGTACACTATCTATACCTACCTAACCTACATATGTCACACCTGTAATAACATATGTAACGCCTATATAATGTATACCATCTATACCTACCTAACCTACATCTGTCACACCTGTAGTAGCATCTGTAACCCCTATATAATGTACACCATCTATACCTACCTAACCTACAACATCTGTCACACCTGTAGT
This sequence comes from Paralithodes platypus, assembly GCA_032716605.1. Classification (NCBI taxonomy): domain Eukaryota; kingdom Metazoa; phylum Arthropoda; class Malacostraca; order Decapoda; family Lithodidae; genus Paralithodes; species Paralithodes platypus. The sequence goes on along the minus strand of CM064518.1, from coordinate 32,953,533 downwards.
AACATATGTCACACCTATATCGTGTACACCATCTACAGTATACTGTGACGCTTGCCAGCGTTGGCAGAATCGCCTCCCGGTAGCCACTAGCGCTCGCCAGGGCAGTGAAATGGGCTACAGTCTATCTACAATGTTGTTCTTTCTGTCATAGTGTTCGTGTTGTTACAGACAGTCCCGTGGTGGTCTTTATTTTTGTCTGTGACAACGGGAAGCATTTTATATCATGAGTAGAACATAAGATGCATTGTATATAGTTAAGGAGAGAGAACAATATAGGCAGTGGGGTGGTAGTGTGTGCGTGCGTATACATGTGCTGCCTCCCCCCGCTCGTCGGCTCGCGCGCGTGCTTTCTCACGCCTCTTGATTGGCTGGTGGTTCCTGGCGCCTGCTGCCTGGTGACGTAGCGGCCTGTGATTGGCTGACCACCATGCCTTTGTGTGATCCTGGGGGTCCCGAGGAGCTACTTCAGAGCTTGCCTGACCAGCATACCCTTCACACCTCCCTTACCACCTGTCCCCGACTTCTACCTATAGAGCACTTTCTCTCTCTCTCAACTTCTTACCTCTCATTCTTCCACTCTATTTAACATCATAACTACCCTTTGGTTCTGCACGATTTCATATATCGGCCATCGTATTATATGCTGAAGCTCTCAGATATTACGTTTAGTTAGGCATTTTGGAGGGGTTACCATTTTGTCTGTAGAGGTTCGACACACTCACGGTGTCTCCCTACCTTTTGCTTGGTTGTCTGCTGGGCTATTTAATGCTAGACTGGGGTGAGGCTATTGTTGTTGTGATTTCCGATGTGAACCAGGTTTTCTTGAACCTGTACAATCGCAACGGATACGTGGGAAGCCTAGGTGGTCTTTCTGACTGTGTACCTTGTGAGTTTAGCACTGTGTTGCGAGTGAGAGCTTTTGCCTCTGCCACCCAACACTGTGCTAACTCGTTTTGCTTTGACTTTGAGAGGGTCGCCAGGAGAGAACCAGATACTAGCGATCTGGATCTCTCAAGAGAGCACCCCGTCATTTAATGTAATTAGGCCGTACAGTCTTAACCCGTACAGCCCCAGCGACGCGTCTGACGCGTCGGCGATGTATGTAACGCACAGCCCCAGTGACGCGTCTGACGCGTCACACTAATTGCGCCGACCGTAACCTCAGGTGTAGCCACTCAAGAGGGCTCAGATTTGTATGGGAACTGTGTACGTATCCCACGCAACCGTGCCGATGGTTGAAAACTCTCAAAGTCCACGTGCGTGAGCGTGCAATAACCTGTTTTTTTGGGGTAATTTCCTTCAATTTTTTACTCTTGTAAAATACGTTTTCGGGGGCTCTGTAGGACCATTCTTTAAGCTTTTTGAGCGGTTTTTCGTGGTTTTTCCTTCATTCCTAACCCATTCGCTATTGTTTCTGGAATAAAACCATTTTTTGAAAACCGGCCGGGTTCTGGTGAACAAACATTACAAAACTAGCCGGGGCTCCACGGGTTAAGGACCTCGCTAGGCTACGAGCCGCTTGCTCAGCCATTGTTTCCTAGCCTACTACATCCCAGCTAGACTTTCTTCGACTAGCAGACACCCAATTAAGATTATAAACTCTTATGTTATGTATGCAGCATTTTTATTCACGTTGATTGAAAGCCTTGGTTGTTGTTGAGTTGCACAACCCGAGCAGGCTTTTTGAGTTGCCTGACGAAGTATTTCTTTTGTTGTTGGAGATAATACTATTGCGCATTTATTATTATTCCCGTGCCAGTTAACACTGTATGTCCATACACTTGTCATATCCTGTTCCTGCTTTATATAACAGTTCAAAATCCGATTCGATCATCTTAAGCAGCATCAGACTTTCTTCAGAAGATTCCTGCTCGATGCTTTAGGACTTTCATTCACTTTCTTTAATATAGGAGTGACAGTTTATTATTGTTTAGAGTAACTTTAATAATACCTTCTTCTTGTTTGCATTAAATCATTGCAGTGATTTAATTAAGATCTCTATTTTTTCCTTGTATACATTATTAACGTAATTGTATGTTGTTGTGATCAGACTGTATCAGAGATCATCAGCCTGTAGTAGTAGTGCATTTATACCGAGTTATAGGATACCCCGCTATCGCAGATTTAACTCTGGAGGGTATAGGTGTTTTTGTGCGCCGGCATTATAAGTTCGAGGGTTGGATCTAGTGTTACCGTTGTGGCTGTGTGCCTTTCTAGTCCAATGATTAAGAGCCCTTGTTTTATACGAGTCCCGGTCGTAACAATACCAACCTAACCTACAACATCTGTCACACCTGTAGTAACATCTGTAACGTCTGTAACACCTATATCATATACATCACCTGTAGCCTCTTTAACATCTGTCTTGTAGCACCAATACCCTATACACCTGTAAGTTATAACCCATGTAGGCTGAACACCTGTAGCACCAAGACATTTACAGTAACCCTTTAACATTTGTAGCTAACATCTGTAACACCAGTAACATGTACATCATATACAGGACGTATAATCTCTTTTACAAAATAACACCCACAGCTAAAACCTGTAGCACCTATAGAACCTGTAACATTTGTAAGACCTGTAGCAATTATATCACATATAATACCTCTAATCTCTATCTAGTACATGTAATACATGTAGCAATTATAGCATATATATCATATATAGTATAACACTTCTAACTTCTTATTCATAGCTAACACCTGTAACATCTACAGTTGCTTCTAACATACCGGTATATACTTGTGACATAAATAGCACCATCAACACCTGTGATAACCCAGTATAACATCTAGAACACCTGTACTATGATTCACAGCACTTATAGCACCTGTGACACCTATAGAACAAAACATGCTTAAAACCACTAACTATGTAACATCTATAACACATGTAAACCCTGCCGTATAACACCAGAAGGAAACACATACAACACCTATAGCACCTACTGTATAATACCTTAGAACCTACAACACCTGAACACTGTAACATGTGCAACACCTATAACACCTGTAGCGGCTGTAATACCTCTAGCACCTACAACACATATAGACAGTAACTTGCACAACACCTGTATAGTCCCTTTATCCTATGCAGACTGACAGCTCCATGTTGACCAGCTACAACAACTTCACACAATACCTGAAATAAGAGAAAACACTATAAATAACTTTACATATAAATATATTACAAGAATAGAAAGGCATATAACTGTCAATAAAACCAGAGAATACACTATATATAAAAGGACGTCATAATACAAGAATAGCAAGGCAAAGCACTGTCAATATACTCAATGATTATATATACCATTCTCATACCGTTGATACCCTTGATTTTTACGGTGTAGTTTAACCTACTCTATAAGAACTAGCTGTCAAACTACCAGTAAAACATCGTATATTGTGACGTTCCAAAACCTTATCAATATTATTGTTCTTACTAGTATACTTGTAAATTACGGTAACAAGGCAGTACAATTTAGAGTCTATTCGCTGTAAGTAAGCGAGAAATCATGACCTCTAACCTCTGTAACTCAAAATCGGCTAGAGTAAATGAGCTGTCAATTTCCACATCTATTCCTTGACCGACTCTCCCCAAATGGTAGAAATATTAACTCGATTACTCAAGTTGTTTTTGAGTTACAGAGGTTAGAGGTCATGATTTCTCGCCTACTTACAGCGAATAAACTATAATAATGTTGCTGGTTAGATATGTTAATGACAAGTGTTATGATGGCAACACTGCGGCCTGTTTTGTGAAAGAATAACGATGGCAAATCTTTAACAGTGGACCAGAGTTCAGCACGGACTCGAACCTTCCCCTAACAAAGAACAGTCAGAAGGCACAAATATTTCCCGTGAGTGTCTGTGCGTTTGGAAGGCAGGTTAAGGGGAGATTTCCACTTTAGTTTAATTTTGTTTACCCCTTTCTCCCACATGTTTAGCCCCATTATTTTTGAGATTTTAAGACGTTCGTTCCATTAGCTTGGCGATTATAAGAACTTTCACACCATTTTTGCCAATGTTAAGACTATTCGTGCAATTTAGGTGTCATTTTTTCCTGGCGAGCGAGAGCGAGCCTGTAATTTAAGAGTAACCAGCCTTTGGCCGGAATATTTTTCTACCGAAATTTTTTTAATTTAATCTTGAAAGGGGATCTAGGAGGTGTAATTTTAAGCTTGATGGAGGTCTAAGGAACAAACTAAAATCCTCCCTTTAAATTATGAGGTAGGTCTAAGGAAGAAACTAAAAACCTTCCCTTAAATGATGAGGTACCCCCCGCCCCCCCCCCCCCCCCCTTCCCCCCGGCCTCTACAAACAAAGACCACCGGAGCCACACACTAATAACAGGCACCAGAGGGACTTTTATTATAAGCCACGGAACAATACCCCGCATTGTAACCCCTTCGGGGGTCCCCCCCCCCCCCCCCCCCCCCCGCCACGTCTATTTTAACCCATTGAGGATTATGACAAGTAGTTAACAGTTTCTTCTGGTTATTTCTGAAACGACATTATACAGTTTAAGGGGGGTAGTGCTTATTTATAGGCCTATATATATTTTTTTTTTTTTTTATATATACCGGTATATATATATATATATATATATATATATATATATATATATAGGCCTACCTCGCTAAACCCCCATCAAGCTTAAAAAAACACCCCCTAGATCCCCCTTCAAGATAAATGTGTACATTTGTCGGTAAAAAAAAATTCTGGCCGTAGGCCATTTCCTACTAAAATTACAGGATCGCTATCGCTCGCCAGGAGAAAATCGACACGTAAATGGCACGAATGTCTTAAAATCTGAAAATTAATGGTGTTAAACATGAGGGAGAAGGGGGTCCAGAAAAAGAAACCATCCCCCCTTAAGAAAATACCTCTAGCCATCAAAGGGATAAAATCGATCTGAGTTAACCTTGTGACTCGCACAGATGTCTCTTTTATTTTATACAATCGTCTAGTAATAGCCAGAATAAATATAGCCTACTGTCAATCTGCGTCATAATCCTCCAGGGGTTAAATCTATTAGAGCTATATTTAGACGATTGTGTGCAGTTTGAGAAGGATCTGTGGTAATACCCTTTTTAAGCTGAATACAATCGTCTAACAATGGCCATAATATGATTAAAAGGACGTCACCGGTACTGAATGGGTTAAACGCTACCGGTACCAGTAAAGTTAATAGTAGACGCCCTTAACCTATATTGGAAATGTTATCAAATTTTAAGGTTTCTTACCTATGTTTTACCTTTGATTTACAATAACTTACATGTCAACTATCATCCAAATTATATATATCCGTCTTTATGCACGTATAAAAAGAAGAGGGTATACAATATACTGTAACATTCAATTGCATAGAACCCAAAAACTGCAAGGGATGTTGTATGAGTTATAAATGTGCAATAATCGTTTTGCGCAACAATCGAACTTTGATTCAACTTTATGGAACACTTTAATGATTCTTAAATTATCAGAGTTGTGTAATGAATGCTAAATTGGAGGCTCTAAACTGTAATACAATTAATACTCTTATGAACGGTAGCATTCAAGGAGACTACTGCAGGACTCTTCTTCTTCTTCTTCTTACCTCTGACCGGGTATAGGCTATCCTAGTGTTTACTAGCCTATACCCCTTTGAAAGGACATTAGCCTAACCTAACAACCTTACCTAACCTATCCTAGTATTATAGGTGGGGGCTGCCGCCCCCACACCCCCGCTTTGACTTAGATTTGTGGTGTATTTGTCTGTGAAGTGGGTATTTTCCAATTTTTTGATAACGAAAATCCTCCATGCGGACTATATGGAGAAAAATATGGCGAATCTATTGGTGTCTATTTTCACTAATAAATTGTTTCTCATAACGTCGCACTAGTGTCCTTGAATATTATCTTATGAACTTATGGGGGGGGGGGGGGGGGGCGCAGTATATCAGTATCCGTGAGACCTAGAGTTGTTGTCCGGCCGTGTCCTAATTAGCGTAAATAAAGTGGTGCATTAGGTAGAGCTCATAGTTAATTAGGTGTCAAATGCCAGCTAACGGTAATGTGTCAAGGCCAACTGTCGTCCGCCACCAGCCACCCTCACAGAAACACATTCAAAAATATATATATATATATATACCGGTATATAATATTTATACATAAATAATAATAATAATAATAATAATAATAATAATAATAATAAATTAAAAAAATATCTCTGCGTATTTTATGAGGAAGTTAATAAGTACCGGTACCTTACCGGTAGGGTGATAGGTTGGTTCGTAGATTACAGTAGCTCTGGACTTGACACGAAAATGGAACTTTGTAGTTAGGGACCCAAAATCGGAGAACAAACCCCCAAGTTCGAACCTCGATATTTCGAAAATGTGACATTTTCTCAGTTCGAGGTTCGAACTTGGGGGTTCGTTCTCCGTTTGTGGATGGATCCCTTACTGCAAAGTTCCCTTTTCGTGTCAAGTCCAGATTTACTGTCATCTATCAGAATGTGTGTTCAGCGCCCCCTGCCTACCATAGCTTGATCTGCCTTTCTCTAGTCATAGAGTTTCTCTAAGGCGTGTGGTATAACAAGGATAGCTTGTTTGTGATGTAACTGCTAGAAAGAGAGTCATTCCGTGGAAGATGTTAGATGTTGAAATAACTTTGAAAAGTTGACAGAATGAATATAAACACCATATGATGAGGAACACTTTATTGACAACGTTTCGCAGATAGCTTCTTCAGGTCGCTGTCGGTATAGAGACCTGAAGAAGCTATCTGCGAAACGTTGTCAATAAAGTGCTCCTCCTCATATGGTGTTTATATTCAAGAGGTTAGATGCTAGAGGGAGGATAAATTGGATTTTATGGCAAACTGAAGAAAATCCGGGTCGTGGAGGTACCGTATATAAACAACATACAGTATATACGGTATATATATATATATATATATATATATATATATATATATATATATATATATATATATATTACGATACCGTATGTATTTATCTATATACATATTCATCTATATATATATTTATATATTTATTTTTTGCTGAAACCCATCCCTGAGACCCACTGAGTAACCATGCCAAGTCTCATTTTCATAGTCCGAAGGGTTTAAGGGTTAGAGACACATACAGAAAAACTCACAATATCTTTTTATAGAGAGAGATATAGCGGGTACACCAATGGGAGGACAAATCTTAACCTACACAGTACAAACATCATGGGAATAAAAAGTTATAATTAATCATAGTGATTCTATCCGTATATTCGATAGGTGTATTCTTAGTAATACAGTTTTATACTGGTATAATATTATGGACACTTTATTTTCCTTTGCATACCTTTCTTACAGTTTATATACATACATTTATTAAGGGTATTTATACAATTTATATAAAAGCTAACGCCTATATATTTCTTTATAGTTACGCTATCAGTAGATGATTTTAGTCAGTATATAAGTGGTCTGTAGGAGTTAACATTAGTTATCCGACGTTCTAGGGGGGAGGGGAGAGATAATGTGGTGTTCCCCTACATAGGCTACCACCTGGGATTGAACCTTGAATCAAGAATCAAGTGATCAATAGGCTAACGTGCTAACTAGTACACCACACTGGCTTAAAAGATTTGGTGCAACCTGAAGAAAACAAAACAACTGACATAATATAACACAAATCTAAGTAGATACCGGTACCAGATAAAAAAAAAAACACACACACACACTCGTAATGTGCTTTTTAGCCTAATGAGTAATTAGCCAAGGTATTGTAGTCACTCGTGTGTGTGTGTGTGTGTGTGTGGTGGGGGGGGGGGGGGGGAATCCACTGGTGTCTATCGAGGTCACCTTAAATTATAAATGGGAAGAGGTGGCACTATTGCAGTAAGTTCAACAGACCACTTACCATAAAAATATATGTAGAAAAACGTATGGGATGCAACACTTTTTCGTATATATGAAGGGGAAGAATTCGCTGGTAATACCGGTAAAAAGGGTAAGGCTAATGATAAATCTAATTGCTCTATTTTGTATTTTATCTAACTATGTCAGCGCCACCTCCCCACATCCACTTCACAAAGGCTAGCCATACTAGAGCTGAGAACTCCCATGCCATGTATAGCTGCTCGTCAGTGAAAATGTCACGAATTCGGTAAAGAAGCCCAAGCTTCTTTGAGGCACTTTTATCAATGGATCTAACTTGAGATGTCCAACTGAGGTTAGCACTAAGGGATAGGCCTGCACCAAGGATCTCAATACTTGAAGCGATGGGAATATATGTTTCATTGACAGTAATAACAGATTCAGGTTGATTTTGCCTATTAGTGAACCACAGTACATACCGGTACTGTATAGGCTATAAAGAACATACATACTGTATATAGATACCATATATACACATACTGTACATACATACATATAACACATATATAGAAAACATACATACATACACACAGTACTTAGGCTATATACCTACGCACAGTACATTCATAAAGAACACATACCGGTAATGTAGATACATGCAGTACTTACATGCATACAGGCACACACAGTACCGATAGCCTACATACATTGAGAACATACATACACAGAAAACAACCAAACAAACATATATAGAACATAAATACAGAGTACATACATAGAGAACATACATACATACCGGAGCCATCACAGTGGGTAAGATAAATAATGTGAGCTCTGTCAGTGGCAGGACCCAGGAAGGAGGGGGGAGGGAGAGGAGAGGGAAAGGGAGAGAAAGAAAGAGAGGGGTTGGGGAGGAGACAGACAGACAGAGAGAGAGAGAGAGGGAAAGAAAAAGGTCGAAGAGAGTTACATAGATACAGACTGCACAGACTTTGCATTTCCTCCTGGGCAGTGCGGCCTTAAATCTAAAAAAGGATATGCTAACGTTTAAGACAAGGACAGCAAAGTGGAAGGCTCTCTCCCCACCCACTAATTTCTCCGACTTTTGGGTTGGCAAGAAACATACCGGTAATTAGAAGACGGACCCTGGAAGCATCAAACAAATGTCTACTGGAAATGTTATGAGAGAGAGAGAGAGAGAGAGAGAGAGAGAGAGAGAGAGAGAGAGAGAGAGAGAGAGAGAGAGAGACAGAGAGAGAGAGTAAAAGAGAAAGTAAGAGTAAAAGAGAGAGGTAGTAGGGAGGGAAGGAGGGGGCAGTATTTGTCATATCCAAATACTCTTGCTTATTTCAGGTAAAGTGAAATGTCAGTGGAGTTGAACCCGCGTCGCCTGGCTGGCTGACATGGAGGGGGAGAGGGGGTGAAGGGAGGGGAGGAACAGGGGGGGAGAGGGGAAGGGAGAGGGGAGGGGAGTGACATGAAAGGGAGGGGGGAGTGGAATGAAGAGGGAAAGATGAAGGAAGGGGGATGACATGAGGGGGGGGGGGGGGGAGTGACATGAAGGGGGAAGGATGAAGGAAGGTTAATGGCCTGAGGGGGAGGGGGGGGGGTTTGGAATGAAGAGGGAAGGGTGAAGAAAGGGAAATGATAGGGGAAGATGAAGGAAGGGGAAATAAATTAAGGGAAGGGAGCGACATAGGGGCGAAATAGACCCCCCCCCCCCCCCTTCGGCTCAGCTAGTGTTACACTCTTAACATACCGGTACTCAAGGGTATAATTATAAAGGGTACGACAAAGGTATATACAAGTATAATCATTGGGTATATTGATAGAGATATACCTTTCTAACTTTATATATCTTTCATACCCCTTATGTTTTGACAGGAGTGTAGGAGTAAAGGGTAAGAATATAATATGAGCAGTGGCAGAAGTAACAATGGCTGTTGTATAAAGCAAAAGAATACTGCACCGAACAAGCTGAACAATATACAGTATATACCGGTAGTCAATTTAATAGACAAACAGACAGACAAGTAGATATAGAACCAGAACCTAGATAGATAAATAGATACATAGACAGACTGAATGGCTGAGTGTGTGTGTGTGTGTGTGTGTAAGAGAGAGAGAGAGTGTGTGTGTGTCTGTGTGTGTAAATATATAAACCGTACCCCAAACTGCTGACATAAAATACATAATACTAAGCCATTCCCAAGAGCATCAGTGTATTGTCAACATTTCACTTAGCTATATCCCTTTGGCCCCCCGAGAACCTAAAAGCAAATCGCTGTTAAGTAAAGGCGGTATCACACGAGAACCTTTATCGTCATTTTCAATCAGCAACATATTCCCGGTAGCATTCTAGGATCTGGTATCGGACACAAGACTGAAGGTAGATTATTTGTGGTGACATAATTATTAATATCATAAATATTATTATTATGATGATGATGATGATGATGATGATGATGATGGTGATGATGATGATTATTATTTACCGTACCGTACTTTTAAAAAAGCTGCTACACCAGTATTGAAAAAAAAAAAAATGAGGGAAAAAATCGCTCGTGTGATATCTGCTTAAAGTGCCCCTCCCCATACAGTACAAGTTTAACCCACATAGTACGATGATAATATTTAAACTTTATTCTGATTAACATTATAGGCCTACTACTTTAATCAGCTTAGAAATAAACTCTAGGAATCCATTAACCCTCTGTATCCCATATGCCCTTCTTTAAGATGAACAAAATAATATATACCCGGTACCGGGTACCGTATAGGCTATGGCCAAGGTCAAAGAAAAGCCCTCACCATCGTATTGAAAAGGTTATATAAATCTTGTATTCAGACTAGGCTATGTTTAAAATATTCCGTTGTGTTTATGGTGACAGGACAGGCACCCGTATTGCCAACATAATACCGTAATTATAAGGGGGGGGGGGTAATTTATTGGTCGAATCCCGGTAGGATCATATGCTTTCATTAATTTCATTGGGAAGTGTTTGGTGTTGGGAGTGAAATTAATAAATTATATTATTATTATTTGTTTCCTCCCTAGCCCCTACTGTACCGGCGACGTCTTTTTAATTCTATTCTAGCAACATTTAGACGATTTTGTGCAGCTTAAGAAGAATCTGTGGTAGTAGAAATTGCTGGAGACTCTTTATAAACTGAATAAAATCGTCTGATAGTAGCTAGAACAAAATTAAAAAGAGGGCTTAAAAAACATCCCCAAAATCTCCCTTCTAGATCAATTTGTACATTATTAGGTAGAAAAATCAACATCTAAATGGCACGAAAGATCTTATTATTAACAAAGAAGTGGGCGAAAGGTCTTTTCATTATATTCTGGTGACTATTATATGATTGTATTCAGCTTAGGAAGGACCTCTAGCAATTAAAAGTTTACATACTGTCCTATCTTAAATAATCCTTGGAGCTACCACAGATACTTCCCAATCTGAATAAAATCGTCTATAGTTGCCAGAATAGAATGAAAAAGGAAACGTCACTGGTACTGAATGGGTCAAAAATACTAGAATACATATGAATTATTCTTTTGTGTGTAGCGATTGATATGCAAATATGAGAAAGGACGGGGATAAGAAGCAGCAGCTATGGAAACGTAGGAGAGGAGAAATGAAAAAGGAAACGGCAAGCAAAAAATCAGAGGACAATTGAAGAAGAAGAAGCAGAAGAAGAAGACGGGGGAGAAGAAAAAAAAAATAGACGCGCATACAATAACAATACAAAACATAAACAATGGAAAAGTAAAGACGAAGAAGATGAAGAAGAAGTAGAAGAAGAAAGGGAGGAAAGCAAGAAAGAAAGAAAGTAAATATAAAAGATAGAAAGCAAGGGAGAAGCACACACAAAATAGAACATAAAAACCAACTGAAGGCAGCCCCGCAGAGGATAACACATGTCCCCAAAGAAAGCCAAAAGATAACCCAGAAAAGAAGCCAGAAAACGCACGGAAGAGAGTGAACGAAGACAAAAAATAACAGTTCGAGGGGGAAGGGCTCATAGGAAAAGTCTAACTACCAAAGAAAGACTAGCAAGATATAACCATACGGAAACATAAGTAAAAGATGACAAAGAAAAATAAATAAATATTAAAGAAAAATAAATAAATATTAAAGAAAAATAAATAAATATAATATATAAACAAAATCCAAATACCGAAATAAAGAAAAAATAAAATAAAATAATAAAAATTTACTTAACTAAAGAGCTTAGCCTCTTCAGGATACGAGGACGCCATCTTACTTTCATTTTGGCTTTGATAAGACGATTTTATCAAGCTTCGGAAGGACATGTGGGAGTTAAGGGAGTTAATTGAATAGCATATCCCCTTCAATTCTTACATATCCTTCCCTAACTGCATAAAGTTCTACTTTATTTGTTTATGGGGCAAACGAATATACAATACAATTGCTCGAAAGTAGCCGGTTCAATCAAAACCCTCACTAATAAATTTAATAATGAAACAAAAGCCTAAGAACCCCCAGGTAGTGTTAACCCTTTCAGTGCACCAGGACGCATTCTTTCAGCATACTGTGGCTATTATTAGATATGTTAATGGTTAGAAAGTGTCACAAGGGAGGCCTTACTGACCACCAGATGTCACCCCATCACTCATCACTTACCAACATCACAGGTCAGGTTCTTTTTTTTCCCTGATACCGGTACTACAAATAGAATAGGAGTCCAGAAGTCTAAATTCGGCAGCATTTCGATGTTTTGTTTTTGTGAGGGGAGGTGGAGTGCTCTTGCCACTGGACTGGTAATCCAATGGACCCGGGTTCGAATCCCGATATGTCAATGGGAAGACATTATTGGGATGGAATTTGTGGCTTACCTAGCTAGTATCAGTGCATTATACCACAAAGCCCACCGAAACACCAAATAAATACCCCATTGGGTCAATATACAGGAGGCGCTACAATATAGGTAGCAAAATTATAATGGTAGTTTTGGGTTCCTATCATCATATGCTTCATTTCTATATACTTTTTATCCCCGGGGGGGGGGGAAAAAAAAAATCTTGAGTTTTTTTATTTATTTTCTTTGGATTTTTTGTTTTGGTCATTAACCTAACCAAAAAAACCTAACCTAACCTACCTAATAGCCCCCAAACACATTTAGGTTAGGTTAGGTTAGGTTTTTTGGTTAGGTTAATAAAAAATAAAAATAAAAAAATCCAAGAAAAAAAGAAAAAATCGATCTTTTTTTATTTTTTTCCCGGGGATAAAAAGTATATAGAAATGAAGCATATGATGATAGGAACCCAAAACTACCATTATAATTTTGCTACCTATATTGTAGCGCCTCCTGTATATTGACTCCTCATTGTTCCCTAATTAAATAGCACTGTATGAATATTCCCATAGCCTATTCAAAATATGCTACAGGGGGACAATGCCTAGTGAGTTCATTGCTCCGAGTCTAGGAGGTGAGGTGAGACAGTGAAGCACTGAAGCGAGGTAGCTTCAGAGCTGTGAGTGGGCAACTAAGCCCAAAGATGGCAGGGGCTGGTTGCAGCTAAAAGGGCTTCCCATGTCTCACCCCCTAGACTGGAACGAGACCTCACGGGCTTCACCGTTCAATGATTAGCGGTTGAATGTACAGGCTGTCAGCGTATGCCCGAGAGGGAATAGTTGGAATATATAGAAGAAGAAAACAAAAAGTGCAAGTAATTCTGACGATTGATAAAACGCCTAAAACTTGTAAATGTCTAGTTTGACATTCTTCTCTGCAGCCATATATACAGTATTCAATATCAACCGATATGATTGTTTTCATACATTTCATATAGGAAGGAGAGGCAGGTTATCAAATTAATCCCAGGTAGAACTTTAACACGAACCCACATATTTACTGCTAGGTGGACAGAGGCATGTACTCGCTTAGCCCGGGAATCGAACCCTACCATAGTTCTTCTGGTTGTAAGACGAACGTCAACCAATGCACCACAAGTGTATAAGCATGAACGTAAAGCAGCAGTAATCACATAACAGCTTGGATATGAGTTTCCCATCCACCCCACCAAACAAACAGCCAATAAACAAACAACACTCATGACGTAATACTAGTCTGTCTATCTGTGAATGAACACTGTTCTGCCTGACTTGTAGCCCTCACACCAAGATTATACCGTGTGCTGTATGAACTGTATTATAGCCAAGTCTGAGGTTTATGTATGCAGAGCCGGCTTACACGCGCATAACACACACACACACACACACCAGCTAACACTCACACACATACATATACACTAGCCAAGCCTCAAAAATCACTCTCACACACACACACCAGCTAACCCTCAGACCAAACACACACACACACATACACACACTATCACTTACTCTCATGGTTATTTTATGATAATTTGTATTCTGCACCGGCATCATTATTGTATTTATTTATTTATTTTTTGTAAACTGAGCTTACCATCTTCATATCTGTACATCTCATGTTCATCCACTAAATTGTAAAATGTGTATTTTCAGCTCATGAGGCTGCCATTCTTTAATAAACCGTTTATTATTATTATTAGTATTATTACACACACAAACTAGCCAATCCTCCTATAGACCACACGAACACAAGAGCCAAGCATCACTGACCACCCACACACACACACACACACACACATACACATATATATACACACACACACACACACACACACACACTAGCCAAGCCTCATAGCTGACGCCCACACACGCACATAACCAAGCCTAATAGATCACACCCGCACAGGCACAGGGGACGTGTGTTGGAGTGGTTTTCCTACTGGGCTGGTAACCTAAAGGTCCCATATACGGGAACATATTATTGGGATGGAATCAGTGCTGTACTTAGTTTCAGTGCATCACTACAAAGCCCACCGACACGCCATACAAAAATGACCTTTATTAGGCTGGATAATTTTAAAGGGGCCTAAATGAAAGGATAAACTCTATCATAAACCGACTGTATACCAGTAGTAAATGAACATAAATAATATTTGGCCATAAGTAAAAGGTATTAAACGATAACGAGACATTAATATACTTAAGGGAAACAAATAGCCTGGCAATGTTAAGGGGGAAAGGTTTATTCCTTGGTTGATGTTTTTCATATATATATATATATATATATATATTATATACATATTTATACAGTATATATATATATATATATATATAATAGTAGGATAAGTCGGAATAAGACGCCTGGACCCATCTTTATTCTCGAATTCCATTAAGCCATCTTCAGGAGTACCATATAATCCCTAAAAAAAAAAAAAAAAAAAAAAAGAGTAAAGACTCATAACAGCAGGAACAACGGGATCACTAATAAGCCAGTGAAACATTAGTAAACAATTACAATCTAATCTATATTAATATTTAAAAGTTTAAAATTTATAAACTATTACTGAAACGTCACAGTTAGAACTAGAACTGAAACATCTAATTAAAAATATATATCGCTATCTCGTAATTTATTTAAAAACATAGTGAACTATCAACAGACTACACCTTTTACAAAACATAATCAAAAAAATCACATAATACATGTACAGTACATAGTCCATCTTTAGTTTTTGTTGAGGAATTCCAAAAAAATTCAGAGATTCGTTGTTTTCTTCTTCCTTTGTGAAGTTAATGTTTTTGTGTTGTTTATTGTATATACTTGAAAAAACATTCGTTATCATGATCGTTCCTAAAGATAAGAAAGGTATCGTCCACGTACCTTTTGTACCAAATAGTTCTAAAGGTAAGTGGACAGTTATCTAGCCATTGAACTGCCTTGTTGCATAGGAAAGCATTAGCGAAAAGGGGGACTAAACTACTTCCCATGGATACACCATCGGTTTGACTATATAAGTTATTATTAAAAAGAAAACAAGATTCCGAAGTGACAGATCTAAATAACTTCCTCATTATGTCTTTAGCTATACCAAAACAATTATTAGGCTCATAGTTCTCCAAGATTATGTCCAAGGTCTCATCCAAGGGTACAATAGTGAACAGGGACTCCACATCATAACTGACTAAGACGTATTTATTGGGCAAATTTAACTCACGAAGTTCACTAACAAACGTTCTGGAGTTAGACACAGTATATTCGTTGGATGTAAGTGGAGTTATTAGCGGCTGTAGAAATGTTGCTAAGTTGTATCCAGCAGTTTTAATTGTAGAGATAAGTGGTCTAAGAGGCAGTCCCTGTTTGTGCACCTTGGGTAGGCCATAGGCAATTCCTGGAGTAGAGCCAGAAGCATATAATTCACCGAAAATTGTTGACCCAATGATTGCTCTTAAAATCCTGTTTAGTCTGTCCTCACCTTGGATAATTACGTTAAAAACTTCACCCTTAACCCTTTTTAATTTGGTTTTATCATTTAAAATACTATCCATCTTGGCTAAATATTCACACCTATCCATAATAACAACTCCTCTGCCCTTGTCAGATCTAACGATAATAATAAGTCATCCTTCCCTAGTTCCTTAAGTAATACTAAATCTTCTTTCTTGAAAACTATCGATTCAATATCTTTAAAGTTTCTTTTGGATAATCTATAATTGGTATTGCCTATTTCTCTGAGTTTATCAACTACATCATTGTTCAAATCTCCTTTAATCTTAATACAGTCCTGAACCGTGTTACAAACTTTTTCCAAAGATAAGTAATGTTTTAGCCAATCGTTTTTGTAGAAAGGGATACAGAAATCAAGCCCTAACATTAATACTTTCTTCTCCCTGGTTGTTAATTGTCTACTGGATATATTGAAGATTGAATTTTCGTTGTGTCTAACAGAATGTATACCGAGAAAATCTAGCTTCCTTTCATGTCTGATCTTAGTCTTCTTGGTGAATTCACTAGTATGCTCATATATCTTATGAAGGAAGGTCCAAAAGTCAAGAAAGGATACCTGGTTCAGGCCGTTTTTAGACTAGAAAAGTTATCGAAGGTCGTTTTCAGTTTCTTGGAGAAAAATTGCTCAAGAGGTTCAATCCAGAACTTAATGTTTCGAACAACTCTTAAATATTTGTGATTGTGTTTTTTGTATATTTTATTTTATCTTTCTCTTTTTTTTCAAATTTTTCGATCACTTTTTTTAGTTTGATTTCCTTTCACAGCTCCAGTCACTTGAGCTATGGCGGTGTTTTAGTTGACTCCCACGGACCCACACCCAGTTCTGTGAACGTGTCTGGTCTTTTGTTTCTCTGTACGTAGGTAAGTGTACATGTAGTATGTGATTTTTGTATTATGTTTTGTAAAAGGTGTAGTCTGTTGATAGTTCACTATGTTCTTAAATAAATTACGAGATAGCGATATATATTTTTAATTAGATGTTTCAGTTTCTAGTTCTAACTGTGAGGTTTCAGTAATTTTTTATAAATTTTAAACTTTTAAATAATAATATACAATAGATTGTAATTGCTTACTAATTTTTCACTGACTTCTAGTGATCCTATGGATGAAGAGGACTATGGATGAAGAGGTGCGGGAGAGGGTACAACAGGGGAAGAGGGTTGTAGGAACGCTAAAAGCAGTAACAAGAAATAGGGTGGTCAGTATGGAAGTGAAGAAGTCCTTGCATGACAGTGTGGTAATCCCGACACTGACTTACGGAAGCGAAGCATGGACGTTGGTTGAGAGACTCAGACCAAGAGTGAGAGCAGTGGAAATGAATTACTTAAGGAGTGCGTGCGGAGTTACATGGAGGGATAGACAGACTAATGAGGAAGTAAGAAGGAGGTGTGGTGTGGAGGTAGATGTGCTGGAAAGTGTGAAAAGGAACAACTTGAGATGGTTCGGCCATATGGAACGTATGGAAAGCGAGAGAATGACTAAGAGGGTGTACGAGAGCGAGGTGGAGGGACAGAGGGGGAGAGGTAGACCGAATATGAGGTGGAAGGATGGAGTGAGGAACTACATGAACGAAGGCGGTGCTGGTTGGGGGGAGGGGCGTCGACTGACTGGGGACAGAGGTGCATGGGGGCGGTTCGTTCGTGGCCACCCCTTCGGGGATCACGGCGTCAGGCAATAGATAGATAGATAGATTCTAGTGATCCCGTTTTTTTTTTTTTTTTTTTTTTAGGGATTATATGGTACTCCTGAAGATGGCTTAATGTAAGCCGAAAATTCGATAATAACGATGGGTCCAGGCGTCTTATCCTACTATTATGGAAATTACGGTGCCCCGGTTCACCAGCTGACTTACTAACAAGTATATATATATATATATATACCGGTATGGCCTATATATACAGTACAGTATATATATATTTTTTTGTTTTTCAGTTTTCTCCCTAGAACTCCATCAAACTTAAAATAAACATCCCCAAGATCCCCCTTCTAGATATATTCGTACATTTTTCAGTAGAAAACTGTACCGGCCGAAGGCCGATCCCTCCTTTAATACAGGCTCGCTATCGCTCACCCGGAAGAAATCGACACCTAAAAGACACGAAAAGTCTTAAAATCGCTAAACTAATGGGGTTAAAGGTCTTAGAATCGCCAAACTAATGGACCGACCGTCATAAAATCTTAAAACTAATGGGTCTAAACATGAGGGAGACGGGGATCCAGAAAAGAAATACAACCCTTCCCCCATAAAACGAGAACGAGTCATAAATATCTCTTAAGGACAAACAAATACGGTAGCTTGACAATGTTACAGGACCATAGAGTTATCAGCCAAGATGAACAGAAGGGAAGGCTGCTGAGGAACATCATTAAGGGGAGATGGCCTGGTTTTATAGGGTCTATTTATTCAGTTATTCATATATATGTTTTAGTTTTCTCGCTGTATCTCCATCAAGCTTTAAAAAAAAAAAAATAGACTCCCTCCATCAAACTTTAAAAAAACATCCCTAAGATCCCCCTTCTAGATATATTTGTACATTTTTCGGTTATCCCTCCTTTAATATAGGCTCGCTATCGCTCGCCAGGAAGAAATCGACACATAAAAGACACGAAAAGTCTTAAAATCGCCAAATTAATGAAGTGAAAGGTAAATATCCTTTAAGGCAACCAAATAGTCTGTCAATGTTACAGGACCATGGAGTTAGCAGCCAAAATGAACAGAAGGGAAGGCTGCTGAGGAATATCATTGAGGGGAGATGGGCTGGTTTTATAAGGTCTATTTATTCAGTTATTCATATATTATTTAATTTTCTCGCTATACCTAAGGCTGAGGAACATAATCATTCTCGTCGTTATCCAGTGTATATAGAGTGGCAGAGTGTCAAACGAAAGACGAGTCCTATTATTTTAGCTCATTTTTGTTGTATAGGTACCGTATAACTAAAATTATGGTTTATGGTTCAGATTAAGTGTTTGGAGGTGATGAAATGGGCATAACAAGGCTATCCAATGTTAATTTTCATGTATCCTTCTCATATTCATTCAAGACTTCAAACAAAATCGGTCCGGTTGACACCCTATAGAGTGGACAGCCTGTTGGGAAGAGTCACACAGTCAAGCCGATAGGTACGGTATTACACGAGCGTTTTGGTCATCAACATTTATTCTGAACACTGGTCTGGCGGCTTAGGTTGTAAACTTCATGATCTGTCACTTTATTCCATTAATCTTAACCCCTTTCAAGATATTATCACGCATTTATTTTATCTTTTCTGGCTATTATTTGACAACTTTATTCAGATTAGGAAGGGTATATGTAAGTCAGAGGGTTAAGTGAGATAGTCTTTATCCTTTTATTTCACACAGATCCTCCCTAAGCCGAATAAAATCCCTTAATAATGGTCAGAATAAACTGCTAAGAAGTCTAAATCTTGAAAGGGTTAAGTATAGCTTCTGATACCAGCGCAAAGGATTCCATAAATGTTGTCATCAAAATGTTGACATTAAGGGGAGATGGGCGTATTTAGTTGCTTATTGTTTTATCTAATATTTTTTTAGTTTCCTCCCTCGACCTCCATCAAGCTATAAAATACACCCCCTAGAACCCCCTTCAAGATAAATTTGTAATTATGAGGGTACCATTATTCTATCATGGACACTTTAATTACACTTTTCATACCCACATATATCGACAGTGTAGGCTCCATATGTGTTTGTCCTGCGTATATGAGGAAGACAAAAGGCGATGCTGCCTGTAACAAGTGTCCCCCCAAAAGTTGAAAGAGTGAAAGAGAGCAGTAAATCTATTCTGCGTGTATGCGGAAGACAAAAAGCAAAGCTGTCTGTAACAAGTGTTCCCCCAGAGTTGAAAGAGTGAAAGAGGGCCGTAACTCTATTCTCAAGATGGAAGAAGGGACTACTAGCGAAAGAACATGGGGGCGGCCGGACCTGCCTGCCTGCCTGTCAACTTAAGGGGAGATGGGTAATTTCTCTGGACACCCATCTCCCTCATGCTTAGCCCCATTAGTTTGGCGAATTTAAGACCTGTCGCACCTTTTCTCTTTCAATATTAAGACTTCGTATAATTTAGGTGTCGATTTTTTCCTGGCGAGCGATAGCGAGCCTGTAATTTATGAGTAACCGGCCTTCGGCCGGGATATTTTTCTACCGAAAAATGTACAAATATATCTTGAAAGGGGATCATGGGGTTGTTTTTTAAAGTTTGGTGGAGGTCTAGGGACGAAACTAGCAAACAAATAAATAAATGGAAAAATCGACCAAAAAGTGCCCCCTCCCCCCATAACAGGAGGGTGAGATGTGGGGCTTCGCTCCCCCTTGTATATAAATACATTCAAGTGGCATACGGCGGGACGGATTTATTACCGTTCACCAGCGGCCTACGGAGGGGGAATTAGGCCAGAAGTGTTTACAGTAGTCCTCAATCAACTCCTTTTAGACAATTTGGCTCGAACGTCCCTTGATTTTGGCCCTGTCACTCTTTCAACTATGGGGGAGGCACTCGCTATAGGCAGTTATGCCTTTTGCCTCCCTCAATCACATAGAAAAAAAAATATTCAGCTTAAAAAGGGCCTCCAAATATTGATTAGGCCTCGAACCATCTCACTTTACCTTTTTACTACCACAGATCCTTCTTAAACTGCACAAAATCGTCTATATACCTGTATAGCTAGAATACAATTGAATTAACGTCGTCGGTAGAGAAGGGGTTAAGGGGGAAGGGTTTAATTTTTGGTCGATCATATATATATATATATATATATATATATATATATATATATATATATATATATATATATATATATATATATATACAGTATATAGGTCTAGGGTACGGTACTACCGGTTACTAAAAACCTCCCCTTAAACCCTTTCTAAATTGTATGTCGCATTTCTTTACTGTTTTCTGGCTATTATTAGACGATTATATTTTGCTTCGGAAGGGTATATGGAAGTCAGAGGGTTAATTGAGATAGTCTTTACCCTTTGAATTCCTACAGATCCTTCCTAAACTACATAGGCCTAAGTAGTCCCGAGATACCGAGAGTGCTGCACTATGATAATAATCTCTAAGGGGATAATGCACATCCCTTAGTGTCAGTGTTTTATTTATGTTGTACAATATTTTCGCTAAAAGCCTATTTTTGGCCCTCCTGATGAAAGGTAATAAACCCGCTCTGCCGTGCCACTACAAGTGATCTATTAAGGGGGGTCACCTGTAAATAAATCTCTCTGTAACTCAAAAGGGCCTAGAGCAAACTGGCTGTAAATATCCACACCTATTTCCTGGTGGACTCTTCCTGAATGATAGAAACGGCAGCCCGATTGCTTCATTAATTTCGAGTTATAAGAAGTTAAGGGGTCAAGATTATTGTCAAGTTCTCTGGCACTGCTTATACCTTCAATACCACGGTGGTAGTTTCATATTATTCTAGCAAAAAACACCACTTTATTCAAGGGGTATACAATATGGCGTCGATATAAACCAGGTTATCAGTAGCCTCTCCAACAGAGGGCTGGGAGAGCACTTTCAGAAGCCGCTATCGTTAACACAATCTTTCAACTATCTCTCAACAATTACTTGCGTCCACTATTGGCATACCGGTACAGTCACTCAGAACAGTTCTTGGACCCCGTATGTTTTTCTTTATGCAATTATAACCATTCTGGATGGAACTAGCTTTTAAATATATACTATACTGTATACCGATACCGTATTACTTTGTAGTTGATGATTGAACAAATTATATGAAAACAATCGTTTCCAGAGATACAGTAGGCCTATACTTCCAGAATTAGAAATAGGTGAGGTCCACAATTTTTTACGAGTGACTACCTAGTATCTCAACCAAACGAAGATTGCGGGGACTATGTGAGCGTCACTGTCCGTTTGTTTGTTTGTCTATCTGCGTTTGTCTGTGTGTTTGTTGTAAGCAGGCTAATTAACACATATAGCCTACATGAAACTTTGTGAGTAGCCTACCTTCATTTTGTACCTGAATAGAAAAATCGAGACCTGCATGGGATGAAGCGAATCATTATCGCCAAACTAATGGTATGAAATGTCTTAAAATTTCCAATCTAATGGAGCGAAACAGGGGAGATGTACAAATTAATCTAGAAGGGGGATCTAATGGATGTTTATTAAAGTTTGATGGAGGTCTAGGGAGGAAATCAATAAAATAATACAAAAATACATAAATAATCAAATATATACGCCCATCTCCCCTTAAGATACATTTCAACATTATTTGTATTAATCTAACTTTACATAATGGGTGTGTTATTTATAATCGATATCTGGTACGGTATTTGGACCACCGCATGCAAATGATCTATTGTACCGGTACCCTATAAATTGTGGTGAGAGGTGTCCATGATTGTGGTGACAGGCGTGATGATTGGGAAGATTGATGATGATGATGATGATGATGATGAGTAGAGACCCTATGGTGACAGAGAGTGGTCAACCTCCGTCATATTGTGCACTAGTGTCGGTTTGATTTCATCTGACGGTAAATTGCAAAGTTCCCATCAACATTTCTCAGTTATTTTGAAGGCTTTGTATTGAATTATGTTGCTAATTATATAAACTTGGTCTTAATATGATGCAGATACATAGTAGTTTCATAGTTTTCCATTAAGTATTTAGAAAGTAGCTGCTAAAGGATTCAATTTAACGTCAGATGAAGACAAAAATAGACTATAGTGTCGGTTGTATTACATCTGACGGCAAACTGAATCCTTTAGCAGCTGATTTCTCGATAATTAATGGACAGATAAGACACTACATTGTCTGTGTATCAAATAAATGCCAAGCTCTCGTAATTAACAACTTTCGCTTCAACATCTTCGTAATAGCTGAGTAATTATAGCCTATAGAAGGGATTGCATTTGCCGTAAGTTGAACATAAACATACTATAGTCATTAGTCTCTATTTACACTCAAATAAGGCCTTACCCAATCAACATTCAAATTCAACAATATTGGTACAGAATATATGCATTGGTAAAATATTGTACAGTGTCAGTTGTCCACATAGCCTAAGTTCTGTTCCTCTCTGTGATCTTATACATAACAAAATAATGCGCATGATTTAATTAAGAGTGTATTTTCTTACGCAGTGGTTAACTTATCAGATTAGTCAACTGGTACCGGTACCGTACTTAAAAGAAACCACAATCGCAATCTATACATAAGATCACGACGAGGAACATAACTTAAAAAGGCAACTGTACATGATCATTAATGAGAGATCACCCCTCTGTTTAATAATTACGGCAACAAACTAGCGTCAACATAAGGGCCAATCTCTCACACTATAGGATCTCTAGTGATAAGGATTAAGGGGGAAGGCTTTATTTTTTGGTCGATTTTTTTGTTTTTATTTATAAGCTATTATTTTTTAGTTTCCTACCGTTACCTCCATCAAACTTTTAAAAATATCACCAAGATCCCCCTTCAAGATAAATTAGTATATTTATCGGTAGAAACATGGCACGGCTTAATTACAGGCTCCCTATCGCTCGCCAGGAAAACATAGACACCTAAATTACACGAAAAGTCGCAAAGAAAAGGGGCGAAAGGTCTTAAAATCGCCAAACTAATGGGCCGACCGTCTTAAAATCTGAAAACTAACGGGGCTAAGCATGAGGGAGAAGTGGGTCCCGAAAAAACAACCATCTCCCCTTATTACGTAATGATTTCTATTGAGCCTAGAGAAAGCGGGGCCCCATATTGGCCATAGTCCTATACGGCCACAATCCCAAACGGCATATAGGTTAGGTGACATTACGTTTGTCTTGGCTTAGTTAATTTAGTTTAGCTTAGTTTATGTTGGTTAGTTTAGCTTAGGCTTAGGCTAGTCAGTTAAGGGGGGATGATTTTTTTTTTTTTTTTAGGTCCTCCTTCTCCCTCATGTTTAGCCCCATTAGTTTGTTTAATTTTAAGACGTTTGCCCCATTAGGCCTACTTTGGCGAATTTAAGACCTTGCACCTTATTTCTGTGTCAATATTAAGACCTTTCATACACTTTAGGTGTCGATTATTTTTCCTAGCGAGCGATAGCGAGTCTGTAATGTAGTAGTAACCGGCCTTTGGCCAAGACATTTTTCTATCGAAAAATATAAAATTTATTTTGATGCGGGCTCTAGAGGGTGTTTTCTTTTAAGTTTGATGGAGGTCTAGGGAGGAAATTTAAAAAAATAATATAAAGATAAATAAATAAGCAAATAAATACAGTCATCTCCCCTTAATATGAGTACCGGTACCGGTACCGGTAAGAAGAGGTTGGGAGTCTATGGCCGATCTGGTTGTGGCCGTTTTGGAGTGCGGCCGTTTTGACTTCTAATTGTGTAGGTTTCTGAGTAAGCTATGATGGGTAGAGGATGTGATGGTTACTGTTGATGGAGTGTGGTGAAGTTTAGTAATTATATAAGCAGTATATTAGCGGCAGGCTCACAGTGACAAGGCATAGTGAGTATAAATGGTCAGGGAGAAAGAGAGAGAGAGAGTGAGTACAAAGGAAATCAAGCAACAACAGATCTAGTGACCCCCCTCTAGGCTGCTCGTCCTCCAAAACACTGAGGGTCAAGTGTCCAAACAGTGGTTTAGAGTGGGTAAGGGAGAATTGGAAAGGGAACTACTGCCCTGGAACTAATGTCCGTGGCAGGATTAGGAAGTTAGTAGGGGACAGATGGGTTAGTAAGAGAGAGAGAGAGAGAGAGAGAGAGAGAGAGAGAGAGAGAGAGAGAGAGCACAGGTGATATCAGTGAAGGTATTTAGATAACCCACTGATAACGAACACGTCACACACCCACTATCACAACTTTCCGTCCTTCCATAAAGAGGCCGTTGGCATATACGACCAATGCCACAGCCTATATGTATGTTAAGTATTGGTAACATCGATATTTGTCAACCTACGCTACCCTACCCTAACTTAAGGGGGGGAAGGTGTTATTCATTGGTCGATTTCTAGATATATGTACCAGTATCCATTTTTTAGTTTCCTCCCTATACCTCCATCAAGCTAAACAAAACAAAACATCCCCAAGATTCCCCTTCTAGATAAATTTGTACATTTTTGGTAGAAAAAATGTCCTGGCCGAAGGCCGATTCTTCCTAAAATACAGGCTCGCTATCGCTCGCCAGGATAAGAACGAAACTTATATGGCACATAAGTACTTAACATTGACATAGAAATTGGGTGGAAAGGTCTTAAATTCGCCAAACTAATGGGCCGAATGTCTGAAAATCTGAACATCAATGGGGCTAAACATGAGAGAGAAGGGGGTCCAGAAAACAACAACCCTCCGCTCTTTAACCAGCCTTACTTTGCTTAACCGATAATGAATAGCCTAATGCAGCCTAATTTAACCTAGCCAACCTGACCTAAGCCGACCTAACCTAGCATAACATTACATAACACACTGACACCTACAGATTAGTTTATTATATTAACCTTCATTATTCTACATCTAGGCCTACCACCATACCGGGCTGTATTTGTAACAATGCAGTCAAAACCAAGAATATCGAAGTAGCAGTAGTAGTAAGTAGTAGTACCGGTAGTAGTGTGTGTGTGTGTGTGTGTGTGTGTGTGTGTGTGTGTGTGTGTCGGAGTCAATCGTACGAGTAGCATTGTCGCCCTATCTACAAACCGACCCCAACCCGGCCTGATTAAAAACCCTAGTCTCCCCGGATCAGCCCCCGTAATCCCACTTTAACGAAGGAAAGATAACAGTTTGAAAAGAGTGATGGATTGCGTCACCCGGTCCCAGCCCTATACAGTACGGTATATGGAAAACTCTGTCACCGTAAAGCCAGTATCACACGAGAGCTTTTATACTTAACATTCGATGATCAACGTTTTTCTGGAGTATTTTGCACTGGCATTGGAACCTAGACTGATGATAGATGTATTTAGGTACCGGTAACCGAAGTGTTTTAATTGTTGACCTCATAAGCTGCCAGACTAGTGTTGAGGATACATGTTGAGGGAAAAAGTGTTCGTGTGATACCGGCGTAACCCCTATCAGTACCATGCCGATTTAATTCATATTTGTCTGGCTGAAGATAGATTAAGGGGAGGTGTTAAATTTGCTCCCTAGATCTCCATCAAGCTTCTTAAGAAAATATCCCCAAGACCCCTTCAAGAAAAATGTGTACATATTTTGGTAGAAAATGTCCTGGTCAAAGGCCGGTTCCTCCTAAATTGCAAGCTCGCTCTCGCTCACCATGAAAAAATCGACACCTACTTGGCACGAAATGTCTAAAAATTGACAGAAATGGGATGATGTTTCTCACATCTAGTCGAAAACGTCAACCATTTAACTTTTTCGTGTTTCCCTCTACTTTTCCACTTGTGACGGCACCACCGTCACGTATTCCTCTAATAAAGACAAAATATATATATATATATATATATATATATATATATATATATATATATAAAGAGAGAGAGAGAGAGAGAGAGAGACCACAGGTGATATCAGTTAGGTATTTAGATAACACACTGATAACGGACACAAACGTCACAGCCTATATATGTATGGTAACATCGATATGTGTCAACCTACGATACCCTACTGTAACTTAAGGGGGAAGGGGTTATTTATTGGTCGATTTATTTATTTGTTTAATATTTAATTATTCCTCCCTAGACATCCATAAAACTTAAAAATCATCCCAAAGATCCCCCTTCTAGATTAAAAAAAAAAAAAAAAAAAAACGCACACACACACACACACATTCCTGTCAATATTAAGACCTTTCGTGCTATTTAGGTGTCGATTTCTTTCCTGGCGAACGATAGTGAGCCTGTAATTTTGGAAGAACCGGCCTTCAGCCGGGCCGGGATATTTTTCTACCGAAAAATGTACAAATTAATTTCGAAGAGGAATCTAATGGATTTTGTTTTAAAGTTCGATGGGAGGTCTAGCGAGGAAACTAAATAATAAATTAATAACTGAATGAAGAGATCGTAAAAATAGCCACTAGGTAACCCCCTTGATGGGGATGGTCTAGCCGCTCTAGCGCGACACTTTTAAGAAGAACCCAACATCTCGAAGCTTGACTTGATAATATCGGAGCCTCACAAGAGCCAGTCTACAATGCCCAGGTTGCGAAGAAGATAAAAAAAAAACGGTATATATAATAATACAATTATAATAAATACATTAATAAAAAAAATAGTTAAAATAAATAAATAAAATAAAATAAAATAAAGAATACAAATTAAAAATATAAACAAATACAATCTGGAATCTTTGCACTGGCATCGGAAACAATATATACTGACGATAAATTAACAGGATGGCAATTATAATGATTTGACAAGTTTACCTCATAAATGTACAAGTACGGTAATCTAACTACCAAATGGCGTACTAGGCCTAATTGAATCATCCAAATCCCATGTTATATTTTTGTATTTATTATTAGGCTATATTTTATATATTTTTATCACAGTTACGCCCTCGCAAATTTTCCTCACCACAGGATATAATTATCAAAGCTAGTAAGGATAGTATTTAAGAGGGGTGACCTGCTTTTTTCTCTCCTTTTCTCTCTTTCTCTGGTTTGTATTCATTCGGCCCCATTGAGCCTACTGTTTTAAGATGTTTATATCCATCCATTAGGTGGCTAAATTTGTATATTTTTCGATAGAAAATTTCTCCGGCGATGCCGGATTTCTCCATACAATAGTGGCTCGCTATCGCTCGCCAGGAAAAAATCGACATCTGGATGGGGAGAAACGTCTTAACACAGTAGGCTGAATAGGGCCGAATGGATACAAGCCAGAGAGAGAGAAAACAAAAACAGGTCGGTCCCCTTAATCAACAACAAAGTGATTGCTACAACCTTGTGTATTCTGCAACTGATAGTAATGATTCACTCTGTCAGGGCTTTATCTCTTATCGGTCATACAACTGGACATTATTGATGTTGACACTAACTATATGATAAAATCAATAATATTGATTATTATATATATATATATATATTGTTATGATTATGGGCGAGGTGAAATTACACAAACAATAGGCTAAATATGAGATTCAAGACTGATGACATAACCCTCCCCAAAATATCCAGGTTCAAGGAAAATACTAGAATAAAAATTCTACATATAATTAAAGTAATTATTAACTTGGAACAAATAAAATTCAGTCTCTTCAGGACGAGCAATAAAAATATATAATGCACTATGATTATCAGGACAAAATAAATAACTATATACTTGACACTAACTATATGATAAAATCAATAATATATATATATATATATATATATATATATATATATATATATATATATATATATATATATATATATATATATTGTTATGATTATGGGCGAGGTGAAATTACACAAACAATAGGCTAAATATGAGATTCAAGACTGATGACATAACCCTCCCCAACATATCCAGGTTCAAGGAAAATACTAGAATAAAAATTCTACATATAATTAAAGTAATTATTAACTTGGAACAAATAAAATTCAGTCTCTTCAGGACGAGCAATAAAAATATATAATGCACTATGATTATCAGGACAAAATAAATAACTATATACCTTTACTGAAGCAATGCAAGGTAAAAATATTTATATCACAAAAGAATTAAAGGTTAATATTTTCTCAAGATTACTGGAAATGGTTAATATATGTTTAATAACTTGAGGAAATGCACACAATACTAACGAAAGCAATACAAGTAATTAATACAACTATTTAAATGTGAAATAAACACTAAAGTATAACTGGAGAAAATATTTCTCTTTTAAATACAATATATAAGGGGTAACTAAATTAACCTGATCAAATTCACAAACTTGGAAACTAATCACAAATTAATTATTTGTTTACACTTATAACATTTACAAATGCAATCAAAAAGAAGGAAATTTTTTATTTTAATACCACGAATTTTCCGAGTGTTTTTTATAAAAGAAATTGTTCATTTGCATCAATATATAGTGTTTGTAATTAATTAGAAATCTCGGGAAACCTATTTTCCCCATTAGGCCTATTGATCGATGTTGAGACACGCCCCCGATAGTGATTTGAAAATACATTAGCCTAACCTAACAACCTTACCTAACCTAACCTAGTATTATGGGTGGGGGCTGCTGCCCCCACACCCCCCCTGGTTGGGTACTAATCCCTTGGTAAAAAAAAAAAAAAAAAAATTGGCTGTTGATTATACGAAGGTGAAAGAAAGTCGATGAAGTCTACGTGTTTACTCTGCAATCTTCAGCTTTGATTGTACATGATAACGGGAAAGTACCGTATTGACAACCTTGTTACGAAACTTAAATGTTAGTACCATACTTTTATATTAGGGTTTTCCGAGGGTTTAACACATTTTCATATGATCTTTAGAGCTATCGATGACTGGAAGTACCGTATTGACAACCTTGTTACGAAAAAGACATTTTAGTACCATACTTTTTTATTAAGTTTTGCCGAGGGTTAAAACAAATTTCGTATGATCTTTAGAGCATATAGATTCAATATTTATTTTCAAATATATCAAAAAAATTCGTGGTATTAAAATAACATTGAACCAAAAGGAAATAACAAACTAATATGAATTTACAGAAAATTCAATGATAATTAATTATTAACTGATCACACAATATCAATAATAGGCTATAATATAGGACACACTTATATACTCAACACTCAAATCACAGGAATCAGCTTGCAGGTTGCTTAAAAAATCGTTTGAAAGTAGCCAGGACACTATATCACAACACTAGGTATATATCACTATGTACGGAGAGAGAGAGAACAGGCGTGGTCGTCAGCTGGTCTAAGAGTCAAGACCGCAAGTACGCAGGGGGTATATATATATATATATATACCACCAGAAAACAAGAATTTTCTACTGGTTTCGCGAATACAATGACGCATGGCCGGGGGAGATAGGCAAGAGCTTGACAGGTCTGGAACTTGCAAGAAGCAAGCACATACGGGTTAAACTATATTACTCTAATCTGGCTTAGTCAATATTGATTCTGGTTTACATAATATATATATAAACACACCAATGCGGTTTCACTACTATACTTCAATACATCACATGATCACTACCAATCTATATTTCCAGCATTGGACGTAAACCAATCTTAACCCCCTCAGGATTTATGAAACATTTTGATAGTTTATTCTGGCTATTAATATACGTATTTATTTAGAGGGAACTGCGTGAGTCAAAAGGTTAATTGAGATCAACTTTACCCCTTTGATTGCTAAAGCTCTTTCCTAAACTGTATAAAATCGTCTAATAATAGCCAGAAGCTGCTAAAAGGCTTCCTAATCTTCAAGGGGTTAAGTTGGAATAGGGTGTTAAGGGGGGATGGTTCACTATTTGGTCGTTCTTTTCATTTATTAATAATTTTTCTAGTTTCCTCCCTAGACCTCCATCACACTTAAAAAAAACTCCATTAGATCCCCCTTCTAGATTAATTTGTACATTTTTCGGTAGAAAAAAATTCCCGGCCGAAGGCCGATTCTTCCCAAATTACAGGCTCACTCGTTCACCATGAAAAAAAATCGACACCTAAATAGCACGAAAGGTCTTAATATTGACAAGGAAATGGGGCGAAAGGCCTTAAAACCGACAAACTAATGGAACAAACATCATACAGTCTGAACACTAATGGGACTAAACATGAGGGAGAAGGGGATCTAGAAAAACTACCAAATATCCCCTTAAACGAAAGTCTATCCAATACCAACCCCCAGAGTCCCGAGATTGTACTCATTATCAAGTATAAACAATTTAAGGTATATTTTGTAGTCTACAGAAGTGATAAAATGGCCATAATATAAATTTACAACAATGTTCCTATAGGCCTAGGCCTATTCCTTCTCAGGTTCGTTCCAGTGTTAGGCTACATGGTATTCAAACCCAAAGGTAGGAAATATGAAAAACATATAAATCTGAACATAGGCCTAAATGGAATAAAGTTAAAAAAGGTACCGGTACAACATAACAAGTTCTTGGGTATTCACATTGACTCAAATTTGTCTTGGCATAAACACATTGATACGGTAATATACGAGGTAAAACAGCTAAGGGGATTGGTATTCTATGCAAAGCCAGGAAATTACTAAATATATCAACCTTGGCAACATTGTACAATAGTTGTATTTTACCATACTTGACTTACGGTAGGCTATAGAAGTTTGGGGACCAGCTAACGATTGTTATATTAAAATATGATTATTCTACAAACCAAGATTATTCGCATCATTTCATCTAAACAAGAGAAGGGAGCATACTGAGCCATTGTTCAAATCTTAAAAGATATTAGCATTCCCAAAATTATATCAATATTGTTTAACCAAAATGATGTTTCGATTCACCAAGGGATCTATAGCTGTGAGTCTGAAACTGAGATACGTTTTCTAAAAATGAGGAGGTACCATACCGTACAAAACGATCCAACGAGACAACGTAATATACCGTATATATATATATATATAATATATATATACTGTATGTGGTAATTAGATACATATATTTATATACATACATTATATTGGTAGTGATAAACATATCATGTTCTAATATAAGGACACAGCGTTATATCACATAATAAATGGGAAGATAACTAGCCTATAAATAACTGCCCAACTTTACTTATTTACCGGTACACTTTTTATAGCATTGTATGTTGAGCGTGTTGAGTTAAAGTTTGATGGTGTGTTATACATGCAGTCTATTATCTCGCCTTGATAACACCAGATAAGATTAGATTCACCGGTATTTCTTAGTAACGTTGACATTTGTTTTTAGGTTATATATATTTTTCGTATGTGTGTGACGGAGACAAAAGTCAAAGTTGCCTACAACAAGTATCCACCCAAACATTGGAAAGAATGATAGAGAGCCAAATGCAAGGTGCATTTGAGTCAAAAATGTCTGGATACCTGATTAGGCCTACAAGGAGCTTAAAGAAGTCTAAGTCATAGCATGAGGAAAAGACAGATTGAGGGAGTACCAAATTTTACTTAATGAGAAGCAGAAAGACTGGGCAAATTGGTTCACCCTTGGTTTAGAGAGTTGAATAAAATAGGTACGGTATGGGAATGTGTAGAAAGGCGGGTACCACCTACTCTCTGTAAAGGAGAATGTATACACTAAAAACAACTCAGAAGAACACTGATTATTGTAATAGTGATTGAAGAGTGAGAGATGTAACATTGTGGCGTGTAGAGAGATTTTAGAGAATTAATATGAGGAGGTGAGTTGATGAGAC
The DNA here is from genome assembly GCA_032716605.1 of Paralithodes platypus. NCBI lineage: Eukaryota > Metazoa > Arthropoda > Malacostraca > Decapoda > Lithodidae > Paralithodes > Paralithodes platypus. Next base: position 32,921,014 of record CM064518.1, on the reverse strand, counting down.
AAAATGCTTTTGAATCTACCGTTTCCAGAAGTGCGGTATGGGTGGAACCTCCCCACACATACGAAAAGTACTCGATACATGGGCACACATTACCGTACCCCTGTACAGAGCAAGAAGCTGTGCGGGGTTGAAAAATCCACGTAGCCGGTTGAGCACATCTAACTTCTGGGATTCTGTTTTAGCAAGAGTGGTAATATGGAGTCAGGGACTCTTCAAGAAAGGGCAGAAGAAAAAGAAACACCAAGAATATTGAGAGAAGATGAAAGGTTGATTATTGTGTTGTTGAAGAATAAGGGATAGTAGTGTGGAAGATTGTGAAGGGTAGATGGATGGAGAAATTATTCATAGTAATAGTCCATAATTTATTTATTTTTAAATTATTCATAGTACTAGTTCATACGGTAACTTTTTGTTTTATGTGTGGATGAGGGAGACAAAAGGCAGAACTGCCTGTGACGAGTGCCTCCACCAGAGTTGAAAGAGTGACAGGGCCAAAATCAAAGAATGTTCGAGCCAAAATGCCTGGACACAAGGAGTTTGAAGCATTTTAAGTCATAGGATGAGGAGAAGATGGATTCAGGGGGAGAGTTCCAGAGCTCAGCTGTTGAATAGAAGATTGTGAATATCGTTTTACTCTTGGATTGGAGAGTTGCACAGAGTAGGGGTGGGATTGTGTTGCAAGACGGGTGCTACCGTACATACTCTACGTAGAGGAGGTGGTATACGCTACACTATGACACACAAGTATCGCACCGTATATACAGCACTGTACTGTAAAAAAGGCACTATACAAAAATTATGTAATATTACTAAGCATATTGATAGTTATTTACCTGTATATCAATAACTATAATACATAGGCTTAGCTACTACGAATATATCCTTGTATGGGTAGGCCTACCGTATATTATTATGGACATTTAAATTACCATTTTCATATCCATAAGTGTATACAGTGTACGGTATGTAAAATATGACCTCAATGATCTTCCTTACTGACACTGCCCATTATAACCCTCATATGTTGTGTGAGTATTGTGTTTCTTAGTACGTACCGGTAGTGGTAGTGGTATGCATTACGGCTGTATAGTATATCTGATACAACTAGTCCTTCATAATATGGTTATAGTATATCTGATACAACTAGTTCTTCATAATATGGTTATAGTATATCTGATACAACTAGTCCTTCATAATATGGTTATAGTATATCTGATACAACTAGTCCTTCATAATATGGTTATAGTAGCCTATATCTGATGCAACTAGTCCTTCATAATATGGTCATAGTATATCTGATACAACTAGTCCTTCATAATATGGTTATAGTATATCTGATACAACTAGTTCTTCATAATATGGTTATAGTATATCTGATGCAACTAGTCCTTCATAATATGGTCATAGTATATCTGATACAACTAGTCCTTCATAATATGGTTATAGTATATCTGATACAACTAGTCCTTCATAATATGGTTATAGTATATCTGATACAACTAGTCCTTCATAATATGGTTATAGTATATCTGATACAACTAGTCCTTCATAATATGGTTATAGTATATCTGATACAACTAGTCCTTCATAATATGGTTATAGTATATCTGATACAACTAGTCCTTCATAATATGGTCATAGTATATCTGATACAACTAGTCCTTCATAATATGGTTATAGTATATCTGATACAACTAGTCCTTCATAATATGGTTATAGTATATCTGATACAACTAGTCCTTCATAATATGGTTATAGTATATCTGATACAACTAGTCCTTCATAATATGGTTATAGTATATCTGATACAACTAGTCCTTCATAATATGGTTATAGTATATCTGATACAACTAGTCCTTCATAATATGGTTATAGTATATCTGATACAACTAGTCCTTCATAATATGGTTATAGTATATCTGATACAACTAGTCCTTCATAATATGGTTATAGTATATCTGATACAACTAGTCCTTCATAATATGGTTATAGTATATCTGATGCAACTAGTCCTTCATAATATGGTCATAGTATATCTGATACAACTAGTCCTTCATAATATGGTTATAGTATATCTGATACAACTAGTCCTTCATAATATGGTTATAGTATATCTGATACAACTAGTCCTTCATAATATGGTTATAGTATATCTGATACAACTAGTCCTTCATAATATGGTTATAGTATATCTGATGCAACTAGTCCTTCATAATATGGTCATAGTATATCTGATACAACTAGTTCTTCATAATATGGTTATAGTGTATCTGATACAACTAGTCCTGGTTGTGTGTGTGCGTGTGTGTATACAGTACACCCTTTGATTTCGAGAGGGTCTTGCTAAGCTGAATTTAAGTGTCTGGCGTTGCTAATAAAAATATAAAATAAACATAAACATAAAATGCGCCCCCGTGTTATAATAGGATTGAAAGGTTTTAAGTGTATCCCCGATTTATCCCGCCAGCTGGGCCCAGAGGATTACCACATAGATCCCCCCCCCCCCCCTCCCTCTCTCTCTCTCTCTCTCTCTCTCTCTCTCTCTCTCTCTCTCTCACGATCACGATCACACACACACACACGTATCAATGAGGCACACACTCGATGACGTGGTATGCTAGGTCTATCACACAAAATAATATACGTATTAGACTGGTCAGTAGCAAATATCAAAATCACTGAACTGGGCAAGGGGAGATCAACCCTCCGTTAAGTAAAGAGGAATGAAAGCAGGGGCAGACAGAAACAAAGACATCAATCATTCTCCAATATTTAATTCAGTGGTGCATTTCTAATTCAGTGGATCCCCGAGTTGATGGGTCTGCCTCATGATGTGCTGTTACCTAGGTACCGTAGTTTAAGGGGGTGCCTAGTGCTTGTTTTATGGTCAATATATATATTTATTAATGTATGTTTTTTTAGTTTCCTCGCTAGACCTCCATCAAGCTTAAAAATACACATCCTATTTAGGTGTAGATTTATTCCTGGCGAGCGATAGCAAGCCTGTAATTTTAGAAGGAATCGACCTTCTATGCCTGGACATTATTCTTAGTCTGTAGGCAGTATTGTATATTCAAAGATAATATTATGGTTTATAGTTCCAATTATGTCTGGAAGTGATAACTTGACCATAGCAATTTAACGCTATGTCATGTGAAGTTTCTTGCATATATTTTCCTATTCATTCAAATCTTCAAAACAAAAACAAAAAATTAAATACTCCGGTTTGACACTGCTGACCAAATTCAAACAAGGCACCGATATATTTGTTCATTTGGGTAAGCTCAAAGACAGAGGAAATGTTTCTTTTTATAGTGGTCTCTGGTGAATTACCGTAGATGAAAACAAACTGACTAAGCCCACAGGCACAGGCTATTAAAAACACAAGAGGACTACCGGTATGAAGGGAGAGTTATACCAATTGTAAATTATTCCTAAATAAGCATGCTTTTGAGCAAATTATTTATTTTGACTATACAATAGATAATGTGTGGTAGGTGTGGGTGTCAAAATAATACATATTAATAAATTCATAATTCATAATTACCGGTACCGGTACCAAAAATCTTTAGGGTAAGCTACGGTATGCCTAAGATGCCTAAAGAAGATTATGTCCAGCATACTGTATAATCTAGATTCATTAAACAATATTTAGTTTTACGACCGAGATACCGGTAGCCTTTAGAGTTTAGAGGCCATAGTGGATATTGGTCAGCTTTAAAACGTTGTGTTACAATAAATTAAGTAGGAACTCTAATAATCAAAGATAAAGGTACCGGTACGACTGATTTTTGTTTTTTGTTCGATTCACGCTAAGGCTTTCATCATGGTAAAGCTCAAGAATATCTCCTAAAGATCAGATACCGGTACCGTACCGCTAAAAAATATATGTGTCACTATGATAGCGTGTGTGAGAGGGCATAAATGAGGCGTAGACTACCGAACAAACAAAGACGGATCCTCATGGTCCCTTACAATGTCATAATACTGTGAACCCAGTGTTGATCCTTTCAACATATAAAGCCGAGGTCTTAAGCATCTGGGATATACGGTAGCATACTAAAGCATTGTATTGTCTCGTTTGGGTTCGGTACATATTCATACGAGTACCCTAGGATACATAATTATTATGGTTCGCGGCTGAACACTGCGGGACGCAGGATAGAGAGAGAGAAAGAGAGTGAGAGTGAGTAGCCATAACCATATACATTATCTATACTGTGGAGATAAGGAAAATGGTGGTACAGTACCTGGTATATTATGAACATATGTGTGTGTGTGTGTGTGTGTGTGTGAAGTGTTGTGACGTGGCTAATAAATATATACGGTACTGTAGATTCTAGGTAGTAGTTGGGCTAAGATACTGTACTGTATATTTAACAAAAATAGATAGAGCCAGCTATAGGCAGATAAACAGATAGCCTAGTTATCATATATATGCAAAAGGAGTACAAAGGAAAACAAGCAAAAACAGATAAATTGATCCTCAGAGGCTGTTTCTAACTAAACAACATAATTATCCTATGTGAAAACAGGAAAGGATATTACAGTATAAAGTGGTGCTATTCGTGTTTAAACTCAGTTAAATGGAGCGATATATATAATATACTACTCTAGTCGATATTTTAAAATTTGAACAGTACTACACTCAATGACACTTCTAGGTACGGTAGTCCATTCCATAAGTTCACCACTTGATTAATACATAAATGTTTTGCCTCATGTAGTAAAAGGATTTGCAATTATCTTACAACCGTTTCCTCTTGTGTAATTTGAATGGTCAATCGTGAAGTATTTCTTGACATCCATATTGTTACTACGTTAAATATGTTTCTTTAAATAACTTAATTAGGTCCTATCTTATCGTGCGCTTTGTTAAACTAAAAATATTAACTCTTTTACGTTCTTCGTACGGTATGATATTTCTTAGTCTAGGAAGCATCTGTGTTACTCTCCGCTTTATTCTCTCCAGTTTACGAGTGGCCATAGTAGGTTCTTAAGCTAAGCTAATATGGATACCATAATTGTACATTCCAGATGGAGGCAAACCAAAGATTTGTATCAAGTGAGAATAACATTTTCGGATTTGTACTCAATCTTCCAATAAAGCCAATATTAACATTCGCCAACGAAATTGGACAGGAGGTTATGTTTTCATCCCGCTTGTTTGTCTGTATTTGTTTGTTTGTCATTAAACAAGATATCCCACAAAGTTATGAACCGATTTTTTCACAATTTGGTGGGCAGATAGGATATGCCCCAAGGAAGAAGTGATTCAATGTGCGAGGCGATTCGTAACTAATCAGTTTGTCTGTCTGTATATTTGTAAACAAGATATCTTACAAAGTTATGATTCAATTTAGGAGGCGATCTAGATAATTTGCTACACTGGTGTCATTTTTCTGCATTTAAGACAAATAACCAGCATATTATATTCTGCATAAACACAAAGCTTTGTTGTTCATCTTAGGAAGGACCTCCAGGAATCTCAATTAATCAGACAATTGACTTCTAAAGATAATTTATAAAATAAATACAAATGTTTTATAAGAGCCAACATATAAAGAGAGATCGCCATCGCAGGGAAGAGGATTAATCACACCATTAAAGTCTTTACATTTAAGCTTATTAAGTTCAGTTGAAAGCACGTTACCATTCTATTATAAAAATCAAAGGAGGAAAGTATTGCAAAAATGTGAAAGTGGGGCATGATTTTTTTAGCGTGACAGCACATCCTCATCGCATAATTACAGCACCGTATAGGAAGATGACAAACAGATAGACGGGTACATAGCCTACAGTAGTTTTTATAAATAGATAGATGGATTAAATAATAGATACCACGAGAGATAGCTATAGTCAAACTCAACTGAAATGAGCTCCAAGGAGGTCAAGGTCGCCCTATGCGGTGATGCCACATGTCGACCAAAACAAACTTTTTAGAAAACGGGAAACCAAGGAAAACCACATTTAGAAGAGACTTGAAATAAATGTAAAAGAAGTTTTTATGTCTGGAAGGGTTATTGGTATTCTTGTATAAAAGTTACAGAAACGAAATAATAGGTAGGCTATATTTGTATATACCTATTTACATTGTACAGCATCTCCCTTGCCTGGCTATGAAGATGAGAGTAACTTTTCCGAGTTTATCCTTCCATGGTGGTCGCGCTATGAATGAGGGTTAGTGACCGTCTGACCTAGATGATGTTGTTGTCGTAGTTTGAGGCCATTTAAAGCGTTGCCATTACTCGTATCCAGCTCTCTCTCTCTCTCTCTCTCTCTCTCTCTCTCTCTCTCTCTCTCTCTCTTTTGATGGGATTACATTGTGCTATATTGCATTTTGGAAATTGTGTATGTATGTGTGTGTTTGTGTGTGTATCTGTAGGGGTGTGTGAGTGTGTGCGTAGCCAACAGAACCGCATTGAAATTACTTGGCAACGTCGCATATCCTACCATTCCTTAAATCTATTTATAGCTGTCCCCAGAAAAATGGCAGCATGTTCTAAATAGTGTGCCATATGTTGTATAAATTCCTTCTATATATCCTTAAAATGATATGTTTCTTAACACCACATAACCTTTAAAAATTGTAATATAATATATATAGTCATAAAAGCTAAAATTAATTTGTTAATAGCCTGAAAAACTAACATTTGTTGTTAAAGCTTTGAATATTTGACAACACCGCACAGGGCGAGGGACTCCACCTTGTAGCTCATTTCATAGGAGGATGACTATAAGACAGACAGATAGACAGGTGTGGAGAGAATGTAAATATCAATAAATTTATCCCCTACTGCTGCTAGATAACAATACCGTATCGTACCGTACATTAATATAAATACTGATAATACTGTATATATATATATATACCGTATATATATATATGTATATATATATATATATATATATATACTTGTTAGTATGTCAGCTGGTGAACCGGGGCACCGTCATTTCCATAATAGTAGGATAAGTAGGGATAAGACGCCTGGACCCATCTTTATTCTCGAATTTTCGGCTTACATTAAGCCATCTTCAGGAGTACCATATAATCCCTAAACAAAAAATAGACCCTCTATGTTCGAATATCGTTTACTGATTTACTTGTCCTAGCTGTAATGCTGGGTATATTGGATGTACTAGCCGTTCATTCAAGATAAGAGTATACCAACATATTGGCAAAAATTACAAGTCAGGTATTTTTTTACAAAAGATGGCATTTTCTGCCGTCCGTAATCACTCCCATGAGAACGATCATCGTTTCTCTGATAAAGATTTTCAAATATTAGCGAAATTTAGGCATCATACAGACGCGCTCATTGGAGAAAAATTGTTCATCAAGAAGTTCAATCCAGAACTTAATGTTTCGAACAACTCTTAAATATTTGTGATTGTGTTTTTTGTATATTTGTTTTTTCTTTCTTTTTTTTCAAATTTGTCGATAATTTGTTTTTAGTTTGATTTCCTTTCACAGCTCCAGTCACTTGAGCTATGGCGGTGTTTTAGTTGACCCACACCCAGTTCTGTGAACGTGTCTGGTCTTTTGTTTCCCTGTACTTAGGTAAGTGTAGGCTAAATGTATTATGTGATTTTTGTGTTATGTTTTGTAAAAGGTGTAGTCTGTTGATAGTTCACTATGTTCTTAAATAAATTACGAGATAGCGATATATATTTTTAATTAGATGTTTCAGTTTCTACTTCTAACTGGGAGGTTTCAGTAATGTTGTATAAATTTTAAACTTTAAATATTACTATTAAATTATTAAATAATTAATATTAATATTAAATTAAATATAGCTCCACCACCACCACTCCTGCAATACCAGCTGAGACCCTCTAGAAGATCGTGGGGTCTCTTCCATAGGAGTATGGAGAGGCTGAGGCTGGTGGAGGAGCTTTGAAGATGGCTGGGTGATGCTGATATTGGGGACTTGGGCATTTCCACCGGGGTCCCACACAGAATTTCGTGTGCCCTCCTTTTGCCTGAGCCCCCGGAACACCATCAGCGGACCTCACCTTCAACAGAGTACCTCTTCCTTCACCTCAGTGGCAGTCCATCGCCAGTCGAGCAGAACACCGCCTCCAGAAAACACCAAAACATCAACCAGCCAAGCAATACACGCCTCCAGAAAACACCAAAACATCAACCAGCCAAGCAATACACCGCTAACTGTCACCACCACACACCATAACCTGGGACACGGCAGAACACCTAGGGGATCCTCACACACATCATGGACCCCCCTGAACACCGCCAGAATCCCCGAATACCACCATCATCATCTAACAAGTTCCTGACCAAACATCGCCAGGAACACATGAACTAAAATGATTTGACAAAAAAAAAAAAAAAATAATAAAGAAAAAAATAATAATAATAATAAAATTGGCCCTACCCTGAACAAAGCAAGGTGGTATGCCCACTAACTTTTAATCTACTACTTTATTTCAAATTTTCCTACTTTATCTTCCTGACCAAAACCTCTACTTCCCCCCCCCCCCCCCCTAGGGGAATTAAAAAAAAAATATATATATATATATATATATATATATAGAATGTGTTGTAATTGTTTACTAAATTTTCAGACTTATTAGTGATCCCGTTGTTCCTTCTGTTGTGTTTTTTTTAGGGATTATATGGTACTCCTGAAGATGGCTTAATGTAAGCCGAAAATTCAAGAATAAAGATGGGTCCAGGCGTCTTATCCCTACTTATCCTATTATGTATATGTATACATGTATAGGCATATATATATATATATATATACCGGTATATATATATACATATATATATATATACCGATATGTGTGTGTGTGTGTGTGCGCGCGTGTGTGTGTATTGTATGTATGTGTACCGTATATAAGGTCGTGTATAATATTAATGTACCAAATCATTAAGTCCAGGAGGTACCCCCATGAGACCACCAGTTAACCCTTTCACTACCGACGCCTACCAATCTCTTGCCCTTCACTCTGGCTGCCGTTAGACACCTTCCCTTATATGAGGCCCTGTGGGAGTCAAACCATCACTGAGATAGTTTTTACCCCGTATATTTCCTCGAGGCCTTTCCTAAGCTGTGTAATATCGTGTAGTGTTAAGGGGGGATGTATGTGTTTATTTGCTCATTTATTTATCTTTTTATTTATTTATTTTATTTATTTATTTATTTTTTTATTAGATTCCTCCCTAGTCGTCCATCAAGCTTAAAAAAACACCCCCAAGACCCTCCTTCAAGATAAATTTGTACATTTTTCGATAGAAAAATGTCCAGGCCGAAGGCCGATTCCTCTTAAATTACAGAAAACTTCAACACCTAAATGACATCTTAATATTGACAAAGAAATGGGTGCGAAAGGTCTAAAAATCGCCAAGCTAATGTAGTCTACCGAACGAATTGTACCGTAATCGGAAAACTAATGGGGCTAAACATGAGAAAGAAGGGGGACCAGAAAAACGACCCATCTCCCGCAGAAAGGACAGCATCTTTATCATGAAGGGCGACAGGTAGGCTACACAGATGTACAGTTGGCCGCAATAATTCGGATACACTCCATGTTTTTATGTGTGGAAGGAAAATTAGTATGATTGAATGAAATTGTAGGTGTATTTCTTGTACAATAGTTGAATAATATGACCAATTAACGGTTTTATAGCAAATTATTCTTGTAAGTCAATCACACTATTGTTTCCTTCCATACATACTAAGATCATGGCGTGGATCCAAACTAATGCGGCCAACTGTACATTCCGACTCTATCCAGCATGACAAGACGTTAAGGCAAGGTATTTAGTTTCTTCCCTAGAACTCCATCAAGCTTAATATTACACCCCCTAGACCCCCTTTCAAGATAAATTTTTACATTTTTCGGTAGAAAAATTTCCCGGCCGAAGGCCGGTTCCTCCCAAATTATAGGCTCGCTATCGCTCGCCAGGAAAAAATCGACACCTAAATGGCACGAAAGTTCTTAAAATTGACAGAAATGGGGCGAAAGTTCTTAAAATCGCCAAACTAAAGGGGGCGAGCGTCTTAAAAATCTAAAAAGCAATGGGGCTAAACATGAGAGAAAGGGGTCCAGAAAAAAATCCCTCAAGTGGAAATCTCCCCTTAAACACGATAGGCCTACGGTATACAGTATATTATAATCACATATTATTATCCTCACTCACTATGACTATAGCCTACCCTGTTCCAAATAAGTAGGCCAAAACTCTTGAACATTAACCTCTATAACTCACAAACGACTAGAGTAGTCGAGCTAATATGTTCTACCATTTGGGAAGGGTTAGCCAGGGAATAGGTGTGGATATTTACAGCCCATTTGTTCAAGCCCTTTTTGAGTTACAGAAGTTATGGGTCACAATTTCTGGACTACTAATTTGGAACAGGGGACTAGTCGAGAAGTGTTAACAATACGGTACTTACTGGAAGGCTCCATATAGTGCCAGTGTGTTATACCGACCAGGCCCGGTCTAAATATGTTTATTTACATACCGTACCGGTACGTAATACTCTTTCACTAGGCCTATTTGTTAATTTGTGTCTAATCATTAAGGGAGAAGGGTTTATTTTTTGGTCGATTACGGTATTTCATATATGTATTATTCTTTTAGTTACCTCCCTAGACCTCCATCAAACTTTAAAAAAAAAACATCCATTACATCCCCCTTCTAGATTAATTTGTACGTTTTCGGTAGAAAAATTTCCCGGCCGAATGCCGATTCTCCCAAAATTACAGGCTCACTATCGTTCGCCAGGAAAAAAATCGACACCTAAATAGCACGAAAGGTCTTAATTTTGACAAAGAAATGGGACGGAAGGTGGTAAAATCGCCAAACTAATGGGCCGAACGTCTTATAATCTCAAAACAAATGGGGCTTAACATGAAGGAGAAAGGGGACCAGAAAAACAACCCATCTCCCCTTACGGGTTTTCACTTATGATAAGGCTACAGACAGAGAGGCAATACAGGACTTTGGACCGTGACTGTGTACATCCCCCCCCCCCCCCCATTGGTCACGCCTATATAACCAAGCACCATGGATAATACCACTTAATTAAGGGGAGATGGCCCGGTTTTCTGAACCATTTTCTCCATCATGTTTAGCCCCATTAGTTTTCAGACGTTAAGATGTTTGCCCCATTAGTTAGTCGATTTTAAGAGCTTTCGCCCCATTTTTTCGTCAATATTTAGACCTTTCTTGCTATTTAGGTGTCGATTTTGTCCCTGGCGAACGATAGTGAGCCTGTAATGTTGGAAGGACCGGCCTTCGGCCGGAACATTTTTCTACCGAAAAATTTACAAATTAATCTAGAAGGGGCTCTAATGGATTTTTTTTTTTTTTTTAATTTGATGGAAGTCTAGGGAGGAAACTAGAAAATAATGAATAGGCTACATGCAAAACTCGCCCAAAAAGTGAACCATGCCCCCTTAACCCGTTCAGTACCAGGGGCGTCTTTCTTATCATATTCTGGCTACTATTAGACGATTTGATTCAGCGTAGGAAGGACCTTTAGCAATAATAAGGCTTCAATATATCTCAACTAACCCTTTTAACTACTGCAGATTCTTCCAAAGCTGCATACTATCGTCAAAATAGCCTATAGCTAGAATACAATATAGCACACGTCGCTGGTACTCAAAGGGTTAATTAACAATAGCGTTATGCCTAAGTACAATACTACAATACATACTGCAATACACGCCGGCAGGGGGACGCTGATCTTGCAGTAACAGTATATTCACCTGAAGCCCCACACCTATCGCAGAATGGGACATAGACTGGCCTCTAAAGTAATGGCTACCGTACTGTACTGTACGGTACTGTCTTTATTACCGATACATCATCTGTTTCTTTATTTTCACTCACACCTTTCGGTTTAGGGTCACAGTGTCCCTAGCTTAACACGAGGGAGAAAGGGGACCATAAAAACGAGCCATCTCCCCTTAATACCCCGCCGCCGCTTCCATCACCACCACCCCCGTGATAAGATTCTTGCGCCACAGACACAGAGGGATCCATAATATCGACAAGGTGCTTGATCTATTGTTCTCCGCTGAAGGGCTTGGTCAGGTGGGGATGGGGGGTTAATGTGTGGGTGGGAGTTAAAATAATCTATCAAACCCAGATGGAACAGTCTGTACAACCAGTATCGAACCCAAACGAGATACGACAATTGATGCTATATTATTATTTTTGTTGTCTATGTGGATGAGGGAGACAAAAGGCAAAACTGCCTGTAACGAGTACTTCCCCCAGAGTTGAAAGGGTGACAGGGCCAAAATCAAGGAATGTTAGAGCCAAAATGTCTGGACACACGGAGTTCGAAGCAAGTTAAGTCATAGGATGAGGGAACGATGGATTCAGGGAGAGTTCCAGAACTCAGCTGTTGAATAGAAGAAAGATTGGGAGTAACGTTTCACTCTTGGGTTAGAGTGTTGCACAGAGTAGGGGTGGGATTGTGTTGCAAGACGGGTACTACGTAAGGTACCAAACGTAGAGGAGGTGGTATACACTGAGAGAGTTCTGAGGAACACTGATTATTGTAATAGCGATAGAATAGTGAGAGACGCAACATTGCGGCGAAGAGACAGATATTATTATGTTCTATCCAACAACCAACTCTACTCCTAAAATCGATTAATGAAATATTACAAACACATGTGGCAGTCCGTGGATAATCGGTGAGTGGACGGGAGTTAACTCTTTCACGCTTATGACGCAATTGTGAGCCTATTAGGGATACTTTAAAGCCTTTGTTACCATCAGGGGTATTTATAAACCTTTAGTTTAGTTACCGGTACTTCAACCTCTGCAGTTGTCTTTGAGTTAGCTGTGGGCAGAAAACTAGTTTTAGAGAGGTAATTATAAGAGTGAGAGAACTCTATTTCTTATTGCTAATCTGGCAACCTCTGCGTCATAAAAGCGTGAAAGAGTTAATGAGACGAAAGCTTTCTTTTTCTACTTTGTCAAGAAGTGATGTATGAGAGAATCCTCCCCACACATGTGAACAATACTCAATACATGGACCAATTGTGCCCCTGAACAGAGCAAGTGGCTGTGCAGGGGTAAAGAACTCCTTTAGGTAGTTGAGCACACCCAGCTTCTAGGAAGCCGTTTTAGCAAGAGTGGTAATATGGTATTTCCAAGAGTACCGTAAGAAAGAGACACCAACATGGGTTTATATTCATTATGACTTACCATCTTATGACTGTATTAAATAGGCTAAGATAACACCGACAACCTATTTGTCAATCTACCCTAGCCTAACCTAACTGGTAATATAAACTACTCCTAAAAAGGTACCGGTAGCCTGCAGCCTCAATGGAACAAATCAATCAAAATATAGAACCAACATCGTAAGGTTAGGCCTAATGAGTGCCTGCGTAGGGAATCAATCAGAAAATACACAACCCTAACTTGTTGGGATTTAAAATTTGTGGTTCGTGTGGTTGTTGCTGAGGAGATGATGCAAACAGGAGGCAGAGGTGTAGAGAAGCTGAGAACTATAAGTTACCTGCCTTCGTGAGGGAGGATGTATACTGTAACTCATAAATTCTAACCCATTTTGACTCCTCGAATTGCTTAGATGAACTCCGGAAATCCAGGATAGATATAACAAGATTCAAATAACTCCAGAATATTAGCTTCAAACATTTAAGGTCGTGATTTGTGTCCTGGATTGTACGGTAGCGTACCGGTAGGCCTACCCTATTTAAATTAAGAACCAGTGGGTAAATAGCCCAATCCCACGTCTGGGAGTACCGGTAAATGAATACGGTACCGGTACCGGTAATTATTGAAATGGTAATATGATATGCTACAATGTATGATTCTTAACGGGAACATCAAAGTTTGGATTTTTTTTTTTTTTTTTTTTTTCAGATCTTCAAAATCCACCATTCAACAAAAGAAATCTTATACAGGTAATCAACTGGAAAATTGATGCAATCCAAGTTAAATATATGTGATGTAGATAAATCAATATTTGTTTTTCTTAAAAAAGACAGCGTACGCAAGTAGGCATAGCATACACACCTACAGCTTTGGTGTGGTGGAGTGGTCATACTAGGTACTGAGCTTGGTAACATCCAAGTGCCACGAGAAGATATTATTGGGATGGAGTTTGTTAGGCTACAGTACTGGTACGTATGCAATTAGAGACAGTAATAGGTGGCCTGAGACTTTTTGAAGTCTGAGATGACGAGACAGTGGCGATAAAGTCCCTGGAATTCGAGCAGCACATAAAAAACACCACTACACGTGGAAGTCCAAGTGAGGGAGTTATACAAGTTAGTACCGTAATACAGTAAACCCTCTATTATTATGACACACATTTCCTAAGCTGAGTAAAAATCGTGTAACCACACTACATTCAAAAACCCTATTGGACTAAGGGGTACCGTATGTAATCAATTTTGTTTTTTATGTTTCTGAAGGAGACTAAAGACAAAGCTGCCTGCAACAAGTGTCTCCCCAAAGTTGAAAGAGCGATAGGTCTAGTCGCTAATTTAAACTGTCTTTCTTTCTTTTCTTTTTTTAATAAGTGTGGTGTGCTTGCTTGGTGTGGTGAAATGAATAAGAGGAGATGTTTGCGAGAGCTAGATGGATTACTCAGTGAAGGTGAGACACAGAAACAGTGAGGGAAGCCAGACAAATGAAATAGGAGTTCCAGCAACTCCTTATAATATACCTATGAGGCCTCCCTCCATGAAGCTGAAATCACTCCAAGAGTTTGTAACACTCAACGTTGGAGTACCACAAACTTCAATTGTCACCGCAACTCCAGCAGCCACCAACGCCCCAACGTCAACTGCCAACAATTCAACGCCTACAGTAGCCACTTCAGCTGATGTTTCCGATACTCAAGATACAAATAGTGACTCTCTTCCCCCTCAAGACAACTTCCGTGTCGTGAGGAACAACGTTTGCCCCAAGACCAGGAAACACATACCGATTACCGATTACCGAGTGTCAAAACCGTTTCCAGATACTCACAGACTCAGATGACGAAGAGGAAATAGAAGAAGTCCGGCTCGTGGGAGACTTGATGATACGTGGTCAGCTCACAGAGTTTTGCGCCAGGGCACCTAAGACCAGGAAGCGTTTTTGTATCCCTGGTGGTGGTGTGGACGACGTAGTTGCAGCAGTTGACGAAGTATAAAGCTGGCCCCTGCTAATACAATGTACGTCATCGTTGGATCCAACGATGTACAGCGAACCGGTCGGAAGATTTGCTTTTAAAGTACCAGCAGCTGATCAAGTCGTTTAAGGAGAAGTCATCAAGGATCATCGTCTCAGGAATCGTCCCCCGGCTCGGTGTAGAGAGCCGATTTTACAACATAGCCACCAGCACAAATCGTTGTCTAGCAAACCTCTGCAGGAAGGAGAACGTGGGATTCGTCGACACCTGGGACAATTTCTACTACGATGACTATTTGTTTTCGGACGATGGAGTTCATCTGAACCAGGTGGGAGCAGCACGTTTTGGGCGTCTTCTCAACGATGCGGTGAAGGATTTTCGGAGAAGAAATCGACTCAGCACAGGACAACCAGGAAGGAGGACCGAAGACAGCGAGGACGGCAACCTACAAAGGAATTAAATACTAATCCGTCAAGAACCGCGAATTTGGATAAAGCTCCACCAACACGACCCAAATTCAAAACCGCCAGGGATAACGACCGAGGACCGAGGACAGCCATGAATGTAAATGTAGATCCGACCAGAACCAAAAATTCGATGAAAGAACGTTCTGTGAGTTCTAAAACCGCAACTTTAAAGGTTTTCTATGCAAACGCTCATAGCATACGCAATACATTTTCAGATTTAGAGGAACTAGTGTTTACAGAAATATTTTATTTGATGATGTGATTGGCATAACAGAATCTTGGCTCAATACAGAAGATAGAGACTTTTTAGCAGAGTATTCACTTCCCGGTTATGTAATGTTTGAGAACAGCCGAATAAATAAAAATGGAGGTGGCGTTTTATTTTATATCAAAGAAAGTCTTAACCCGACCCTCGTGTCAAAACCTCAAATTGTGAACGTCGACACATCTTTTGTGCTAATAAAGAATAATAAAGGTACAAAAATAATACTTGCGTTAATATACAGACCTCCAGCTCAATCAGTGCAAACTGACCGAGAAATTTACGAACAAATTGCAGATGTAAGTAACTCACAAGATACCGTAATTTTTGGCGACTTTAATTTACCTGTGACCAAGTGGGGCGATACTCTTACTTCACACTCCGGACATGACTTGTATACGAACTTGCAAGAGAGTTCGCTTTATCAATTTGTTCGAACGCCGACCGACCCGTGGTAATAACGTTCTTGACATTGTACTTGCAACAAAAGAAGAATTGATAGAGAATTTGAATGTTGGTGATGAATTCAGTAACAGCGACCATCGTACGATAACTTTCACTTTAAACTTTACTAGTAACGAACCAAATAGTAGCATCGAAAAAGTCCCTAATTTCAAGAAAGCAAACTTCCATAAACTTAGAGCTATGTTTAAAGAAACTGACTGGTGCTTTTTAATTAACAATAACGACATAAATACATCTTGGAAGTTATTCGAAACCACTTACCTAAAAGCAGTGCAAGACTGCATACCATCGAAAATACGGCGTCCAGGCCATAATAATAAGCCCAAATGGTGGAATAAAGATATTTCAAACTGCCTGCTTGCTAAAAATTTTGCTAATGATAGATTAAAATCCTCACAAAATGACGAAGAACGGGTGAAATTTGTAGAGCTACGACGCAAAGCCAAAAAGTTAATTAAGCAAAGTAAAAAGACCTTAGAGTTACATATTGTGAATCAAAGTAAAACAAACCCGAAAGAATTCTATAGTTATAATTATCAGAAAGAAAAAAGTAGTTACTTCAACTGTTGGACCGTTAGTCGATGAAAATGGAGAATACACCAAAGACGAAGTACAAATGAGTAATGCCCTCAATACCTTCTTTGCATCAGTTTTTACAACAGAAGACCTCAGTGATATCCCTACACCATCGCCGATTCAGATTGATAATTCAGATGTTCTAAGCAATATCACCGTTACAGAGAGAGAAGTATTGAATTGTTTAGATAAACTCAAGGTAAATAAAACGTCAGGACCTGATACAATATCGCCTAGAGTTCTAAAGGAAGCTAAGGATGAGCTCTCCAAACCACTGACATTACTATTCAATAAATCCTTGCAGTCTGGAACTATGCCTGATCAGTGGAAGCTAGCCAACGTAACACCGATATTCAAAAAGGCAGCAAATCCCTACCCAGTAACTATCGTCCAATTAGCTTAACCTCAGTTGTATGTAAAATGCTAGAAACGGTCATACGAGACAGACTCGTAAATCACTTAGAGGAAAATAACATACTTAAAGATACTCAACACGGCTTTCGTAAAAAACGTTCCTGTTTAACAAACCTCTTAGACTTCTTCCACGATATCCTCAACCTCTACGATGAGAGTAAAGCTGTAGATATTATATACCTTGATTTTCAAAAGGCCTTTGACAAAGATCCCCACAAACGTTTACTGCTAAAACTAAAAGCGCATGGAATACAAGACGGTGTGTTGAAATGGATAGAAAATTGGCTCAGCAACAGAAAGCAAAGAGTAGTCATAAACGGTAAGGCATCTAAATGGACCAATGTAAGTAGCGGGGTACCCCAGCGATCGGTACTAGGACCAATTCTCTTTCTAATTTACATCAACGACATAGATGAGGGTCTCACCTGTACAATCTCAAAATTTGCTGACGATACAAAAATTGCAAATAGCGTACTCTCAAAAGAACAAGTTGACGATATGCAACACAATCTAGATAAATTGTCATGTTGGGCCCAAATTTGGCAAATGAGTTTCAATGCGGATAAATGTAAAGTACTACATGTCGGATACCTAAATGAGAAAGCAAACTATTCGATGAATGGCACTCAGCTTAAGAATGTAAACAGAGAAACCGATCTGGGAGTAACAATATCGAATAACCTAAAACCGAGTCAACAATGTTCAGAAGTTGTTAAGAAGGCAAACAAAATAATTGGCTTTATAGGCAGGTCATTTGAGCATAAATCCAAAGAAGTTATCCTAACCCTTTACAATTCCTTAGTCCGCCCTCTTCTGGAATACTGCGTTCAATCCTGGTGCCCTTATTACCAAAAAGATATAAACAAGCTAGAACGAGTTCAACGTAGAGTTACCAAAATGATACCTAGCCTAAAGAACAAACCATACGAAGAGCGTCTTAGAAAATAAAATCTATTTCCTTTAACCCAGCGCAGATTAAGAGGTGACTTAATTCAAGTGTTCAAAATCATCAAAGGCATCGACAATATGAACTGTAGTAAGTACTTCACTATCGACCAATCTAGTACTTCACTATCGACCAATCTAATTACACGCGGGGAAACGGTTGCAAAATTATTGGTAAATCTTTTAACTCGCACGAATCTAAGAATTTCTTCTTCAATCGAGTTGTCAACTTGTGGAATGGGCTTCCCCGAAACGTTATAGACTGCATCACCGTTGATTCATTTAAACTCCGCCTAGACAAATATCTCTCATCAAACCCGCGACTGACTGCGTTTGTAAATTAATAACTTTATTTTATCCCCCCCTCAGTTACTAACCCATCTGTCCTCTACTAACTTCCTAATCCTGCCACGGACATTAGTTCCAGGGCAGTAATTCCCTTTCCAATGTTCCCTTACCCACTCTAAACCACTGTTTGGACACTTGATCCTCAGTGTTTTGGAGGACAAGCAACCTAGAAGGGTCACTAGACCTGTTGTTGCTTGATTTCCTTTGTACTCCTTTGTACTCCCCTAGGTATTTCCCTGTTCGATTGGTACGGTACCTTTATCTACTATCTCCCCAGTGATTATTATAATATAGCTAGTACTATATGTTCGGATATACAGTACCGGTATAGCCTACAGTGACAGTTTTCCACACTACGCTACACCTCTTGTTCATTTATTTTTCAATAATTATAAACTAGTCTAGTCTCTTCACTCTCTCCTACTTGCTTCAGTCTCCTTGTGCTATGTTAATTCTTTCTTCCTTCTCTGTGTAATCCTTATTAAGGGGGAGGCAGTTGTTTTTGCTGGACCCCTTCTCCCTCATATTTAGCCCCATTAGTTTTAAGATATTAAGATGTTCGCCCCATTAGTTTGTCGATTTTAAGACATTTCGTCCCATTGTGGTATCAATAGCAAGTACTTCCCTGAATCCGTGCCATTTAGGTGTCGATATATTCCTGGCGCGCGATAGCAAGCCTGTAATTTTGAAGGAACCAGTCTTTGGCCAGGACCGAAACAATTACAAATTTATCTCAAAGGGGGATCTTGAGGATAATAAATTAAGTTTGATGGAGGTTTAGGAAGGAAACTAAAACAATAATAAATACATTCATGAACATACTAATAAGTAAAACCTATTCCCTTAAGTACTTCACAATAAAAATATAAAATACAATAGATCATTATAATTACACTACAAGTAATTATAATAAACAAATATCAGAAAACGCTTTCATTCATATCCAACATATACCCTAATATTTTTTAAACAAAAAGGATAACATTAAGGAAAAAATTGCCAAATAATGCTGTGGAGTGCTGCACAGTCCAAGTACAGGGTATTAGGCTAAAAAGTTACCGTACCGCACTTACCATCCAATTTGTCTTCTAGATTCTGAAGTTGAATCCCTCCGACTGATATCTGTAAACTTCCTACCTTTCTCGGTTGCTTCCCCGACCTCTAGCTTTTCTTTCCCAACCCCTAACCTTCAACAACAAACCTACTGAGAAGCTGCAGATATGTTGTTGTTTGCTTTCCTGTTTAATCTTTTGTAACCCTTCTTCTCTTCATTCCTCGTTTCTTTTCTCCTCCCCTCCCTCTTCCTCCCTTCGCTCCCTCTTCAGTCTTCTTCAAAATCCCTCTGACTCCTATTACTCGTCTTGTGAAATCCTCCCTACCATATTCCTCTCTTTCGTTTCGTGCCTCCTTTTTTTCTTCTTGTTCCTTCCTCTTAGGTCTATCCTCTTTCTCACTACTCCATTCTTCACCATTCAGTTCTCCCCTTCCCCCTCCCTTCCATAATCGTGTCTGTTCTTCCTCCTCCTCTTCTCCTCATTCCTCTTCCTCCCTGTTCTCCCTCTCCTCTGTTGACTCTCACTAACCCATCAGTCTTACGCTAATGAAGCCCAGGCCGATTTATTTAACAGACGTTTATTTCACTTCTCTCACTTCAAACTTTTCTTCTTCTTGCATTGTTCCTATTCCCGTTCCTCTATTTGTCTTTTATTTCCAAGTCTTCTCCTTCCTCATCTTACTCCCTATCTACTTTTCTTTTTCCTCATTCTTCTTCCTTCATCTCCTCCAGGTAGTTCCCTATTTCTTATGCGTCGATAATTTGACCTCTCTCACTTCAGTGTTCTTCTTTTTAATTTTCCTTCCTTCCCTTCTTTGATCTTCAACCTATTTTGTATCTTCATCTTCCTCCTTCCCTCCCTTCCTTCTACCTCTTCTCTTTCTCATATAATTATGTCCTGTCCTTCTCTCCTTTCTTTATCTCCTCTCCTCTCTCTCCCACTTCTCTCCTTATTCTACCCATTTTCCTCTCCTTCCTCCCATTCCTTACCGCCGTTGTCATTATCTCCTTTCTTCATCTCCTCTCCTCCCTTCCCCATATATCCTCCTCCTATCCCTTGTTCTCTTCCTCATTTCCCTCCTATCCCCTTCTTCTCCTCTCCCAACTATTTCCTCTGTATACCCCTTCCCCTTTCCCTCACCTCCGTTGTCCTTATCTTTCTCTCCCTTCCTTTCCACTTCTCTCCTTCGTCTACCCCTTCTCCTCCTCCTCTTGCTCATTTCCCTCCTGTACGGTACACCTCTTCCCTTCCTCCCCTCTCCTTCCTCTTCCCTTCCTCCCCTCTCCTCTTCTACCCCTTCTCCTCTTTCTCATCTACGTTGTCCTTTTTTCCCCTTCTCTCTACTTAATCTAATGAAGTCCTGTTCGATTGTTCAACAGACATATATATTTCGCTCTCATTTTATCTTCCAAACTCATCTTCTTCATCATCATCTATTTACTTTTCTCTCCTTCCTTCCTTTCGCTTCTCTCACTTCACCTCCCAAACATTCATTCTTATTCTTCTACTACTCTTCCTCCTTTTCTTTCGTCCTATTCCCCTTCTTCTTCTACTTAACCTCGTCTCCAGCATCTTCCCCCTCCCCTTCCTCTTCTCCCCGTCTCCCTAACCAAACCGGTCTTACACTAATGAAGCACACACCAATTTCTTCAACACTCGCACACTTTTCTCACTTCACCTCCAAAACACTTCCTTGTCCTCTTGTATATACCGGTACCTCTCGTCCTGCTCCTTTCTCGCTCATTCCTCCATTTCCTATTCCTTCAACAATCGCACATATTTTCACTTCACCTCCAAAACACTTCCTCGTCTTCTTGTACAGTAGGCCTATAGCCTATACCTCTTGTCCTCCTTTCTCTCTCATTCCTCCCCTTCCTCTTGTTCCGTACTCCTCTTCCTCCTTCTCCATATATACCTCTTGTCCTCCTCCTTTCTCTTTCATTCCTCCCCTTCCTCTTGTTCCGTACTCCTCTTCCTCCTTCTCCATATATACCTCTTGTCCTCCTCCTTTTTCTTTCATTCCTCCCCTTCCTCTTGTTCCGTACTCCTCTTCCTCTTTCTCCATATCTCCTGTTCCTTATTACTCTTTGTTGTGTTCTTTCCCAGTTTTGCACTAATGAAGGCCACCCCATTAGGACAACAGACGTACCGGTGCCGTGTATTCCACTACTGTACTCCCTGCCTCACTTCACCTCCCCCTTCGCACTTCCCCTAGTCCGGTACGGTACTCTGAATTCGTCTTGTTTTATCAGTAAGCTCAGTACTGGATAATCTAAATGTCCACATGCTAGTTTTGAGATAAAAAGAAGTTGGAGCTATATACAGTATACTATACAGTATATATAAATATATTTATATATTTTATCGACAACGCATGTCAACATGATGCTTGATATTTAGCCAATCTTTGCATCATAAATTGACATTAGATAGATAGATAGGTAGATAGACATACATAGATTTTACAGGGAATCAGTGTATTATTACCGAAGATTTCACAAAATCCCTAGTAAATTCGCGAATTAAATTATTTCAATTCAAGATATTTCTGATATAGGCCACGTAGGCCTAGGCTACTCTATTTAGGATATCTTGAAATGGAAGGAAAGTGTAGGTTAGGTTCAGTTTACCTAAACTACCATATAGCCTATCTTTCCGTTCTGGGAAGATTGTAGACACCAATCGAGCAGGGCATTACCCAGGGACCTCATACGCATGTGATAGGAGTTGCTGGAACTTCTATTTCATTTGTCTGGCTTACGTCGCTGTTTCTGTGTGTCTTACCTACACAGAGTAATCCAGCGAGCTCTCACAAACACCTCCTCCTCCTATTAATATCACTACACTAAACAAGCACACCACTCTTCTCTCCAAAACTGTACACCAAAAAAAAAAAAAAAACATATCTCCTCCCTTCCTTTCCACTTCTCTCCTTCTTCCCCCTTCCCTCCCTTCCTTATGCCTCTCTCCGCCTTCTACCTCTTCTCTTCAACATTTCTGTCCTGTCATTCTCTCCTTTCTTCATCTCCTCTCCTCTCTTAATTTGATGCTAGCTATTAGACAATTGCATTAAGATTGAGAACGAGTTGTGTGAGAGTTCAGTGTGCAATTAGTATGTTGGGACCTTATAATTCCTAGAGCCCCTTCTTAAGCTGGATAAAATTGGATAGTGATAGCCAGAAATAGTGATGTAACTGTACCGGTAGCCTACTTAATGGGTGAGTTAAAATTATACTGTGTAGACTGAGAACCAGGTCACGTGAACGAATTATCTCAGGTTGTCTCTTCCATAAGCTTCTGAATTCAAATTTTCTTGTAAAATTTAAGAAATCCTCAGTAAATTTGCCAATGCCGATGTTGAAAGATTCAAACTGATGTCAGAAATAAAGATACCGATCGATTATTGGAGATTTTTGTTTTGTTTTTCATGAGTGGTGGTGTAGGCTATACTAAATGTATTACAATAATATAAATTATTACGTAAGGCAAAACACAACGTTGATTCATGAGTGGTGTAGATAACATAGTATCGGTCTATATGAGAGTAGGGTTAAACTTTGTAGCTGATAAGAGTGAGTGATGAATGTGTAAGATAAGGAATAGTAGGCTACAGGTACCGTTAACTGTAAAAACAAAAATAGATCCGGAATATTATAATAAAGAAACGTAAACTACCGTACCACTTAAAACAAAATTATGTGATACAATATGGTACCGTAGGCTATCTATATTTGATATATAAATTACGGTACCGGTAATGAGAAAGTACCGCACAGCTTTTTGCACTGTACAGGAACAATATGCGCCCATACATTGAGTTTTGTTCATATGTGTGGGGAAGTTTCACCCATACCGCACTTCTGGAAAGGGTAGTCAAAAGCATTTCGTCTCATCAACTCACTTTATCTTACTAAATCCCTACAATATTTCTCTACACGGCGCAATGTTGCATCTCTCTCACTCAGTGTTCTTCAGAGTTTTCTCAGTGTATACCTTCTCCCTTAGGGAGAGTGGTACGGTACCGCCTTTCAACACATTCCCTCCTCTATTCTGTCCAACTCTTAACTCAAGAGTGAACCGATTTTCCCAGTCTTTCTGCTACTCAACAAGTAAGCTCTGGAACTCCCTCCCACAATTTGTCTTTCCCTTATCCTATAACCTAAACTGCTCAAGCTCAGTGTGTCCAAACCAAGGAGCTTTAATCAACATTTTCAAAACGGTATATAGGCCTACCCGTAGTTATTTAGCCCTATATATTTATCAGTTGATGTAGCGACTGTATGCTGAATAAAGGCTAGGTTCTCTACTGCAAGTCATGTCTGTATTACCGGTACCGTCTGATAGTTGGTGGCATCCCCCCCCCCCTCCCCCCTCCCTAACTTCTTCAATCTCATCTGACCACTGGGGGGAGGGAGGAAGATCGATATTGATGGAGAGAGTTAGATGGAGGTAGATAGATAGATATACAGTATATATATATATATATATATATATATATATATATATATATATATATATATAGAGAGAGAGAGAGAGAGAGAGAGAGAGAATACAACTATAGATAAATAAATAAAAAAATACAGGTATTGTGATATTATTACGGGAACCGGTACGACCGGTACCATATTATTTAGCACAGTCAGTACCAGTATTATATAATTACCGGTACTGTTCACCATACAGTACCGTATATTGTTTATCAGATAGCTTGTCGATATCGTAGCCTTCTGATACCGTATGATACCGTAATCTAAAATATGTTAAAAGAATGCTAGAAATTAAAAGTCCTCGTAGCTGCGGTTTAGTTTTGTTATAATTGTATTTTTTTGTTTTTTTTGTAACCGACATCACGTAGCCTACAGTATATTTATAACAGAAAAGGCTACCTACCGATACTCTCACGCAAAGTGGGTTAACACTAGTTAATTTGTAGTATTGGGGGGTCATTGTGTGTGTGTGTGTGTGTGCTTTATATTATTAGTATTGGTTTTGCTATTTTCAAGTACGGTACCGGTAGTATATTGCTGTGTAGGCTAGGGGTGTCACTCAAATGAGTAGGCCCTACAGGTGTTGCCATATGTACCAACGTCTGCAGTGATAATGGTATACCGGTACCTGTAAATTAGACTATACCGGTACAGTACTCGACATTTCGGACACATTAAGGCAAATTATGAAACATTCCCTTTAGTCACATGCCCAGAACCAATGGTTTCCATCAAACAATGTTAATCGTTTCAAGTACAATCTACCAGAATTCAGTTTCAATTGGTTTTATTTTGTTATTTTTTTTTAATAAGAACCAAGAAAGGGGATGTAAGCTAAGGACAGGGGGGGGGGGATTTTTAGGCTATCGTGTACCGTGCTTTTATAAACATCGACCCATTCAAATCACCCATTATCACCACCTGGCCCACATCACACACTAGCTATTTCTATCCACCAACAGTATTCACGATTGTAACCACCAAAGAACACTCTCTAGCTCTCTCCCCACGGTAAGTTCACTTTGGGGAGCATTTTCTAGGGGATTTCGTAGCTCAAGTCATTAAGCGAATTTGGTGATAGAAGTAATAAGAGCTCCATGTCTGAGTGGCTGTAGGTCAAGAGGTGTACACTGAGCACTCAAGGGTTATAATATCAGTTAAAGGTTGATAAGAGATTAACAGGATTATTTTTACCAATAGGCCCAGCTACTGCATCTTACCATTCGTGTAATTGTAGGGCACTGTCGCCTAGGCTACATGTAGCTACGCTCACCTTTTGTGAAGAGTATATAGGCCTAAGTACTCCCATTATCCTGTTGTATGCCAAATTAGCCTGCAGAAGCTGTTTAGCGAAACGTTGTCCTAATTCGAACGTGGTGGTTTTCTTACTCATTTGAATCGATGTTGAACAAGTAGGCCTAACCCACGATGTACCGTACTGGCAATGCATTGTTATCGGTACCGGTAACATTTATAATATCCCAGACGCTTCACAGATTGTCTTTAAAGTTTCAGATATTTGAATGGGTGTGCTGTTTTATGAGTCTATATTTTGTGTGGCTTGTATGTTTGAGCTACCGGCTAGAGCTAACTCACAAGTAATGATACTACTTCTGACCTTTACAAACACCAGCTGTAGCCTAAACTTGGACCATCACAAAAACTCAGGGGCTTTGTCAACTAACTTAGTGAACAAAGATGAGGAAGCCAGTTAAAGAAACGACATACAAGGAGAGAGAGAGAGAGTGAGGGGGAGAGAGTTCTGAAGCACCCGGAATATAATACAATATCGTTTTGACTCGTGTGTGTTCAATATAGTGTACAGTCAAATTCAACCAAGTAAAATAGGCTCCACTTGGCTGTGGCGATTATGTCCGTATCAGTATCATTATCCTTTAGAGCCGTGGTGGGTAGGCTATCTCGGGTGATAATAATCCAGCCTAGTTACCTAGTAGGCCTACACAGTCAAACGAGCTACTAGTACTACCAGCAATCAACTACAGGTAACAAAATCAATACCGGTACCGGTATATCATCGAAAACCGTACCGTTAATGATAATGTGTCTAAGAAATTAAGAGAGAGGTAGGCCTACCGGTATATCAGAAACATTATGATGATTGAGGACCTACCGCACCATACGGTAGGCTACTGAGCTACCGTAACTTAAAATGTAACAAAATCAATACCGGTACCGGTATATCATCGAAAACCGTACCGTTAATGATAATGTGTCTAAGAAATGAAGAGAGAGGTAGGCCTACCGGTATATCAGAAACATTATGATGATTGAGGACCTACCGCACCATGCGGTAGGCTACTGAGCTACCGTAACTTAAAATTACACAGTACAAGAGCAAAGTTTATAGTTAACTCATTGATTTTGACTATACGGTATATAAATTGAGTGTGAATACCAAAAACTGTCAGCCAATCAAAACCTGAGTGTGTAAAGTCGATATCAGGACCAATATTTTGCATTGAAGTATTTTGTTCATTGTCAAAACTTGGTATAAATATGTGCATAGGCCTACACACAACAGTTCCATATACTTCCATTCGGCATCGAGAAACCTATTGCAATGAGATTAGATTTACCACCAGGTGAAATTAAACCGAATATGTGTGAAATTTACAAACGACTGCCAGTTAAATTATAATAAAGCCTGTGATGTGTCTGCGGTGGAGTGAGAGTCTTGGTTTATTTCTCACCATATCTTATCACTACCGGTATCTTGTTATCTTAAGCCACTTACTATAGTTCCTGTCAGCCGTTACGGTAGCCTACCCTTTATTAATGTCACGGTATACCGGTATCATTCATGTCCACTCACTCACTCATGGCAAATTATCGTCTACTTTTTGCCAGTCGGCTGATTTTTTTAACTTGTTAAGGTACTGGGTTAACACTACCCCATCTGACGTTTGGGTGTTCACTATGGCGTTTTGGTTTATACTATTATTCTGGGATATGAATGTTTTGTCATTCTCGAACAATATATTTGTAGTTAGTCTTACAAAACACGCCTTCTCAGACCCCCATTTCCCCAAATTCCTTCAATCTAATATATTAATTTTTCTGTAGAAAAAAGTCCTGGCCGAAGGCCAGTTTCCCCTAATTTGCAGGATCGCCATCACTGGCCCAGAATAAAAATGGGTAAAACGTCTTATGAGTGCCAAAGGCAAAACAAGTCTTAAAATCACCAAACTAATGGGGGTGAAACAAGGGTGAACGAAAACGACCACCGTACGATTAGATAGTTAACTATAAAACGCCTCTATAAGGCAGCTACAGGTACTGGTATGAATTAGATAGGGATCTGAGATACAGTAGCCTCAAGATAAGAGATAGGGCATGAATTAATTGCAGTCCCCTACATAATACAGTCCTTGTTCGAACTTCGAATCCGAGTCTACACTCTCGATTCTCACAGGTCTTCCTGGCTTATTCAGCCTGTGACTCCTCTCTAATATATCCCCTCATTCAAGAAACATAGGCCTGGGCTACAAAACACTGTAGCTACTGCAACTTTCTACGAGTGAATTAAACTTCTATTATATAGTTAAATTAGGGTTGTAAATCCATAGACTTTATCCTTTAACCCCGTTGAGAGCATAAACACATTTAGTACGGTAGCTCACGTGTATGTGTGAGATATACGGTACCGGTACTTAATATTAATGACTTTCGTGCTTGGTTGGGTTAGTATTAAATTAAATCAATTTCAGCCCGAGTTGCGTGGGGGTATATACTTGTAAACATTTATGTAAGGTACCGGTATTCTAGAATATGGATCCTACGACTTGTGTATGAATTGAAATACCAAGTAGGATTTCCTTCCTCCTTAACATAGCCTATATAGGAAAAGGTTAAATATAATTTATCTCGCCGTGGTAGAGTTGGTTAAAGCATGGACAATCGTCCTGACCGTCGGTGGTTCAAGGCTTTAAGCCCCACTAAGAATATAAAATAATGTAAAATAATAATATAGCCTAGGCTATAAAAATAATAATAGTATTAATATATATATATATTATATATATATATATATATATATAATATATATATATATATATATATATATATATATATATATATATATACCAGTATATATATCTATATATATATATATTATATATATATATATATATATATATATACAAATTTAAAGCCAGTATCACACGAGTTTTTTTTAGTCAACATTCAATAAGGGTATATACAGTATATATATATATATATATATACACAGTATATATACCGGTATATACATATACATATATATATACAAACCGGTATATATACAGTATATACGGTATATATATATATACCCTGTATATACCGGTATATATATACCGATATATATATATATATATATTATATATATATATATATATATATATATATATATATATATATATATATAGATATATATATACAGTATATATATATATATACTATATATATACTGTATATACCGATATATATATATATATATATATATATATATATATATATATATATATATATATATACCGTATATATATATATACAGGGTATATATATATATATATATATATATATAGATATATATATATATATATACCCGGTATATATATATATATATATATATATATATATATATATATATATACCTGTATATACGTGGGCTCGCTATAGTTCGCCCAGAACAAATCGACACCTGAAAGGAGTGACATCTTATACTCGCCATACTAATGAGGTGCCATACTTTACTTGCCAACTAGGCTAATGGGGCGTAACAGAGTGATCCATAAAAAATTGCATCTCCTGGGTTTCATAGGGTTAATGGAGATATAAACTGGGATCGTGCTCCCAAGATATGATAACCTGGAAAGACACATGTGTTGCCGACCTGTGTTACCAAAGTGTTACACGCAAAGTATGAGTCTCCCTAAATAAATTATGTTGTTACCGGTCCATGTTATGGGCATTGTTTAGAACATACGTACTCCTATTAATATCGGTAGATTATGTGGTAGACCCTACATAGAGTAAACAGATATATTGTTCACAGTCAAGGGGCAAGTAAATCTCTATTGAAGTTCTTACATACGTGTGTGTGTGTGTGTCTGTGTCTGTGTGTCTGTCTGTCTGTCTGTCTGTCTGTCTGTCTGCGTGTGTGTGTTTTGGAAGAAGACTCCATTACGGCACCTCTTTTTGAAGGACCAGTGAGGCCTATGAAGATTAATTGGGTGGAAGGGAAACTGGAAAAAGCTTCGAGAGAGAGAGAGCTACATAGAGCTACATAGATACACAGACCACACAGACCTCAAGGTCCTTACTAGGCAGTCTGGCCTTACAAACTATATATGTATATATATATATATATATATATATATATATATATATTTATATATATATATATATATATATATATATATATATATATATATATATATATATATATATATATATATATATATATATATATATATATATATATATATATATATATATGTTAGTATAGCCAGGTAATAGATTCTCTTTTAAACAGACGAGGTTAAAAGCAATAGCAGTTTCAGCATTCAGGATTTTATTGTTACAGCTTTCAATAGTTCTAACAATTTTCCTCTGGGGTTCAGAGATGAGGTACAACAGGTTAGCAAAATTCATGGTGGATCCAACGTTTCACAAGTAAACATCTTGCATCTTCAGGTAATGGAGAGGTAATGATTAGAAACGAAAAAAACGAAACGAAACGAAATGTGAAGTGAGGCTCCACAAGTTGTGAAAGAAGAGTGGGATGTGACGAAGATAAAGTGTTGAAAAAAAGAAAAGTTAAAAAAGTTGGTGGGCTAACCACCTTGCTATTATTTCTTATGTTTATAAGTTTATTTTAAAATAA
>CM064518.1:32696516-32890868 GCA_032716605.1 Paralithodes platypus | reverse complement strand
ATGAACCCCTTAACTTCTTATAACTGAAA
This sequence comes from Paralithodes platypus, assembly GCA_032716605.1. Lineage (NCBI taxonomy): Eukaryota > Metazoa > Arthropoda > Malacostraca > Decapoda > Lithodidae > Paralithodes > Paralithodes platypus. Next base: position 32,890,839 of record CM064518.1, on the reverse strand, counting down.
ATTAATTAAAGCAATCGGGCTGACATTTCTATAATTTGGGAAGGGTCCACAAGGAAATAGGGGTGGAAATTTTTACAAGCCGCGCAGTTTTGCTCGAAGATCCCCTTCCCTTGTTTGAGTTTACAAAAAAGAAGGTCAGGGGATCGACAGTAAATTGTGTCAAAAGTTCGTTTGGTGGCGCTACCACCGTATAGTGATATCAGGAGGGACAGGAGAGTGAGTAAAACAAAGAAAAGGCGACGAGATGACGAATTGAAGATATAGGAGATAAGTGGGAGGAAATGACGATCAGCTTCTCCAGACATAAGTATTATTATGGCTTCACTTATTTGAATCATCGAACACTTATAACAATGTTCAAGAATATGGGATGTAATAAAGGTTTATGGGCAGTACCCGTACTGAGAATATACGGAATAGATAGTAAGCTGTTAGAAGTGGTGAAGAGCATGTTTGAGGGTGCAAGGGAGGCAGTGTGTGTAGAGGATGAACAGAGTAAGTTAATTTATTTGAATTGTGGGAGTAAGGGTGTGTGATGTTCCCATGGTTGTTTAGTATATACAGGATATGGATGGGGTCTAGAAAGAAATGCAAGGAAAAGCAGTGAAGCACCCTTGGTAAGGGAAGGGAGTGAGTGGAATTTGTTTTGTGCTACAATTTGCTGATGATACCAGTACAGTTCTATTGAGTGATGAGTGGGAGTTGTAGTGTTTGGTGAATATGATTGGTGCGGTGTGCGAGAAACAACTTGAATGTCAATGTGGCAAAGAGTAAGGTTTTGGTCTTTGAGAGGAATGCAATCATAGTGTGAAGTGAGGTTGATGGTCAGGTAATGGAAAACGTCAGCTCATTTAAGTACTTTGACAACGAGATGAGGAAAGATGGGAGTTGGGAGGATAAAGTGCGAGAGAGGAAGCAATAGGGAAGGAAGGTTGTAGGTACGCTGAAAGCCGTGACTAGGAATAGGGAGGTGAGCATGGAAGTAAAGAAGTCACTAAATGATAGTGTGGTAATTACTGTATGGGAGTAAAGCATGAAAGTTGTTAACTTGTTGGAGAGACATAAATCAAAAGTGAGAAGGGTGGAAATTAATTACTTAACCCTCGTCTAGTGGGGGGTTTTGGGCTATTTTGGGCATATTCAGGCCCTCCTGAATGATCAATCAAGTATCTGCATGAAAAGAAATGTATTCAGCAAAAAACTAGGCGCTACAAGCTTCAAAATGAGACCAGAACGAGGTACGTAGCACTCGTCGTTTTCATGCAGTGGTACCACTAACATGGGAGTTTAGCGTATAGCGGCATATTTTTTTCCAGCTACGTTCACTACTGGCTACACTGCCGGCCTCTCGAGAACAGAGGGAGCGTGAGTCAGTGGGCGGCGGTAAGCCCTGGGTGTCGGACGTGTGGCCTGCTGCGCTCCCGGCCATTTGCACTCGATTTTAACCCTTTAAAAGGCCTTATATTATTTTATTTAAAGCTCCTAACTTGCTGCTTTTTAGGTACGGACTTAAGTCGGGCCCCGCTCTTTAAGTGTTAAGAGGTGCTGTAGTCACGTGGAGAGATAGACAGTCACATGGGGAAGGATGAGAACAATAGGGTGTGGATGTACTGTAACTGTGATGGAGAGTGTGAAGAGGAACACCTTGAGGTGGTTTGGTCATGTTGAGAGTATGGAGAGTCAAAGAATGACTAGAGTGTATGACAGTGAGGTGACGGAGCAAAGAGGGAAAGGCAGGCCGAGAATGGGAAGGAAGGATGTAGTTGAGAGGTATACGAGTGCAAGTGATGTTGGGTGGGAGGAGGGGTGCCGGCTGATGGATGACAGAGGAACATTTCGGCAATTCATTCGTGGGCACCCCCTCGGGGATTAGGGCGTCTGGTAATAGATATACAGATAAATAGTTAGCTAATTTCCTCGTTTACGTTCGATACTGATTCAAGTGAGTCATATTAGTGCTCACAACTCAACACAGAAACAGTTTTTTGGCACTTGTAGTTAGGCTAATATTAATAAATAAACATTAACTAATCTAAGTTAATCAATGGTCAAAGTCAGTGATATGCAAAACTTCTGGATGGCTTGGACGATAGCTACGTCATTTTAGGAGTTTTGAATAATATTACTACTACTACGAATAATAAAAGAACAGGGAAAGTTAAATCCCCCCCCCCCCTACAGTATGGGAGAGGAGATAAGGGACCAAAATAACATTAGTTGTGTTGGGAGTCCCCCCCCCCCTCCTATATAAAAAATATATAAACAAAAAGTAAAGCTTTCTCTCTCTCTCTCTCTCTCTCTCTCTCTCTCTCTCTCTCTCTCTCTCTCTCTCTCTCTCTCTCTCTCTCTCTCCTCTCTCTCTCCGATCTCAGCATCGTCACTCTCTCCTCCTCCCCCTCTTCTCTCTACATCCGGTGCCTCTCTCTCTCTCTCTCTCTCTCTCTCAAACATTATATATATATATATATATATATAATATATATAATTATATATAGATATATCTATATAGTTATAAGGAGAGGAGATCTATGAGAGTATATATATAGAGAGTCATAGGAGGAAGATGAGAGCAGCGAGAGAGATTATGTGAGAGAGAGAGTCAGAGGGAGAGAGAATTGAGATAGAGACGAGAGAGAACGAGAGAGTTGGGAGATGAGACGAGAGAGAGAGAGAGAGAGAGAGAGAGAGAGAGAGAGAGAGAGAGAGAGAGGGGGGGGAAGGAGGTTATGAAAAATATGTCACTACAACAGTATAGAGAGAGAGAGTAACAAGGAAAACAAATAAACTCACATACAAAAACGAAGGCAAATTTAATTCAGAGAAAGTGAAATAATGAGAAATGGGAGTGACACAAGTGAGAGACAGGACTCCTACAACTATAACAATGTGTGTGTTTAATGCCTTTGCATAACCCATGAGTAACGTCCACAATAACACACATTGATACAGGAAACAAACCATCATATTAACCCAGGGATACTACTCAGATACATTTGGTAGCCTACCTTCATTGTCACGAAACAAGTTAGTGTTATTTAGAGGGTAAGGAAGTAAATTGTAGTAGTAGAGATAGTGTCTGAGCTTCACCCAACGTGATTGGGTATTATACTAGTGTACAGTACACCTCCGCCAACGAAGTTGGAAAGAGCTTATGTTTTCCCCTCCATTTTTTGTTGTCTGTAAACAAGATAACCTCACAAAGTTGTAAACCGATTTTCACGAAATTTGGTGGGCAGATAAGATATGCACCAAAGAAGAAGTTACTCAATTTAGGAATCGATACGGATCATATCCTGGATCCCAAATCCAGAAGACCAGAATAGGCGGAGGTAAGCGCTCTACATATAAATCGTACTGTGAGCATTGTGTAACTACATTGAGCATAATTATGTTCGTGCCATTTTTTAGGCCCATTAATTAATGGGAGTGGGCGAATCGTAGGGGCGCGGACGTCCCACCAACTTGCGTCCAAATGAAGGGTACCACATGAAGCTACAAAGTTTCGTTCAAATACCTTCGTATATTTATTTTTGTTTAATAACTCCTACAGACAAACACACACTCTCCGCATGGCAACATCTGCCGACAGAGATAAAAAAGGAATATTTTAGAGAAGAGAAGAGAAGAGAGGAGAGGAGAGACTGAGACAACCACCACAACAATGGTGGGAGTGGCACAAGAGGCGACAGGAAACAGTCAAAGGTTGAGGGGTGTGTGTGTGTGTGTGTGTGTGTGTGTGTGTGTGTGTGTGTGTGTGTGTGTGTGTGTGTGTGTGTGTGTGTGTGTGTGTGTGTGTGTGTGTGTGTGTGTGTGTGTGTGTGTGTGTGTGTGTGTTTGTGATTGTGTGTGTGTTTGTGATTGTGTGGTGTGTGTGATTGTGTGGTGTGTGTGATTGTATGCGAGTTTGTGTGTGGTGTGTGATTGTGTGTGTGAGGGACTTGTTGTAGTTTTGTGTGATGTCTATGTTGTGTGTTTGTGGATCTCACAGTATGTGTGTGGGTCCCCGTGTAGTGTTATGTCTCTGTGTGTGTCACGGACCTTGTGGTGGTAGTTACGTCAAGGTTAGACTTACGGTAGCGACCCCGCAAAATCATAACAACAGCAGCTATATCACAGTAGGTTTTGGATAGACACCTCCCGTGGATTTCCCCACCCTCCTATCTCACAGTATGTTATGGGTGCCCACCTCGTTTTGTTATCTTTCCCCTCTTTTCCTTCCCTCTCTCTCTGCCTGTTGCTTGTATCCGGGGTATCGGGCCCCCATTCAGCCTACTGTTTTAAGATGTTTATTCCCATCTAGGTGTTGATTTTTTCCTGGCGAGCGGTAGCGACCCAGCATATTTAAAAAAAAAAAATGACAGCAGGCTATATTAGTAATGTTTTGGATAGACAAATTTCTCCAGCAAAGCTGGATTTCTCCATACAATGCTGGCTCGCTATTGCTCGCCAGGAAGAAATCAACACCTGGATGGGGATAAACATTTAAAAAACCAGTAGGCTGAATGGGGCCGAATGGATACAAGCCCCCCCCCCAGAATAAGAGAAAAGGGAACAACAAAAGAAACACAAAATCTCCCCTTTAAATCCCTTTTCTCCTCTCCCACATGTAAACTACCGCAAAATGTACACTCATGGATGCTTGTAAAGGGATTACTGGTGGAGGCCTAGGGAAGAAACTAAAATAATAAAGAAGAACTAAATATACATAGAAAAAACATAGCCCACGACCCCCTTAACTTGACACCTAGAAACCCCAACCCTGTACCCTTCACTACCCCTCCCCACAAGCTATGGAGTGAAAGGTCTGAAAATCGCCGAACAAATGGGGCAAACGTCTTCAAATCTCAATACGAACGGGGCTAAATATGAAGGAAAAGTGAGTCCCGAAACAAAAGCCTTAACACAAAATCTCCCCTTTAAATCCTTTCTCCCACACGTACAGTAGGCTATCCTGTTGTCTCAACCACAACTTGTTCACCCACACTTTCAAGATGATTAATATTTTTTTATTTTTTATTTTTTTTTTTGTATATCTACTGTATATTTGTTTAGTTTGCTTCCTAGACCTTTATCAATCTTTAACAAAAATACCCCCAAGAACGACCTTCGAAATCAATGTTTCCATTTTCGGTAGAAAAAAGTCCCAGCCGAAAGCCGGTTCCTACTAAATTACAAGCTCGCTATCGCTCGCTACGAAAAAATTGACACCTAAATGGTACGAAGGTCCAAAATTTAATATTAACAAAGAAATGGGGCAAAAGGTCTTAAAATTGCCAAAATAATGGGGCGAACATCTTAAAATCTCAAAATGAATAGGGCTAAACACGAGGGAGAGGGGTCCAGAAAAAACAAATACCTCCCCTTAAGTTAGGTTAGCTGAGTAATGCAAGGTAAATAATGTAAAGTAGAGTAAGGTAAGGTTAGTATTACGCCTAAATATAATTGAGGAGTTATATTTTATTCTGCTGTTTTGAATATAGACGATCAAATTAACTTAGGGTTCAGATTAAGATTTAATTGAGAGAGTAATTACCCCTTTGATTCCTAGATATCCTCCATACATTGCATAAAATCGCCTATTGATGACCAAAATATAATGTAAACATGCGTCTTAGTTCCTCAAGGGGTTAAATTTAGGCTAAGGTTAGGAGAGATTACCGGTATGGCATGGACTCGGGAATAGGGGCGAAATGAATAGAGGGCTAAGTGACCGCAATCCCAGTCTCAAGAAAATCCCCACAAACCTCACTAGGGAATCCCACCTTGCACTACATATCGAGCTTTCAATTGACCACTTGCGAGCTTTGTTCTTTAAGGTAGTTGGAGCAGTAGACATCGATATTTAGCAGAATGAACAGCTAAAATACAGTTGTAGTGCATCTATCAATATATAAAACCCAATTCCACATACTTGTTATTCATCAAATTCTAACATTAGTATTGTATATCTGTTTAATATCGATGTTTAAGGCACCAACTTCCTTATAGCCTTAAACTCGCAAGTGCTCAATTGTAAGTCTATCCTAAAATCCCACACTAACTATACCCTGTTCCAAATAGGTAGGCCAGAAATCACGAACCTTAACCTATGTAACTCAAAAAGGGCTGAATCAAATGGGCTGTAAATTGCAACACCTATTCTATGGTTGACCGTTGCCATATGGTAGATATATTAGCTCGATTACTCCAGTTGTATTCGAGTTATAAAGGTTTACGTTCATGAGTTTAGGCCAACTTATTTGGAACAGGGTATATCATCAATTGACGAATAATTTTAAGGGGGGTGACCTGCTTTTTTTTATTTATGTATTTTTCTCTCTTTCTCTGGCTTGTATCCAATCGGCCCTATTCAGCTAACTATTTTAAGACGTTTATCCCCATCTAGGTGTCGATTTCTTCCTGGCGAGCAATAGCGAGCCAGCATTATATGAAGAAACCCGGCTTCGCCAGAGACATTTTTCTATCGAAAAATTTACAAATTTAGCCTGCTGTCAAACAATAATAAAAAATATGCTGGCTCGCTACCGCTCACCAGTAAAAAATTGACACCTGGATGGGGATAAACGTCTTAAAACAGTAGGCTGAATGGGGCCAAATGGATACAAGCCAGAGAAAGATAGAAAAAGGACAGTTCAGGTCACGCCCCTTAAGGAGAAAGAGGGTAGACTAAGGTGAATATTAACGATTTGATTCCTACAAAGTATAAGCCCTTTGTAAACCGAACAAAATCGTCTGGAAATCGCTATAGAATATATTAACCCTTTCTGTACCGGAGACGTCTTTTTATCTATATTCTGGCTATTACTAGACGATTGTATTCAGTTTCAAAAGGGCCTCCACCAATTACCAGGCTTCAAACTATCTCACATAACCCATTTTTGCTACGACAGATCCTTCTTAGGCCCTACACAATCGTCTAAATATTACTCTAATATAATATAAAACACGTCGCCGGTATAGAAGGGGTTAATATTAGTCATGTGTATGAAACCTGCAAGCTTTATATTACACTCTGCCCTTTTACCCAGAAACTATAACCATACATCTAAATAGCTCGAAACCTGATCCATTAGACCTATTTTACATCATGAAAGCTCTGAAACACTTGCCATTAAGGGGGGATGGTTCACTTTTTGGGTAATTTTTGCACGTATTCATTATTTTTTCTAGTTTCCTCCCTAGACCTCCATCAAATTAAAAAAAAAAATCCATTAGATCCCCCTTCTAGATTAATTTGTACATTTTTCAGTTCTTCCAACATTACAGGCTCACTATCGTTCGCCAGGGAAAAAATCGACACCTAAATAACACGAAAGGTTTAAATATTGACGAAGATATTGGGCGAAAGGTCTTAAAATCGGCTAACTAATGGAGCAAACATCTTAGCATCTGAAAACTAATGCGGTATAAACATGAGGGAGAAAGTGGTCCAGAAAACAGGCCCATCCTCCCTTAACACTATCCTGCAAACTTGAAATCTGAAAAAATCGATCCTTGGCGTGTATCCTAATTCTGAAATATATGAAACCTCCCCTCCCAACCCTTCTCGTTTCTTGAAACTAATAATTCTGAAATATATGAAACCTCCTCCCCCCCCCCCACCCTTCTCGTATCTTGAAACTTATAATTCTGAAATTTATGAAACCTCCCCTCCCAACCCTTCTCCTATCTTGAAACTTAGCCTGTCCATTATACCCTCCCCAGAAACCCCTCTCGTTAGAAACCTTCACCTTTGTTGTGCACTGAAGCTTCCTTTTCCATACTTGAAACCCCCTTTTTGTATCTTGAAACCAAACGCACACTTATTATGAAAACTCTCCCATATATTTGTATATCAAATCTGGAACTCTCTCCCTCACCTAATGACTCAAACAGCTTAAAGCTCCGTGTCTCCATACATTTTGACTATACAATACGGTACCTTGAATTTGGCTCCCATTCAGTCTTTCATTTTTTATTTATCTATTTATGTATAGGCTATATTTATTTGTATTTTATTATACATATATATATATATATATATATATATATATAATATATACCGTATATATATTTTTTTTTTTGTTGGGGGGGGTACTTGTTACAGGCAGCTTTGTGCTTTGTCTCCTGCATACACACAGGGAACAAAAGTTAATCACATTCTTGTATTCTGATACCGTACTATATAGTCATATCCTGAAACCCCGCCTATATCCTGAATCCCCAAGCCTTGAATCCATAAGTCACTAACACCACTTTCGTATCCTTGAGAAATATAATTACGGCATCATGGCTCTACTAAACCATGCAGAAAGTTCAGGGTCTACAGTTTACACTATGCATGACAATGGTCACATATGGTTACTGTACAGTTTTGGACGCATACAGAGGCCGTCATTAGATCCAGCTGGTATAATATATATATATATATATATATATATATATATACAGTATATATATATATATATATATATATATATATATATATATATATATATATATATATATATATATATATACCCGGTATATATATATATAAAATATCCTTTTAGTATGCAACTGAAAATTACAAGACAAATATTATTATGTTCAAACCCTGCACAGTATCGAAAATATGGACGTAGCTACAAAATATACATGGTATCGGTACTATAAACAATTCCAAATTCTTGCAGAATCCAAAATGTTGATGAAGTGCAAAAGTTATGAGAGAGACAGATAGACCCCATAATTATGAGTTCACCCATGCTAAACAATTAACTGCACTGTATTACACACACCTTTTATAATAGGATTACACAAAACTGCGCACATTTTTTTCTTGAGTAAACACTAAGATAATTCACAACCACATAAAAGTATCGAGCGTTCTGTAAATCCAAGTGGCGTCCAATATGGCTGTTGTTCATTGCAAAATATAATAAAAATACAAACAAATAATAATTGAAAAATGTGTGAAAACACTATTAGGTATTTTAATTTACTCATTAACAAGAAAGATCAGTAAATGGCATAGCTCCACATGCATGCATACATTGGCAGAAGTGTCTCTGAAAATAAAATCAATCGTCTTGTGTGTGTGTGTGTACTCCTTGGATAACCATTAAGTATCACAGTGACCATCATCAGCACCAAACAAAAACTATTAATATATTTGTTTGATATGCATATATTTATTTATATTTCCTGGGGGGATGGGAGGAGGGGGAGTAGGGAGGAGAATAAGGAGGCAGCAGTGGGTGGGGGTTGTTCATTATACATTGATCAAAAGTTAATTGTTCCTAATCGGGTACCAAATATCCGGTACAACGGTCACATGTATAGGCCCAATGTCCAAAAACCTTAGTTTTGGATGATTAAAAATCGTCCTACGTACAGGATACCTGTGTCGTGCCATGGTCAAGTTGAAACCTTGCAATTATGCTAACCTTGCATAGTATGAGGTGAGTATATCAACAAGGGGGGCTAACTTTATAGCTCATACTTCAATGGTTTAAACAGTAGAAGAAACTACCGGTATGTTCTTAGTAATTATTTTACAATTTAAACTTCATATTTGTTAACAGTAGTACGGTGTGTGTACTTTACAAGCAAAATAAATTTCGTTCTTTGCCAGCAGTACAGGGTGTGTCTTTAACAGCCAAATTACAAATTATAGTTAATTCAACATCGGTACAGTGTGAACCCGTAACAACCACTTAATTAATGATATCATATTCCCTCGCCCCGCCCCCTAGGATTACAGTGTGTACTGTACATACTGATACACGGTGACAGGTAGGATAAGCAGGTAAGTGGTTGTTGTTCTCTCTCTCTCTCTCTCTCTCTCTCTCTCTCTCTCTCTCTCTCTCTCTCTCTCTCTCTCTCTCTCTCTCTCTCTCTCTTCCCCCTCGCTCTCTCTCTCTCTCTCTCTCTCTCTCTCTCTCTCTCTCTCTCTCTCTCTCTCTCTCTCTCTCTCTCTCTCTCTCTCTCTCTCTCTCTCTCTCTCTCTCTCTCTCTCTCTCTCCCAATTACAGTGTGTACATAGTGACACATGGTGATAGGTAGGCTAGGCAGGTCCGGTGTCGTAACTCCCTCAAGGTTGCTAAAAATTGCTCATTCCTAACAACCAACCACTGGAAAGTTGCACGGTACTCACTCAGTCACTCACTCACTCACTCTCTCTCTCTCTCTCTCTCTCACACGACAAACACACAACATAGACGAACACAAGCACACACACACCACATATACAAACCCAATATAGTACAAAACAGACACACCTACTGCACATACATAATGTATATAAACCTAAAACCTAAAATACACACGACAAACACACGCAATACAGAAATACTGTACATTCCTATAGGTAACGCCAGCGAACTTGACAATAATCTTGACGCATTAACATTTTATAACTCAAAATGAATTAAATAATCGGGCTGACGGTTCTATCATTTGGGAAGAGTCCACCAGGAAAAAGGTGTGGGCATTTACAGCCAGTTTGCTCTAGGCACTTTTGAGTTACAATGAGGTCACCCATAACGAGGGGCGTCGCGCTCCTTGGTGCCGCTAGAGGAGCGGCGAACACATCCAAAGGTATCCAAAGGTAAAGATCAAGATTATTCTCAAGTTCGTTGGCGCTACTCATAGTCTCAACACACACTCCCCTTAAAACCACCAAACTACCCCTATACCGTATATTTCAGCAAACTATTAAGCCACTAAACCTCGCTATACCAATACATATAGGGTACCTCACAACAACCATTTCCCAGCATCAACACCCCAACATCCTGTACCGGTACCTAATACTTCCTACAGCCTCTCGTACCACTGCCACACTTCCACACACCACAACTACACCACCACTACCACCAAGCACCACTAAACACCTGGCGAATTATATACAGCACATAAACAAAACAAATACACAGACACACACTATAGTCTGTTTGTTTTCAGCTGACTTTGAATTGACCACTTGCGAGTTTCAGGCTATAAGGAAGTTGGAGCTGTGGCCATCGATATTTAGCAGAATTAACAACTAATATACGGTTGTACTACATTTATAAATACATAAATAATTTTCATTCATCAAAAACCTTAATTATTATCGCATTTCTGTTTTATTTCGATGTTTATGAATCCAACTTCCTTATAGCCTGAAACTCGCAAGTGGTCAATTGCCAAGTTCCCATCTTCATTACTCGGATATTACCAAGATTTTGTAGCGAAGTATGTCGTTATGAAAACTTGGCATTAGTATGACTTAGATAAAAAGTAGTTCAATTTCCCCATTAAGTATCGAGTAAGCTAAGGGATTCAATATACCGTCAACTGAAAACAGACTACAAGGAAGTTGGAGCTGTAGATATCGATATTGAACAGAGATGTCATAATAATGTAAGTTTCTGATGGATGGAAAGGATGTTGAATTTGATTTTACGTGTTTATGAATGTAACGTACAACCGTATTTTAGTTATTTATTCTGCTAAATATCGAAATCTAAATCTCCAACTTCCTTATAGCCTGAAACTCGTAAGTGGTCAATTGGCGCATCCCTCCAGGCCAATGACTGTTGCTTAGGATTGGGTGAAACTAGACATTTTGTAAAAAGCTGAAGAGATAAAATGTTATATGACGGCAAACAGTATAATATTGTACCTTAGTTATTGAAGTACAGTATAAAATGGTACTGAAGTTAGTGAAGTACAGTACTGTATGTATGTATATACTCAGGCACATACCCCATAGCTGGGAGTGGCCGACTCGAAACAGAGATCAAACAGAAACAACATTTAAAGTTCCAATTTTTAGGGTTCGGGACCACTTTCGCGTTCCTTCATCCCTTTCTCTGTCTTTACAAGGAGAAGGATGATTCCTAGCCTCCCGCCCCCAGAAGGAAAAGTAGGACAATAAAAGAGACAGACAGAACCGGCTAAGGTTGGGTAGAGGATGCCAAACCTCACTCTGGATAGGACTGTATATTAATGTATTGTATTTAGTGAAGTCAGTGAAAATGGGTGGCTGCTTCCCTAGACTTTCTGTAAAAACTGACTGAAAGGCGATAAAATGTCATATGATATCGAACAGTATGGTAACATATTATACTGTACATAGTGAAGTCTTAGTGGAAAGTTGGTAGTTGCTTCCCTAGATTTTTTGCTAAAAAATAAAAATCGAACTCAATTTAAAGGTCTTCCAATAGTGAAGCTATGTTATAAGTCTTATCAAAATCAGTGAAGAAAGTCGCTAGAGTAATGATATATATATATATATATATATATATATATATATATATATATATATATACTGTATATATATACAGTACACTCACACACATAAGATAAAATCCAACCCCCCACTGTATTAACGATAACTTCCTTATTTATATGTGAACCTTTAAAGCCTAATTGTGAAGCATTCGAAATACAATAACGCACTGTATTGTCTCGTTTGGGTTCGTAGATATGACTCACTACACCACAGTATCACCCCAAGCATCAGCACACTCAGTCACACACCAGACTCCAAACCTCAGCATCACCAGCCCAAGTAATCATGGCCAATTCACATCAGTCATTATTTCGGTCAATTTTGATCGGCAACTTTATTCTGGCAACATATCGGGACAATTGGGCACCGGAATAGCCGAGCAGACTGAAGGACTGTAGGTAGATTCTTCTAGATGACTGACGTGGAATAGAAGTTTAATTCAGAATAAGGACCGACATTTAAACAGAACTCTCAACAAGTACAACTACACTCGCCACAATTGTTCATCTGTGTAACATCGGCACAGCAAGAAACTAATCCATCAATGTAAGAACAACAAACAACACACAGAGAATCAGTATTTTCAACATACATAACAAGATAAATTGGTTGATCATCGATAGGGACAAATACTGAAATACACTACACAAGAAAGACAACATGAGAACTAAGTTTAAAAAAAAAAAAAAAAAAAAAACGTAAAAAGCGTGCTCGAAAGGATCCAACAATACCTCATCTCGACGTGAGACTATGTTACTAATGTGTGTGTGTGTGTGTGTGTGTGTGTGTGTGTGTGTGTGTATAGAAAGTAGACATACCCTGACTGTCTGTGTAAGTGACCAATCTATAGCATGCCACTGGTCACAGACACTCATCACACACTGTCGTAACAACCCACCGCTACTCATCACTCGCACCGTTAATGCTGAAAACAAAACAAAACATAAACGACAAGGTTAATCGATTCATTACTTGAAAACCTCAAAACTATGGAAAAAGTACTGTTCTACAAATGCGGTCTTCCAATAACACTTATACTTGGCTTACTTATCCACCAATACATATAGTACAAACCAGCATTGTCGTATAATAGTAGTGCCAAGATTATACCACCGTGGTAATGGGTAACAGAATACTCACTGATTAATAAGTGTTTCGTCTTAATACCGGTACCTTAACAAGAAAGGACTTGCACTTAATTATTCATATATAGTACATACAGTATATTTTAAAGTGCATCAATACTGCGCAAGGAGGGGCGGGAGCCTTAGGTCAACCTATAGGTCATCCTACTGAGAGATGACGCAGCCCTAACCTTGCAAATTTAGCTGATCCAATGCCTTCACCTGCGTGATCGTCCACTTGGTGACCTTCGTGGCAGTAATGTTTGTAAAGCATTACTACGCTGCATCGTGGATTAGTGGGAATTACAGTAATCAATGCAGACCTTTAGCTTTTATATATTCTTCCTAAATCGACGAAATAAATAGACTAATTTAACCAACTTTCTTTAAAATCCAGCTGACAGTTCAATTATCGTAGCTAAATTACCAAAATTATGTCAGTAGCCTAATTCTATTACCAAAACTAGCAAGGACCTCTGTGGCTCACCAATTTTCTGGTAAACCACAGTCGCCACTCTCACCAAACCACTACACCTTAACTGTTTCACGACCTTCTTACTCTCACTCATGTAATACTTAACTGGCCCATTAGTCCTCTACACCGCTAAACCTTAATGGTCAGTGGTAAGCAGTAAAAAGATAGCAGCGTTGGTAATTAAAATATAAAATAATATCAATACTAAACAAATATAAATATAAATGCATACGGGAATTCTATGTTATTCAATCAAAACCATGAGTGATCGAGTGGTTCATCAAAATAGTTCGTCAGTGTATCATAACTGCCAAGGAGGTTAAATATTGTGTTTATTTATTAAATCTCCTTGATAACTGCGCTTCCCTTAATGTCCAGCAATTCCTGACCACGACTGTACCATGACAGGGGTTAAGGCAGTGTCACACGAGCATTTTTTCCGGAAATTTTCGATGAGCAATTTTTTTCTCATACTAGTTTTTGGTATTTCCACATAGTAATCGACAAATAGACTGCATGTATATGACTTTAAGATACTGAAATATTATATATATTTACTTAAGAAGATACCAGACCACAATTGCCTTAAAATATTGCTCAAAAAGACGCTCGTGTGACACCGGCTTTAGACAGGGACCAAGGTACAGTCAGATAAAACCATGACACCATTAACTCGTGCAGTACCGGGACCGTCCTTATAACTTTATTCTGGTTACTATTAGACGATTGTGTTCAGTTTAAAAAGGGCCTCCAACAATTAACAGGCATCGAACTATCCCCCTTTAGGCTACCCATTTTACTACCACGGATCCTTCTTAGCCTAACTGTATAAAATCGTCAAAATGTAGCTAGAATAAAATGCAAAAGACGTCCACCGGTACAAGGGGTTAATAACTCTCAATGCCATTATATACCTAAAACTAAACTATTTATTCAGCTTACGGAGGACCTCTATGAAACAAAGGGTTAACATATCTCTACTAACTATTTGACTCGCACTGATTCTTATAAAACTGATAATCGTCCAACGATAGCTAGAATAACAGACACAAGTGGTACTGTAGTAATGATTACAAAAGTTTCCTTCATTACAATAAAAATATAGCATAAATAACATAAATAATAATATTTATTATTAGTATACAGTACTACTACTACTACTACTTTTTTTTTTTTTTTTTTTTTTTTTTTTTTTACTACTTTTTGTTAAACCACTCAGCCTGTGCATCCCCTCTTATACTACTACTACTACTACTACTACTACTATTACTACTACTACTACTACTACCGTAATACTAATATACAACAACAATAATAACCAATACAATACAAACTACTAACCAACGTGATAATGACGCTAGCGTAAATACCGTAATTCTAGGAAGGTGACTCAGATGGAAGTTCCAACACCTTCCACCTACGCATCCACCTTTACTTCCTCCACCACTAACTTCCACCCCCTCCTCCACTATCCCCTCTCCTATACCATCCACCTTACTTCCTCCACCACCACCATCCACACCCCCTCCTCCACTATCCTCTCCTTTTACCATCCACCTTACATCCTCCACCACCACCACCACCACCACCATCCACACCCCCTCCTCCACTATCCTCTCTCCTTCTTGTATCATCAACCTTACATCCTCCACCACCCTCTCGATCCACCTTCCACCCTTCACCGCCTTCCACCCCCTCCCTCTTGCTGTGTCAAGGTCATACTCCCAGCTTCGTATTCTCGTAACCCTTTATAATACAGTGAAGCTTTTATTGTTGTAGGCTGTGTTTGGGGTTTGACTGAACACATACCGTAACCCCCCCCCCCCCCCCCCCTGCGCTGTATGTTAAGGGGAGATGGTTCGTTTTTCTGGCCCCCTTTCTACCTCGTGCTAAGCCTACTTAGGTTTGAGATTTTAAGACGTTTGCCCCATTAGTTTGTCGATTTTAAGACCTCTCGCCCCATTTCTTTATCAATATTAAGACCTTTCGTGCCCTTTAGGTGTCGATTTTGTTTCCTGGCGAGCGATAGCGAGCCTGTAATTGTGGAGGAACCGGCCATCGGCCATGAACATTTTTCTAATGAAAAATGTACAAATTAATCTCGAAGGGGGATCTAATGTATGTGTTTTATTTTAAGCTTGATGGAGGTCTAGGGAGGAAACTAAAAAAGACATTAATATATAAGTAAATAAACCCCAAAAAATAACCACTGTTCCCTTAAGGTCACACATTATAATCCACCAGTTCACCTTCATTCAATTCACAGGAGAGATAAGAAGCTATTATCACCCAACACTATGATAACATGTAGCGGAAACACAGACTCGCAATATATATATATACTGTATATTCCCCGCTAAAATTGTTCGTGTGGCAGCGGTTTTATTTGGCTAACGAAGTATAGTCTCTCTCAAAAGTCATGCTTTACCTAAGCAATCTTTGTCTCAAGTAATAATCCAAAGTCCCCTACACATAAGAGTAAGGCCTATATAATAAAAAAACAAAAAAAAATCAGTTTAATAGAGGAGTATTATCTATATTTTATTAATTTCACCACAACACCAAACACCCCCAATGAAATTAATTAAAGTATATATGATCCGCCGGGATTCGAACCCGGGTTATAGTTAAACTAACTCTCCACTCTTAAGTTTTCTATACCTGCTGATTTGATCGTTTGGACACGATGTAGTTTACAACTTATTCTAGCTGATAAGTTTTGCAGCCAGCTCGAAACTCATTTGGCCTCCCAAACTATTGGCGCCTCACTTCTGGTAGCTAGCTCGGTACTTCGTCTAGCTTCCCAAACCAGCAGTGCCAGTGTCTCATCAATCAATTTTCTATTAATTTCACCACAACAACAAACACCTCCAATGACATTTATGAAAGCATATATGTGATCCATCAAGATTCGAACCCGGGTTATCACACACATACCATTACACCACCGAGACACCACACCACTCAGATATATTGATTCTCCACGTCACATACGGTAGGCTAGTGGGCTTTTCACTAGGTATGGTCTCCCACTGCATATTTTAAAATTGGAAACACTAACATAATGCTAATTCATAGGAAAAAGGAAGGGTGCTTTTACTTTCAATCTGTATCGGCGATATTTGTGGTAAAGTACCGGTACTGAAAAAGTATGGCACACATTTAATCCCAAATATTCCCTTGTCACATCGGTATATGAACATAGAACGTTGTGGTCACCAGTTCAGTAGCAATAGAGTAAAAGTTGTGAAGGTGGGCCGCAACTATTGAATGTATACGCATCCACTCCCCCTCTACGCTGTGTCAAGGTCAGACTATAATAATCTACCTTCATTATACTGGCATCACAAAGCAGCAAAACACAACCTTTCCCAGGCTCCCCTCAGTCAAGGACACGCCCAAGACATTGTGGCGTAACTAACTCCACCATTTATGCCGGCGCACGACCACTTTTATCACAAATGGATGTCACAGAATTTGATACAAAAAATATATATAACACACACACACACACATAAAACATTACCACACCCTGTCTTACAAACAACATACCGGTACTCTTCTATATACAGTACTGTATTATCTACACTCACCCACCCACCATAAACGACCACTCACCCATCTACACACAAACAGGTACCCTTAATGTCATCCTTCACAACCCATCCACCCACGTACCCTTCATCCACTCACACATACACCACACATCTTTCACCAATATACTGTACAGCAACCTACACACCTAACACAAACACCTTCCACAGTCCACCCACACTACACGTCTACATCCACTCACACACCACACTACACGTCTACATCCACTCACACTACACGTCTACATCCACTCACACTACACGTCAACATCCACCCACACTACACATCTACAAGCACCCACACTACACGTCTACAACCATCCACACTACACGTGATAGGAGAGGCTGGGAATGCGATATCCCCCGGATGAATAACAGGGGTGGTATGGGCTCTCTGCGAGAAGGCTAGTTATCACACAGAGGCCCACGTCTCTTCAACAAACTCCCACGGCGAGTAAGAGACATGAGGGGCGTCTCGTTAGATAACTTCCAGGAGAGCCCTCGATGTCGAACTGCAAAAAGTGCCAGACGAGCCCATCTTCGCAGGGGAACATGCTGCCCCTTCGAACAGTCTGCTGCACCAAATCACCACCCAGAACGAGGGGCGGCGCTCTCCTAGGTGCCGATAGAAGTGTGGCGAACTCAACACAAGTAACACAAGTAAGTAACACCCACACTACACGTCTACATCCACCCACACACACGACACATCAACATCCACCCACACTCGTGACACCATACGTCAATAACCACCCACACTACACGTCAACCACCCACACACAATAACCTTACATGACTTTCCAGCATCCGGCAAGAGAAATTGGAGATCAAAGTTGCAGGAAAATACCGGACGACAACAATTTATCTTATATAATTACATGTTATCTGCGGTTCCTGGATCAGATTGTTTTTAATTCTATTTATTTACTTTAATATATATTATTAATTAATTTATA
Organism: Paralithodes platypus; assembly: GCA_032716605.1. NCBI lineage: Eukaryota > Metazoa > Arthropoda > Malacostraca > Decapoda > Lithodidae > Paralithodes > Paralithodes platypus. Next base: position 32,872,450 of record CM064518.1, on the reverse strand, counting down.
TATATATTTTTTTTCTTCTGGGGGGGATGGCTGTTAATGGGTAGCAATTGTTTAGCATGATAAAATCGTCTGGGTGTAGTTATAATACAATGATGTGTGTGTGTGTGTGTGTGTGTGTGTGTGTGTGTGTGTGTGTGTGTGTGTGTGTGTGTGTGTGTTATAGAAACATAACAGTATAGGCCTACCACACGTAATATCCAGTATGTGCAGATTTTCGAAATATTTCTTAGTTTCTTTCTAAATCGGAAATTGCATACGGTATATCATTTAATGCACACATCTGCCTGAATCACAAGATACAAATGAATGTCAAAGGGACATTTTAAAGGTCTCTCTCTCTCTCTCAGTCTCTAAATGAATAATACTTCTGCTTTACCATCCTTGTTTTCCACTTATTAACAAGTACTAATGTAGATGTACGGCCAGATTGCCTAATATGGATAGCAAGGTCTGTGTATCTGCTCTGGTTAATTTGCGATGATATGACAGCACCGGAGCGTTAAACCGTAATTATGAAGGCTATCTATATATGCTCAGCTATCTATTTATTAATCTGAATAGCATTTTAGTTTGATATTGTGTGTATCAATTATCTCTCTCTCTCTCTCTCTCTCTCTCTCTCTCTCTCTCTCTCTCTCTCTCTCTCTCTCTCTCTCTCTCTCTCTCTCTCCGCCCAAATGGTGGAATAAAGATATTTCAAACTGCCTGCTTGCTAAAAAATGTGCTAATGATAGATTAAAATCCTCACAAAATGACGAAGAACGGGTGAAATTTGTAGAGCTACGACGCAAAGCCAAAAAGTTAATTAAGCAAAGTAAAAAGACCTTAGAGTTACATATTGCGAATCAAAGTAAAACAAACCCGAAAGAATTCTAATAGTTATATCAGAAAGAAAAAAGTAGTAGTTACTTCAAACTGTTGGACCGTTAGTCGATGAAAAAGGAGAATACACCAAAGACGAAGTACAAATGAGTAATGCCCTCAATACCTTCTTTGCATCAGTTTTTACAACAGAAGACCTCAGTGATATCCCTACACCATCGCCGATTTCAGATTGATAATTCAGATGTTCTAAGCAATATCACCGTTACAGAGAGAGAAGTATTGAATTGTTTAGATAAACTCAAGGTAAATAAAACGCCAGGACCTGATACAATCTCGCCTAGAGTTCTAAAGGAAGCTAAGAATGAGCTCTCCAAACCACTGACATTACTATTCAATAAATCCTTGCAGTCTGGAACTATGCCTGATCAGTGGAAGCTAGCCAACGTAACACCGATATTCAAAAAGGCAGCAAATCCCTACCCAGTAACTATCGTCCAATTAGCTTAACCTCAGTTGTATGTAAAATGCTAGAAACGGTCATACGAGACAGACTCGTAAATCACTTGGAGGAAAAATAACATACTTAAAGATACTCAACACGGCTTTCGTAAAAAACGTTCCTGTTTAACAAACCTCTTAGACTTCTTCCACGATATCCTCAACCTCTACGATGAGAGTAAAGCTGTAGATATTATATACCTTGATTTTCAAAAGGCCTTTGACAAAGTTCCCCACAAACGTTTACTGCTAAAACTAAAAGCGCATGGAATACAAGACGGTGTGTTGAAATGGATAGAAAATTGGCTCAGCAACAGAAAGCAAAGGGTAGTCATAAACGGTAAGGCATCTAAATGGACCAATGTAAGTAGCGGGGTACCCCAGGGATCGGTACTAGGACCAATTCTCTTTCTAATTTATATCAACGACATAGATGAGGGTCTCACCTGCACAATCTCAAAATTTGCTGACGATACAAAATTGCAAATAGCGTACTCTCAAAAGAACAAGTTGACGATATGCAACACAATCTAGATAAATTGTCATGTTGGGCCCAAATTTGGCAAATGAGTTTCAATGCGGATAAATGTAAAGTACTACATGTCGGATACCTAAATGAGAAAGCAAACTATTCGATGAATGGCACTCAGCTTAAGAATGTAAACAGAGAACTGATCTGGGAGTAACAATATCGAGTAACCTAAAACCGAGTCAACAATGTTCAGAAGTTGTTAAGAAGGCAAACAAAATAATTGGCTTTATAGGCAGGTCATTTGAGCATAAATCCAAAGAAGTTATCCTAACCCTTTACAATTCCTTAGTCCGCCCTCTTCTGGAATACTGCGTTCAATCCTGGTGCCCTTATTACCAAAAAGATATAAACAAGCTAGAACGAGTTCAACGTAGAGTTACCAAAATGATACCTAGCCTAAAGAACAAACCATACGAAGAGCGTCTTAGAGAATTAAATCTATTTCCTTTAACCCAGCGCAGATTAAGAGGCGACTTAATTCAAGTGTTCAAAATCATCAAAGGCATCGACAATATGAACTGTAGTAAGTACTTCACTATCGACCAATCTAATTACACGCGGGGAAACGGTTGCAAAATATTGGTAAATCTTTTAACTCGCACGAATCTAAGAATTTCTTCTCAATCGAGTTGTCAACTTGTGGAATGGGCTTCCCCGAGACGTTATAGACTGCAGCACCGTTGATTCATTTAAATTCCGCCTAGACAAATATCTCGCATCAAACCCGCGACTGACTGCGTTTGTAAATGAATAACTTTATCCTCCCCTCAGTTACTAACCCATATGTCCCCTACTAACTTCCTAGTCCTGCCACGTTAGTGGCAGGGCAGTAGTTCCCTTTCCAATGTTCCCTTACCCACTCTAAACCACTGTTTGGTCACTTGATCCTCAGTGTTTGGAGGACAAGCAACCTAGAAGGGTCACTAGACCTGTTGTTGCTTGATTTCCTTTGTACTCCTTTGTACTCTCTCTCTCTCTCTCTCTCTCTCTCTCTCTCTCTCTCTCTCTCTCTCTCTCTCTCTCTCCTCTCTCTCTCTCTCTCTCTCTCTCTCTCTCTCTCTCTCTCTCTCTCTCTCTCTCTCTCTCTCTCTCTCTCTCTCTCTCTCTCTCTCTCAGGTGGTTGGTGGCCATATCTGAGAAGAGATGACAGCACCAGAGCGTTACACCACAATTCTCAACCGCACGGTAACATTATGAGGGCTATCTATACCAGCACAGCTATCGAGCTACCTAATCTCTCTCTCTCCTCTCTCTCTCTCTCTCTCTCTCTCTCTCTCTCTCTCTCTCTCTCTTCAACGCTATCTATATCTGCCCACCTATTTATCTATACATTCTTCTTTATTCAACTACACGGTGACATATCCAAGTACCACAATCATAATAGATTCTCCAAGTGAGGTTGGTTTCCGTACAATCTAACCAGCAAACTATTTCAACGAGTAGATCTAAACCAGTGACAAGATAAACAGGGCCAATTAAACCAATTGCAAATTGAATTCCCAACCTAACCACACCCCTTACCTTACTTAATGTACCGTACCAGTAGTGGTTGAGTTGGCACCGGGGTGTGCAGTGTGCATATACAATATATATATATACTGTATATATATATATATATACCGGGTATATATATATATATATATATATATATATATATTATATATATATATATATATATATATATATATATATATATATATATATACCGTATATAGATAGAGAGAGAGAGAGAGAGTGTGTGTTTCTATCCCTGTCTGCCTATCGGTGTGCCTCTGTACGTATATATGTACTGTATCTATTATCTGAGTGGTGTGCCATCCGTGACATGACTGGTACGCCCCAGAGCACACAACCGATTTTCTGAGTGCATACCTCACACACCAAAATGACGCCACAGGGAAGAAAAGTGAACAAAATACATAGGAATAAATCACACGGGTCAATTCCAAAACTAACTATCTTTATCTCATCTGTCTGTCCCCCCCCCCCCCTCTCTCTCTCTCTCTCTTTAAATGGTCATAATATTATGTGCTTGGAAGACGAGTTTTATGTAAAACTCTACAACTTTAACATCAGAGGAGCCGAGGAGTTATTGCGACTAGCATACTGCACAACCTCACATGTACAACGTTGTAGGGGTTATAGGGGAGCTAAATTATGGAACATCTTGAACGAATCATTCAGACATACTGCATCTAAATTACCATTCAAAAGATCGATTAAGCAACACTTTCTAAATCAATACTAGTTAATGATAGCATATTTTGTGTTATCTATATTTTATCTCTCAATAGTTACAATACTGCTTGCATACCTATTCTCACAGGCTACCGGAATGAATTCTAATTAATCTTGCGAACTTCAAAAACTAGCAGGTTATATAGTCTTATTAATTTCATAGTTTGGTAATGTGTATAACCGAGTGCTACCTAGCATTCAATATTTACTTGTGCCTATAAGGCTAGCTACATCGAGCTTTGCTTAGCTAATTATATCTGCCAATTAATCAAATAAATGTATTACCCCATATTTTGTATATTCATTTGGCAATACAAAATCTATCAAAATCAGTCAATCAATCAATTCAACAAAACATAACATTCTCTCTCTCTCTCTCGTACGCCCCATAGCACTCATTCAACATTCCTGAGTGTATATCTGGCCAACCACAATGGAGTGGGAAACTGAACAAAATACACTGCAATTCCAAACAAAAAAATCTCTCTAGCTCCCCCTCCCCCTCTCTCTCTCTCTCTCTCTCTCTCTCGCTGGTCTGAGTGCATATCTAGCCAGCCACAATGGAACGGGAAATTGAACAAAATACACAGATATTCAGAGCGGTGCATTCCAAAAACTTACATCCGGCAAGTGAAAGTGAAAGAGCGCAGTATTTTCTTTTACGTTTTCATTCCAATAGGGTGCACAGTACACATGATTAAATAAAAGTTATCAATGAATAATACAAATAATAGAATACTATGAAAAACAACTATTCCAAATAATTAATATACTGTATGGCTATGCTATACCGTACTTTAACTTCCATTTACTCAAGTGATCAAGAGGTTTCATAACACGACCAGGGTGCTTCTAGTATCTAAAGAAGATGATGAGCAGTAGTAGTAGTGGTAGTTGTAGTAGCATTAGCATTAGTATTACTCAGGGACATACCCAATAGCTGGGGGTGGCCGACTTGAGACAGAGCCCGAACAAAAAACAACATTTAAAGTTCCAATTCTTAGGGTCCGGGACCACTTTCGCGTTCCCTTGCCCCTTTCTCTGTCCCGTCTAGTAAGTGAATTTTACAAGGGGAGGGGATTTCTAGCCCCGTGCCCCCAGAAGTAAAAGTAAGACCGTAAAAGACAGACAAAAACGCCTGAGGTTGGGTAAAGGATGCCAAACCTCACTCTGGATAGGACCAGCCCTCACCCTAGAGGCCTAGACTAATAGAAAAATAATAATTATAAAGATCAAATATTGAAAATTGAAAAAGGGACGAAGACATTTGTCTTATAGTCTATTGTGATATTAAAAACAAATAATACACCAAATAATAAAGCTAGTAAACAGGTGAGTGTGCATCTGACGAGGAATCATATCCTACCTACACGTTGATAACATTACCAAGGGTACTCAGTTAACAATCACAAACATGCATGTACAGTATAGTCCATTCATTATAGGTACCATAGGCTAAACATATTGACCAATAACCTCTATAACTCGTATACGACTACAATAATCGGACTAATAGTTCTACCAGGAAGGGTCAGCCAAGGAATGTGTGGAAATTTACAGCCCATTTGCTCTAGCCCCTTTTAAGCTACAGAGGTTAGAGGTCGTGATTTCAGGCCTATATTATAATGAATGGACTTCACTTGTAGGCTACAGTCTTCACCACTTATAGCTACGACACATATAAATCTGTATTGAACCCAAACGAGAAAATGCAATGCTTTATGATATCCAAGTTACCTAACGGGATTGGCATTAAGGGGTCAAAAATTAAAATAGGTGTATAGGAATTACTTCTCACGACTGTACCTTATAGTCTGAAATTTGATGTATTTGACTATTTGAAAGTTTCGTTTCAACCAGTCGATATCAATAACTAGTCCAAAATACAAGCTATAGTACGTACTTATACATATACATATAAAAATAAAATGTTCTTTCATCATAAATCCATACCATATATTACTACATGTCTGCTGACAATCGATTTATAAAGCTTGCAAGTGGTTAAGGGGAGAAATGTCGTTTCTCTAGACCTCCTTCTCCCTCATGTTATGCCCCTTTACTTTTGATATCTTAAGAAGTTCGCCCCATTACTTTGTTAAGACCTTTTGCCCCATTTCATTGTCAACATAAAGACCTTTAGTTCCATTTAGGTGTCGATTTTTTCCTGGTTAGCGAAAGCGCACTTTAAATTTAGGAGGAACCGGCCTTCGGCCAGGACATTTTTCTACCGAAACATGAACAAATTAATCTCGAAGGGGGCTCTTGAGGAAGATTCTTTTTAAGCTTGATGGAGGCCTAAGGAGGAAACTAAAATAATAATAAATAAATAAGTAAATAAGTAAATAAATAAACAAGTAACACCTACACCCTTAATTAAGCTCTTGGTAGTCCGTAATGGAGAATATTGGTGGTAGGGGAATCATTTCAATTGAATTATTATATTTGTGTTATATAACCAAATACAGCATACACCTATTGGTTATGTACAAAATCTGATCAAAGAAACTGGCTGAGTCTCTCTAAGAGTAAGTTCTCTCACAAATGTACTAAGTATGTACAGCATACCGGTATACAGTATAACAAATGAACATTGGATAGTTACTCAAGTAAGATAAAGAAAATACAAGAAATATAATTTCTTACTATAATAATGCAGTTACATACAAACTACATGCTGGTACTTCATCTTATATATAAGCGTATCGGATGTGAAGGTAATGTGAACAATTCGTCCGCTCGCACATATCTATAAAATCTTGCGACCAGACATAATAAACACATTTAATATATAGACAAATTAGCAGAAGTGGTATATAGCAGGGAAATGTGCCACGTAGTAGCCTCATTAACCCCTACAATCAGAAGACAGTGTTTAGCTTCATTAATGCTACAAACAGAGGATTTTACTTAAAGGAAGAACTATTAATGACATTATTTAACATAACTAAATTATTATACCCTCTGACTCTGACAGGCCCTTCCTAAGTTGATTACAAATATCAGGTGTCAACCCCCCAAAGATACAATGGCGTCATCAGATTTAAAGATGAAAATCATTGTGAAGATAGTGTGGTACTGGAAAACTGGAAGGGGATATAAGGATATGATATCCTGGTGGTATTGTTGACAAGGAGTGTAGGGTTCTGCTGTCACAATACATATTTTTACTGTTGTCACACACACACACACACACACACACACACACACACACACACATAGATACCGTACCGTGCTCAATAGGTGGCGTTCTGAGAGTGAGGGTCTGAGTCTGGAGGGTGAGACGGTGAAGCACTTGAGCGAAGCAACCAGCCGCTTCAGAGATGGAGCTGCTTCGAGCCATGATGGACGCTTCACATGTCTCACTCCCCAGACTCCTGGAACAAGACCTCACGGGCTTCACCGTGTTGAGCGGTGGAATGTACAGGCTCTCAGCCTATGCCCGAGAGGGAGTAGTTGGAATATAGAGAAAAAAAAAAAAAAAAAAAACCCGATATATATATATATATATATATACACACACCGGTATACAAAGAGAGATAGAGAGAGAGTGAGTAATATCACGGACTGGAAAGGTTACAAGAGGTTGGGGGTATTATTTTCCTGGTGGTATTGTTGATTTGTAGATAGGTATTGTAAGGTTAGGCTTTGTCAACATGCCTTTTTACAGGTTCTCGTCACACACACACACACACACACACACACACACACACACACACACACACAGGGGAGGTGTGGTGGAGTGGTCTTGCCACTGGACTGGTAATCCAATGGACCCGGGTTCGAATCCCAATATGTCAATGGGAAGATATTATTGGGATGGAATTCGTGCTGTACCTAGTATCGGTGCATTACCACAGCACACCGAAATGCAAACAAAATACCCTCATTGTTCCCTGATTAAATAGCATTGTATGAATATTCCCATATTAAAAAATATGCTACAGGGGGGCAATGCCTAGTGAGTTAATTGCTCAATAGGTGGCGTTCTGAGAGTGAGGGTCCGAGTGTAGGGGATGAGACTGTGAAGCGCAGAGGCGAGGCGGCTTCAGAGATGGAATTGCTTCGAGCCGTGAAGCTTCGCGTGTCTCACTCCCTAGACTGGAGCAAGACCTCACGGGCCTCACCGTGTTCAGCGGTAGAGTGTAAAGGCTATCAGCTATCAGCCTACCCGAGAGGTAGTTGGAAAATAGGAAAAAAAAAAAAAAAAAAAAAAACACACACACAGGAGAAAAATATGCGAACAACGATTAGGGGTGAAGTTTCGCAATGGGCAAAAGTCAAGAGTGGAGTGCCTCAGGGATCAGTACGTTACTGGCCCCATTGATGTTCTTGATTTATGTTAATGACATGACCAACGGAGTTGATGCATATATGAACATATTTGCAGATGACGCCAAACTCATGAAACACATCATTAATGAAAACAGTTGTACATAATTACATGGAGACCTAAACAGAATCCATAACTGGAGTAAAACATGGGAGATGGAATTTAATGCTAATAAGTGTCATGTCTTAGAAATGGAGAAGAGTGACAGAAGACCAAATGGAAGCTATAGGTTAGGAAATGAGGAAATCAGCTAGACAAGCATGGAAAATGACCTAGGAGTGTTTATCCAAGAACTAACAAGTATGAGAGTAGCATTCAATTATTTGGATGACAGTATGCTAACCCAGGTAATCACATCAATGATCATACCTAGATTGGAATATTCAGCAGTGGTATGGTCCCCCCATCTAAGAAAACACATCAATAGATTGGAGAAAGTGCAACGAATAACAACCAACCTGATCCCAGAACTAAAGGACCTACAATACCTTGAATGACTATAAAGACTAGGGCTTCCCACGCTAGAGGAGAGAAGAGTTCGAGGAGACCTGATAGCAATGTATAGATGCATGAGAGGGTTCGAAAGACTCGATAAGGAGGATTTTATTAGGCTGGATGATGGAAGAACCCGAGGACATAATATGTATAAAATAAGAAAGGAGAGGTGCAAACTGGATAGTCAATAGGAACTGAGACAGGACAACACGAGCGCAACTCAATTCCTGTAAACTACAAGTAGGTGAATACACACAACTGACAAACTAGTGAAGTACTTCATAAATTCATCAAAACTGTTCTCAACCCATGAAATCCTTTGCATTATATTCTGGCAACTATTAGACGGTTATATTATTATGTTCTTTCCACCAACCAACTTTACTCCTAAACTCGATTAATGAAATTAACAAACACATGTGGCAGTCCGGGAATTCGAACCCGGGACGCTCACACCGAAAATCAACACACTTATGCATTGCGCCACGAAGACAGTTAAAATAATGCTGCACAAGCCTAAGATTTATTATGCAGTTTCAGGTTAGGAAGGATAGCTACCCATTACAATATTACAGACTATCTTGATTAATCCGTTTAGCTACTACCCGTTAAAAGATTACAGACTATATCAATTTATCCGTTTAGCTACCATATATCGTTCGTAAACTTAAACAATCATCTAAATGTAGCTAGAATAAAACTAATAAGATGTCGTCGGTAAAGGGGTTAACCATAACGCCACAAATATACCTGGCTATACACAACCTTACCAATCCGGCTAACACCACTTTGGTTGGGTTTGTATCAACGTCCACCTCACAGGTTGGCTGGTCCTGCAGTGAAACATTCAAGGCAGCAGCTGATGACGATTCCCAGCCGTGATGAGCAGTATATATAGATTGACCTTCCAACCGCTAGTTTTGTTCGATATTGTATTGGGCTTCGATTATTTGTTAGGCTATATATAACACACACACACACACACACACATCAAATGGCATCTTCCTGTCATGATTATTTTGTAACTATTGGATTTGAGCTGTTGTAAACTGAAGGTTGGTGGCGAGTTACTCTGAGGAAGTTAATTCAAGAAAGCGTTGTTTCAGGGTAAAAGTGCCCCTTGATACGTTATGCATTGTGGGAGAGTGATCGTTAAGTTATGGACGATATCTGACCCCTAAGTACAAATGAAAAAAAATGAAAAGGTGTTTATGAATTTAACCACACTAATTAACCCACAGTATCTTCAGTCAAATTGTTGATACCGGTACCAGTGCAAGACAGGCCCCGAATGTTGGCCATCAACAAAAAATGATTTAAATATCCGTACAAAGGTGTTAGTGTCCCACTCTTCTACGTCTTAGTCACAAAAGTACTTTTTCAGACATCTTTCGATCGGTAGGCCTAACTGATCTTAGTAAAATATCGGGACACATTTTGCATTGATATCGACATCTATAATGAAGATAGAGAAGCTTGAAGGTATGTTAGAAACTTATAACAAAAGTTAAATCAGAAACTTCCAGACGAGGGTTGAAAAGAATAGTTGTCGAAGATAGGAGCTACTGTGAGTTGGCCTAAGCTAACGATAATTCAGTCTCTCTCTTTCTCTCTCACACACACACACACACACAGTCACTCTCTCACTCACATACATACATACATACATACATACATACACACACACACACACACACATTGCCAGAGAGAGTATGAATGTGTAACTCCCACCTGTTACGACAGTGCCTCGTGTGAACCAAGAGTCGACCCCTGAATCACCCCAAAGAGGCTATTATCTCTCTCTCGCTCTCTTTTCTGTATGTCTCTCTCTCTCTCTTATATCTTTCTCCTATCTCTCTCTCTCTCGCTCTTATATCTTTCTCCTATCTATCTCTCTTTCTATCAATCTCTCCCTCTCTTCTCTCTTATCTATCTATCTAGCTATCCATTCTTGTTTATCTCTCTTTCCCACACAACAGACAAGACACATTACTAGTCGGACACATTACTATACAGAAAGAAAGACACAAACAGAGCAAGACACGGTACAAACTCACAAATAAACATAGACACTTGAGGGCCATGGTGAAAGTGAGCAACCAACCACAACCCTCGCCATCACCATTTTCACTCTACCGCACTTATTCTCACCATCACTCCCTCTCTCTCTCTCTCTCTCTCTCTGTATATATGGATAAATCTTAGTAAGGACAAATGGAAACAATGAAACTTGATGTTAATGAAGGAAAAAGTATGGGTTTGCACCGTTTGCTTCTTAAATGGATATACTTGTGTACCATATACAGGCTTCTATTTTATGGTACCGTATATATTTATTGATATATTATCCTTATAATCATGGTATTATGTATTTGTCTATATTTATCAAACATTATGCTCATTTTATTTCCTTGGATGTGAAGCTTTCTTTAACGTGCCTTCATGTTCTCTTGTCTTCATTTGTTAATATATCGGCAGACCCATTTATACATATTTAATTTAGCAGGACGCAAACCGTGGTGTATCTTGGCCATCTCCAGCCGCACCCTCCCTTCAGGAACCACCACTCCACTCACAATAACACTACGCAATCACAAGGGCTATTTATCGATTCTTGTAGACCATGTTGGGTGTCGGCGTCCGGTGATGCACAGTCGCCCACTAGAGTTCATACCCACTTAACCCTTTCACGCATTTATGACGCAGAGGTTGCCAGATTAGCAATAAGAAATAGAGTTCTCTCACTCTTATAATTACCTCCCCAAAATTAGATTTCTGCCCACAGCTAACTCAAAGACAACTGCAGAGGTTGAAGTAACTAAACTAAAGGTTTCTAAATACCCCTGATGGTAACAAAGGTTTACAGTATCCCCAATAGGCTCAAAATCGCGTCATATGTCGGAGAGGGTTAATTAGTTTATGTATGGAAGCAAAAAAATAGTAGATTGAAATACCAGTAAATATTATTATGATTGAAATACCAGTGTAGCTTGACATGCAATAGTTAAATTATGAACAATTAACTATTTCATAACAAATTACTCTTGTACGTCAAGCATACTATTTTCACTGTTTTCACTAAATCAATGAGTGGACCAGAACTCATGATGGCGACTATATTCATGATTAATGAGGCCAATTATCAAAATAAAAACAATAAATTCGATCATTCATGGGCTTCGTATTTGACGCAGAATACAAAACATGATACTGATTACGGCTAAGCTAATATTCACTGTTTTGAAGTGAATGATAGTATATATCAGAAGGCTACGAATGTGTAATCTAAAATCATATATAAGAGAGAGAGAGAGAGAGAGAGAGAGAGAGAGAGAGAGAGAAAGAGAGAGAGAGAGAGAAAGAGAGAGTGAGAGAGTCACGAAAGTTTCCCATGGTAATAACATTTGCGGTGTTTCAATAATAGGAGATTCTTCCAATGTCAACCAAGGTAATAGCTGACAAAATCATGACCATCAACATTTATTGGTTCACTGCAAGAACAGCCTATCCTCAGGGAGACGATGGCAACGTTTCTACCTCGGGGTCCTCACATTGATGGCTTAGCTTGGCTTGGTAAAGTTGTGTGCGTGTGCATGACGAGAAGCACTTGTGGAATGTTACTGTTCTATAGGAATGGCTGTACTTGTAGTCTACAGCCAATGTAGTAAGATATAAGTAACACCCCGTTAACATTAATCATCCATTACAAACCCCAATGTAGGCTACAATCGAGCTAATAAGTGATGTCTCGGCACCAAGTATAAATCCGATCAATAATTGGTATCAGCAATATCCAAACTTAACTTATTCATTTCAAGTGAGATATACTAACATGCTCCTACACTTACCCACCCTATTCAACATCTGACAGACATTAATACAGCACAGAGCGAGCCAAACGTAATCACAATTGAGACATGACTTATTAGCGCGACCGTACTTGAATAGACTAATGAAAGCATATGGTCCTCTCGGTAGCACATTGACTTAGTGCTACATACATACACATATACTATTGAATGATACATAAGAAGTGCGGCTTCAGTCTCATGTCCAGGCAGCTCTCTTCTGGACTGCTTCACTTATCAAGGTTATGAATGTGTAATCCGATAGCATAATGTCATTCCACGTCTTTCTAGGTCTACACAGGTCTAGCACTGAATAAAGTAACGCAAGCTTAAAGCACCATTAGTTTTTAGATTTTAAGATGTTCACCCTATTAGTTTGACAATTTTAAGACTTTCGTGCCATTTAGGTGTCGATTTATTCCTGGCGAGCGATAGCGAGCCTGCAGTTTGGGAAGAAGGTCGGTGCATTTTTCTAACACATTTATCTCGAAGGGGGGTTTTGGGGGTATATTATTAAGCTTGATGGAAGTCATGGGAGGAAAATTAGAGAAATATTTATTAAATACAAAAAATTAACGTCTCCCTTTAACCCCTTCTGTACCGGCGACGTCTTTTCAATTCTATTCTAGCTATATTTAGGCGATTTTGTGCAGTTTAAGAAGGATACGGTAGCTAAAGGGATGAATTTAGATAGTCTGTAGGCTTTTAATGGGTAGACGTCCTTCCGAAGCTGAACAAAATCGTCTACTAGTTGCCAGAATATAATGAAAAGTACATCACCGGTACAGAAGGGGTTAAACTTTGTGTGAGGTAGCGGTAATGGACACTTTTGACCCCACTGGACCAGAGGTAGGCCCGAGTAGATTGTAGGCACCCATCGAGCAGGGCAGTACCCAGGGAGGCCACATAGGTATATGATAAGGAGTTGCTGGAACTCCTGTTTCACTTGCTTTGCTTCTCCCACTGATTCGATTTGTGCCTCACCTACACAGAGTAATCCAGCTAGCTCTCACAAACACGTCCTCCTCCTATTCATTTCCCTACACTTATCAAGCACATCACACTTCTTTCCAAGACACCTACATTACCTATAACGTTCCTTGATTTTGGCTCTCTGTCGCTCTTTCAACCTGGGGGGGGGGGGGTTGCGGAGGCACTTGTTACAGGCAGCTTTGCCTTTTGTCTCCTTCATGCACATAGACAAAAAAAGTCACCAAAATTCTAGGGTGCTGAATAGATTGTCTTGTAAAAATGCACACAAAACAGACCAACACAAACAGACGCTACTGGATTATTTTTTTTTTTTTTAAAGTATGATGGAAGTCTATAGGGAGGCAACAAATAAATAAATACATAGATAAATATATTATCAATAAATAAACAAACATCTCCCCCTAATTACTCTGTGAGGTATCAGTAATAGACGCTAATGACCCTAGTGAACCAAAGGAAGGCCGTCACCAAATTTCTCATGGTGCGGAATAGATTGCCCTTTTCATCCATTCAGCACCGGTGACGTCATCCTTTCCTTACATTATGGCAACTATTAGACGATTTTCTTCAGCTTAGGAAGGACCGGCTGCACCGCCAACCATTAAAAGGCTACAGACCACCACAATTGAACCTTTGACGTACCACAGATCCTTCCTAAGCTGAATAAAATAGTCAAATAGTGTCCTGAGTATGATAAACAAAAAGGACGTCACCGGTACAGAATAGGTCAACACAGACAAAATAAACCCAAACAAACAGACGACACCGTAAATATATAATAACAAACAAAACATACAATATATAACCTTGGGAGTTTTGGGGTTGATCCGCCACTAAAGGGTTGTGACCGTCTATGCCCTCCAACCCACACACGGCCTACACGAAGCAATATGGCCGTTACTTGAGGGAAGATGGCCCGTTTTGCTGGTCCCCTTCCTTGCTCGTGTTTAGCCCAATTAGTTTTTGAGATTTTAAGACGTTCGGTCCATTAGTTTGGCGATTTCGCCACATTTCGTTGTCAATGTTAAGACCTTTGGTGCCATTTAGGTGTCTATTTTTTCCTGGCGAGCGATAACGAGCCTGTAATTGTAAGACGAACCGGCCTTCGGCCGGGCCATTTTCTACCGAACAATGTACAAATATATCTTGAAGGGGGGTATAGAGGATGTTTTTCTATGCTTGATGGAGGTCTAGCGAGGAAACTAAGAAATAAAGGAATACATGAATTAATGGACCAAAAAACGTCCCATCTCCCCTCAAGGCATTATTTATGTAGCCTATCTTATGTTTTAGTTTGATCCCTAGACCTCCACCAAGCTTAAAAAAACACCCCCAAGAGATAGAGATAAATTTGTACATTTTTTGGCAGAAAATTCCTCCTAAATTACAGCCTCGCTATAGCTTGCCAGCAAAAAAATCGACACCTAAATGGCACATATCTAAAAAATCGCCAAACTAATGGACCGAACGTCTTAAGGTCTCGAAACTAATGGGGCAAAACATGAGGGAGAAGGGGGCTAAAAAAATATATATACAAAACATGAATAAATACAAATATAAACCCTTCCCTTAAACACCCACCAAAATGACTCACGCTTGACAAATACGGAATATAGTATAGAAATGCTTATATAATATGAACCCCTTCTGTACCGGTGCCGTCCTTGTAGATTATTTCTGGCTACTATTCGACGATTTAATTCAGCTTAAAAAGGGTATCCAGCAATGAACAGGCTTTGCACTATCTTCCTTAACCCCTTTTACCACCACAGACCCTTCCTAAACTGTACAAAATAATCTAAATATAGCTAGAATAAAAGGAAAACGACGTTGCGGTACAGAAAGGGTTAAACATGCCTAACCATATATAGTTTATTTATTACTATTCCTACAATCATACCCATGCATCTCTAACATTATAATCGCACTGCAGCCCGACTGCGTTATCCAGCATAGGAAGACTCTCTGGTTTAAGGGGAGGTTTTAGTTTGCTCCCTAGACATCCAACAAGCTAAAAAAGAAACCCCCCCCCCCCCCATCGAGATAAATTGGTGGGGGTTTTTCGGTAGAAAAAAGTCCCGGCCGATGGACGAGCCCTCCTTAATTGCAGGCTCGTTATCGCTAGCCAGAAAAATATCGACACCTAAATGGCACCACAGGTTTTAAAATCAACTAAGAAATGGGGCAAAAGGCCTTAACATGAACAAACTAATGGGGCACCCGTCCTAAAATCTTAAAATGAATGGGACTAAACATGAGGGCGAGGGGGGTCCAGAAGAATATACACACCTCCCCATAAGGGGAGGTTTGGTATATACTGGACCCCCTTTTCCCTCATGTTTAACTCCATTAGTTTGGAAATTTGTAAGACCTTTTGTGCCATTTAGGTGTCGATTGATTCCTGGCGAGCGATAGCGAGCCTGTAATTTAGGAGGAATCGGCCTTCGGCCAGAACATTTTCTACCGAAAAATTTACAAATATATATAGAAGGGAAGTCTTAGGGGTATTTTTAAAATGTTGATGGAGGTCTTGGGAGGAAACTAAGAATATTAAATATATAAATAAATAAATATATGAACAAATATATACAAATGCCCCCTTAATGATGCTAAGACACAATAGGCCATCACTTTAATAAGACAATGGAATTACTATACACGACACACACACGCCGCAGCCGCCAGGGAGGACGCCGTTAACCCTTTCAGTACGGTCATTCATATTTATATTGTATTCTGGCTAGAATTAGACGTATAATTAGACGATTTTATTTGGAAGGATCTGTGATAATTTCCACACGTTCGAATCCTGGAGATAATTCACAAACTCCATATAATCGTCTAGTGTTAGCCAAAATTACGCTACCGAAAAGTTAAATTGTGTACATAGCCTATACTGTATATATTGAATTGTTATTATTTCGAGCAGGAAGGTTCAGGAAATAATCCTTGTTGCTATGGTAAGGTTAATCTTAACACTTCTCATTCAGGTGACGCCAAATAGTTTCAATCTGACGATTTTTTCAACTTATAAAGGACCTGTCAGAGGGTTAATTTAGATATTTGTTTTAAAGCTCAACTCCTTTATTAGTAAAATGTTAAACCCATTCCTCTGGTTGACGCATTAACACAATATAATAACCGTCGTGTGAGTGAAGGGGGTAAAAAGGATCCCTATGTTGCTATGGGAAATTTCATTTTAATGAACATGATCGCAAGCACCTATCTCTCACTCTCTCATTATAAATCTAACTAGGCCTATGTCCTACTAAATACATCTATCTATTGTTAGCTTGCACATATACTCATTTCAATCTTCTCTCTCTTTTTCCAACATATTGTAGACACATTGAAATATTGACATATTTTAACTATGAAGTCATATATCACAGTACCAGGCCCACGCAGGTTTTGTATATATATACTGTATATATGTATATATGGATATATGTATATATATATATATATATATATATATATATATATATATATATATATATATTAATATATATATATATATAGAGAGAGAGAGATATCTATATATATATATATATATATATAGCCTATATATATATATAGAGAGAGAGAGAGAGATATATATATATATATATAGCCTACTGTATATACCGTATTTTTATATATATATATATATATATATTGGTCACCTCGACTACAATGCTTCAATTAAACCCTTTCACTGTAGGCTACGATGATACCTTTTTCCATCTAATTTGTCCTATCATTTGACAATTTTACCCAGATTAGGAATAATCTGTGGGAATTCAGAGGGTAAGATAGGGATAGTTTGTACCCTTCTGATTCCAGTGGTCCCACCTAAGCTAAATAAATTGTCTGATGTTAACCAGAATAAAATTAAAATGACACTATCGTAACGAAGGGTAAAGACAAAATACTACAATATACAATCATACCTCATTGTGTTGACAGGTAATTATTCCCTCGCTTAGACTTGATTCACTTGGTACCAATGTATATTAATCAATTGCTTTATGTATCCACGAAACCCACAGAGGCCAGGCGACTGTACTAGAATCCGGAGATAACACTATCAACTTCATAAACTTCGCTTCAATAAATTATGATCTTGAAATCGCGGTAAGTCTACTAGGCTTTCAGGTCACAGTTAGACTAAATATTTTCCTACGGCTGGCTATATTTTTTGTATTGTTTTCTCGCTAACACCAGGCGATTTTAAACTCGTGAAGAGTTCTCAGAGTTAAATCATTCGCAGTACGGCCTTTCCATTCGGCTGTTAATTAATAATATTCTGCACCCGCTAATGCCAGACGATTATATTCCTAGATACGCGGGATTGCGAGTTACGAGTGTATCGGGGGGAGCAAAAGGCACAACGATCCGTGCGGTTTGAAACGTGAGTCACGACTGAAGGAATAATATATGAACAACAGGAGGGGTGGGTTACGGGGTAGGGGAGGAGGAAGGGTGGAGGAGTGAGGGAGGAGGAAGGGTGGAGTAGTGAGGGAGGAGGGAGGAGGAAGAATGGTGGAGGAGAGTAGGAGGACAGGAGAGGATGGTGGAGAGATAAGAGAAGACAGTGAAGAGAAAGATAGGATGGTGGGGAGGAGTATTGGAGGGAAGAATAGGAAAGAATAGGATGGGAGGAATGGGGAGAAAGAAGATGATGGAATGGGGAGGAAGAGGATGACGGAATGGGGAGGAAGAGGATGACGGAATGGGAAGAAAGAGGGTGACGGAATGGGGAGGAAGAGGATGACGGAATGGGGAGGAAGAGGGTGACGGAATGGGGAGGATGAGGGTGACGGAATGGGGAGGAAGAGGATGACGGAATGGGGAGGAAGAGGGTGACGGAATGGGGAGGATGAGGGTGACGGAATGGGGAGGAAGAGGGTGACGGAATGGGGAGGAAGAGGGTGACGGAATGGGGAGAACAAGGATAAGAGAAATGGGAAGAAACAAATGGAGGGAATGGAGAAGTAAAAGATAGACGGAATGGGGAGGAAGGGAAGAGAAGGACGATAATTGTGGAAGGAAGGAGTAGGATGAAGGATAGAGGATAGGATGTAATGGGAGGGGAGGATAAGGGGGAGTTACAAGGAATAGTTAGTATCTCAAAGACTGTGTGGTCCATTCTAGGGATGATATAACAGATACTGTAGTGTACTAGTGTAGTACCGGTACTCTAATGGCATAATGTATAAACTGAAAATACGATCTACCTTTTCCTTAAACGGTTCTACTGATAAACTAAGTAGAACTTCTGAGGGAAGTTTGCTCTAGGTATAATATATTGTACCTTATAACCTATGTGAAAATATACACTTTCACTAGTGTTACATCTTCAGTTCCAACTTCCAGTCATAGATGCATGTTGTATTCATATAAAAGTTAAATGCCTTGTTATAACTTACATACTACTAGAAATTACACTTTGTATTATTATAATTACTTCAATGAGTTGATCTCGTAGGCAACGTGTTTCAAACGAAACGAGACCAAACGCTCTCAACCGGTCTTCATCGTTCATTCACCAAATCGATGAAGTATGTTTTGCAGACGTAGCTTGGACTTTTTTTTTCCTCTATAGATTTAAAGGTTTATGGCAGTCCCATGGGCAGTGCCACTTGAGGAACCACCTTAGAATGGCACCGTTGTAAAGGATGGCGTGTGTCCCTTCAGTCACTGCTTTGGAGGACATAGTACATGATGACCTGAAGTACAATAAGGCAAAGGTGTACCGGTACCCTTTTTCATGGCCTTCCCTGCACAACCCATTTTAGTTGCCCTTAGGACACGCATTAGGTACGAAACAAATATTTGTCATCGCACTCCGTCCCAAAGCAAAACCGAGGTTCCCTCTTCCTCAAGGGTGGTGAAGAAAATTAAGTAGAGGTGTACCAGGACTTATGAATGCGACTGTACCTCCATAGGGGAGGAACTGTGGCGTATACGGCGACCTGCACCCCCCCCCCACCCCCCATCCCCTCTTACCCCTCACATGAAGTACCCCTAACCCCCCACTTCCCTTCCTCAATTACACATCCCAAACACCTCCAACCACGACTCTTCCTCCACCCAGGCCACTCCCACATCCCCTTGACAGTCACCCACAAACGCTCCTGGACTTCCTCGTAACCCTTTCATTACTAAATATACTGTTTATATAATAGCCTAACACTTTTATACTTCAATACAGGCTGGCTATAGCTTTGAACGATTATATTCGCTTGAGAGAGGGGAGGAGGAAGAAGACGGGTTGGGATGATAAGAAAGAGGGAGGGTGAAAGAAAGGAGAGGATAAGACAAAGAGAAGAAAGATAAAATTGTTAGAAGGGATGGGATGATATGGGAGGAGGACGACAGAAGTGTAAGAAGAGATGGGGTAGGAGGGAGTACAACTAGAAACTTTTTTGAACCCATTCATGTAATATATTATGCGTATAAAAATGCAAACACATATCGATCGCTATGATTAACATAAGTGATCGATATGTGTTCACATTTTTATATACAACAATCATCAACTGATAAATTGCGTTAAAAATCATACCGTTATTTTAACCATGCAAATAAAACCATTGGGATTAATTAAGACTGAACGTTTGCATATATATTAAATTATAAATGTTTCATTTTATACTGCATGTCTGTATCTTCTGTAATACTTGCAAACTGAAAATCGTAGGCGGTGAAGGACAACAGTACTTTATTGATACTTTCAATCAAACAACTTCAATTTTTGCCTTATTCAAGTTACTTCCAGACGATTATATTTAATTTGGAAAGGACCTCCCCGAGTTGGAGGGCTAATCTCGAAGTACGCATTTTATTACTAGAGGTCCTTGCTAAGCCTAGGAAGGAGGGAGTTGCATACACCATACCGAATATAGTATAAACAACTGGCCGACGACTTATAAAGGCAATGTATATCAGTACCAATTTAATTTTGAAATATATATGTATTTGGCAATTTAAGAATATTAGAAAAAAATATATAACCAAACAAAATCGTATTTCTACATATATAAATAAAATGTAAACATCATTCCCTTTCATATACGGCTATTAATCAGTGCCCTCACAGCTAGTAGCTACAAAGTAAATCTCGCCAGTGACATACCTGATTGTTTTCGAGAATCAATTGTGGTCTGCTACTTCTAAACAAAAATTTAAGAATAATAATATTCAACATTCAAAATTAGCTAGGCTATATTTTTCATCTACCGGTACCAATACCAATGGAAAAGAATCTTGAAATGTTATCAGAAAAATGTACCACTAATATATTGACTCTTGCGATTCTATGACTCCGAAGAATTCCAATGGTAAACTTGGTGGTGTGACAGCGGGTTGATACTCTCTCCTTCACCCCAGCCGCTCCCCTGCGCCCCCCCCCCCCCCCCCCCCCCCTCGTGAGAACGCCCCCAAACTACGAACCATTACGCCAAGTGAAAGGTGGAGGAAACCTCTCCTCATCACTCGGTAGTACTAGAGAGCTTCCGCTACACTCTCACCGGACTACTCTTCACCAGTACTTCTGACTAATAGGGACCAGTCTTCAAACATATATTTATTATCAATAGGTCTAACTACCCTTTATAAAGATGGCAAAACAAAAATTATAATATGATAGATATATAGAACAAAAACAAACTATATCTTCAAACTCGTATTATTATCACTAACACGAATGTTAAACCAGGTGTTTGGTCAGTTTCCAGACAATCGGGTTTATGCTGATAATTCATAAAACATAAAACAAACATGCACCTGAACACGCCATGTAGTACAATACAAATAGTATTGTATGTGATACTCAATTGGTTTTGTTGCAACCATTTCACAGAGTTGCTGTTCGCTGATGACACAGCATTGGTGGCGGATTCTGATGAGAAACTGCAGCGGGTAGTCAAAGAGTTTGGTGTGGTTTGTGGAAGGAGGAAACTGAAGGTGAACGTCAATAAAAGTAAAGTAATGGTGTGTAATAGGGGAGAGCATAGGGTGAATCTAGATGTGAGGCTGGATGGGGAAATATTGGAACAAGTAGAGTGTTTTAAATATCTAGGAGGAACGATAAGCAGGAGTGGAGGTATGGAAGTGGAGGTAAAACAGAGTGTGTGAAGGAAGGAAGGTTTTCGGAGCAATGGGAAGTATGTGGAAGACGAGAAATCTCGGAGTGAAAGTAAAAAGTGCACTGTATCAAGGAATTGTTGTGCCAACAGTGATGTATGGGGCTGAGACATGGGCTCTGAAGAAAAAAAGAGAAAAGAGGGCTGGATGTGATAGAGATGAGCTGCTTGAGGAGTATGTGTGGAGTTACTCGTAGAGACAGATTGAGGAATGAAGAGATACGTAGGAGAGTGGGGCAGCAGGAACATTTGTCAGCCAGAGTGGACAGAAGGGTGCTGAGCTGGTATGGTCATGTTGAACGAATGGGAGAGGAAAGGCTTACAAAGAGAATATGTGAGTCAGGTACAAGGGGAGATAGAAGGGCAGGAAGACCCCCATTGAGATGGAGAGACTGTGTAAGAAAGGCTTTGGATGATAGAGGAGTGACTATAGATCAGGCAGGGGAAGTGGTGGTGGACAGGAGTGAATGGAGAATGCTTGTGAATAGTTGAGTGAACACGTGGTCATTTGGAGTGGTCGGGCGCAAGTTGGACTAGATAATAGTCCATCAGGCGCCTGGCCCGGGGAGACGATTAATATGAAGGGTGCGCCTGGAAGTGTGGTGGGAGGGCTTGTGGCTTTGGCTCCGCTGCATGTCTGCCTGCCGACATCGGAACCTCTCCGGGTGGTCGGGGGCCGGGGGAGTGCTGGAGCGACCTTGGTGACCCTGGTCTCTGGGTCTTCTCCTGGGTGACCTGGATGTGTGTGAGTTTGTGCTTTTTGTCTGTGTTTATTTGTTGTTTTGTGTTGTTTTTGTGTTTTCCCTGTTCTTGCTCTGTCTTGAGTCGGCTACCCCCAAAATGGGGATTGGGCCTGAACACATAGATAGATAGATAGATAGATTTCACAGAGTGATAGGTGGATGGAACCTCTTCTTATCACTCGGTAATGGAGATCTAATAACAATGACACTACATTATTTGTTCACCATTAACTATAGGCTTAGACATGTTTGTGGTAAATTCAGATGCATCACATAATATAACGTAGAAATGGGGCACAGTAAACAAGAAGATAATTGTGCGGAAACTAAGATGCAGTTAAAATCGACATCAGTGTACATTTTACAATACTAGCTACGGTACTTTTAAAACATATAGAACTTGGGTCGATTTGAGAAACCTGATATCAAAGCTATTTCAAAACATACATATCACGAGTCAGAAGCATTATAACTGTCATGATTTGATATATTAAACTAGAACTCAATCACGAGTCAGGTCAACTATATGTTAGCTTGTAGAATGAACCCAAAACCCCATCAATCACGTGTCGGAACTATTATAACTTACTGGTAAGATGTTATAGTTTACCTATAGAACCTCCTTATTAGTTTGTCAGAACAATTATACATTACGGTAAAAGGTTAAGGGGAGATATTCACATGAAAAAAAAATTCTGGACCCTCTCCTCCCTCATGTTTAGCCTCATTTCTTTCAAGTTGTTTAGCCTCATTTCTGTATATTTAAAACCTTTAATGCCATTTAGGTGTCGTTTTTTTCCTAGCGAGCGATAGCTCGTAATTTATGAGGAACCGGCCTTTGGCCGGGCCATTTTTCTACAGAAAAATATACAAATTAATCTTGGGGGTATTTTTGTTATTAAGCTTGATGGAGGTATAGGGAGTAAACTAAAAACCTCCCCCTAAGCCAGATCTGTTTTAAACATGAATTTGGCTAAATTTTAATAAAAGTTAAAACCAGAAGCTGATAACCCAATTGCTGACAAGGACATTCCGGTATAGGTGCTTGTGTAACACCGGCATTAACCCCCTCAATCAGACGACGATATATATACTTTATTGACCCTTGCAGTATCCCATGACACATGCTTGTATTGTATTTTTAGCCGATTTGATTAGGCTTCGAATGGATCTGTGCAGGGAAGTCTAAAGATTGAGATTTTGCCGCTCTGATTGTTAAAAGTCCTTCCTTAAGTTGTAATTAATTATATAATGTTAGCCAAAATTAAACAAAACGACGCCAATGTAGCGAAGTGGTTAAAGCTACAACCAGGGGAAGATCTAACTCTACTTAGGAAAAAATAAAAATAAAATAAGATTTAAACAAAATAATAATAATAATAAAAAAGATAAGTAGGAGTACCGCTATCTTAGTTAACCCTCAAATTCTCTCGGTCCCATCCTAAGTTGAATAAAATAATCTGGAGGTAGTCAGAATACAACATAATTTGGCGCCATCTGATTGAAAGCAACAATACAATAACACTCGAACGAGTAGAAAGTCAGCGAAGACAGTGGGTGAGGAGAGAAACACTTAATAACGGTGAATTAAAATTAGGTCGACTCAATTAACCCTTTCAGCATGATGACTCCGACCTTCATTATACCGTGGCTAGCTTTAGAAGATTTGGTTCAGCATAAGAAAGACCTGGGAAAGTCAAAAGGTTAAGTGAATTGATACCGCAGTTATACCTGGAGTTAGCGGTACTTCTTAAGGGGAACACAATCGTCAATTGTTAGCCAGTCAAATAAGCATGACAACAATATTGAAAGTTATATGTAATCTAGAGTAAATTTCGAACTGAAATAATGTCTGCCAGATGCTGAATAAAGTACCGGTAGGTAAAAGTAGAAAACCATTAGAAAGACCACTTTGTAACAACTAACTCAAATTCTAAACTGTATAAAATCATCAAATGGTAGCCAAAATGAAAGTAAGAAAGTCATCATCATACTGAAAGGGTTAATGGCGTTCATATCTCAGTATAATACACCTTACGTTGCAACATCAATACCTTTATTACCGATATCAAATATATCGATTATATAATTACCAAGTTGAATACCAACTTCATAGACCCCAATTACATAACAAAACGTTTATATTAGTATATCTACTTTATCATTCACCTCCTACATCTCAAAATATACATTTGCAATCACACAAAAAACAGTATATAGGCCTACTATAAATTCAATTATTCAAGAAGGCCTATTTGGTTGGGGAAATACATAACCGATACAAAATCCCGAATAATATCCCACCATATTGTTTGGAACATTTATAGAAAATATAACCATTACATTCAATAACATTCATTGTTCACTAAAAAAATAATAATAATAATAATAATAATAAAATAAATAAATAAAATGGCCATATTCTAAACTATATATAATACATAGAACACAACCCGTAACTACTGGCTGAATTAATAAAAAGTTCCTATCCTAAAGCCAACACAAATATATATGTACGTGCGCGCGCGTTCACGTGCGTATAGGGCGGGGGAAGGGGCAAAGTACAGCGTGGAGCAAAACAATGCGCTAAATACGCGTATACTAAATTGAGGGTTTAAAATACCCAGTACAATAGCTAGCATTACACTACCGTATATAGTACCTGTATGTAAGTCTCTCTCTCTCTCTCTCTCTCACTCACACACTCTCTCACACACTCTCTCACACACACACACACTCACACACACACACACACACAGACCACACTCACACACACACACACACACACACACACACACACACACACACACACACACATACGTGCGGTTGTGTGTTTATCGGTACTTATCAATTTGGTGCATGCTTACGAGTACATTTTTCGATTTTTAAACCTAAATTACACTACACTAACCTAACCTAACCTAACCTAACCTAACCGAAAACACTCCATTTCAACGTATTTTAAAGAGGTGTACCGATTAACTGTCGCCCCAAACCTCATGTACCTGTAAACCTACAAATATCCAGAGATTTGTACCAATAAACACACAACCGCTCGTACACACACACACACACACACACACACACACACACACACACACACACACACACACACACACACACACACACACACACACACACACACACCCACACACACACACACACACACACACGTGCGGTTGTGTGTTTATCGGTACTTATCAATTTGGTGCATGCTTACGAGTACATTTTTCGATTTTTAAACCTAAATTACACTAACCTAACCTAACCGAAAACACTCCATTTCAACGTTTTTTAGAAAGAGTGTACCGATTAACTGTCGCCCCAAACCTCATGTACCTGTAAACCTACAAATATCCAGAGATTTGTACCAATAACACACACACACACACACACACACACACACACACACACACCACACACACACACACACACACACACACACACACACACACACACACACACACACACACACACACACACACACACACACACACACACACACACACACACACAGCCTCTCACCAACCACTCTCAGCACTTCATCAAGACACTCCCACCCAAACCACTACTATAAATCCACTCCTCTCCCCATGTTCACCACTCCCTCAACTCACCACACATCCAGGTCACCACATTCTCACCACAGCAGACTGAGCATCTCGTGGTGTAGGCGAGGTGGTCATTCGGCCTTCTTCCCATTCATTCACAGGGATCCCTTTAACCCCTTCTGTACCGGTTAGATCCTTTTCATTATATTCCGACAACTATTAGACGATTTTATTCAGCTTAGGAAGGAAGTTTATCAATACTGTATATTCCGACAACTATTAGACGATTTTATTCAGCTTAGGAAGGACGTCTTTCAATTAAAAGGCTACAGAGTATCTCAATTAATCCTTTTAGCTACCATATATCCTTCCTAATCAGCATGCATACGCCTAAATATATCAAACGTTGGTACTGAAAAGGTTACCTCACCACTGCTCATAATCACCACTAAACTCTCACCATTAATCACACTATTCATCACCACCATTCATATTTCATTATCACCTGCTTTTTGTTCACTCCTTTTCTTTCTTTCTCTGGCTTGTATCCATTCGGCCCCATTCAGCCTACTGTTTTAAGACGTTTATCCCCATCCAGGTGTCAATTTTTTACTGGTGAGCGGTAGCGAGCCAGCATATTTTAAAAAAAAAATTGACAGCAGGCTAAATTTGTACATTTTTCTACCGAAAAATGTCTCCGGCGAAGCCGGATTTCTTCATATAATACTGGCTCGCTATCGCTCGCCAGGAAGAAATCGACACCTAGATGGGGATAAACGTCTTAAAATAGTTGGCTGAATGGGGCCGAATGGATACAAGCCAGAGAAAGAGAGAAAAGGAGAAAAATAAAAAAAGAAGGTCACCCCTCTTAAGGCGGTGTCACACGAGCTCGTTTTCCGTCAATCTTTACGGACAATAATTGTTGTCTAGCATCTTCAAAATGTTTAAGTTTGATCAGAAATGAGCTACCTAACATTATCTACCTTCAGTCTAGTTTCCGATGCCAATGTGAAAGAGCCTCAAAATATTACCAGCCAAAAATTGCTCAGCGAAAATTGTCAAAAAAAAAAAAAACGCTCGTGTGACGCCGGCTTTACATCAACAGATTACTATACCTTATTTCACCACCACCCATACACGATCACTATTACTTTCACCATTTATCTCACCAGCTCACCACTGTTTCAATCACCATTACTACCCGCTACTCACTAACACTACTTTCACCACTAAACGTATACGGTACCACTAGTCTTCTTACATCACCACTCAGCTCTTCACCACACACCCAGGTCACCACTACCACAACTCAACTGTTCACACTATCACCACTATATGTATACATAAATCCTCTTCACAACAATACCACTCCTCTCACCACTCCATCCAATTCACCACTGCTACAACTCAACTACTCACACTATCACCACTATATGTATACACTAATCTTCTTAACAACACTACCACTCCTCTCACCACTCCATCCCTCACCACACATCCAGGTCATCACATTCCCATCAGAGCAGACGGAGCATCACAAGTGGAAGCTGTGCCAATACTTCACTCTTATTCCTCGTCCCCAGTCACCAATATTACCCTACCTTTACTAATAGGTTTTATAATATACATCGCCATTACTTTAATAATTTACCTCGAGGCTCATCAGCACTTTATCACACACCAACCACCATAAATATACCTTGTTTCTAATAGGTAGGCCAGATCCCGTGAACCTTTTAACGTCTATAAATAAAAAAGGGCAAGAGCAAATGGGTTATAAATATCCACACCTATTCCCTGGCTGACCCTTCCCAAATTGTAGAACTATTAGCTGGATTACTCTAGTCGTTTATGAGTTATAGAGGCTAATGTTCAAGAGTTGTGGGCTACTTATTTGGGACAGGGTATAGGTCTACTCACACCATCAACACCATTACATCCCCACCACTCACACTACCATCACTACTAATGTCACCACTACTCTCTTCATCACCACACTCACCACACATCCAGGTCTCCCCCACACTCCCCACCAGAGCATCATCATTACAAGGGTAGGCGTTGTAATAATGCCGTAATACAATCCTCCCTTTAAGGGGGGTCACCGGCTTTTGTTTTATCTTTCTCTCCTTTTCTCTCTTTCCCTGGCTTGTATTCATTCGGCCCCATTCAGCCAACTGTTTTAAGACGTTTATCCCCATCCAGGTGTCGATTTCTTCCTGGCGAGCGAAAACGAGCCAGCATTGTATGGAGAAATCCGACTTCGCCGGAGAAATTTTTCTATCGAAAAATGTACAAATTTAGCTTGCTGTCAAAACAAAAATATATATATGCTGGCTCGCTACCGCTCGCCAGGAAAATATTGACACCTGGATGGGGGTAAACGTCTTAAACCAGTAGGCTGAATGGGGCCGAATGGATAAAAGCCAAAGAGAGAGGGAGAGAAAGATACAAAAAAGCGAGGTGGGCTCCCTTAACATTCATCAGGATCACTTTACCTCTCTATTGTTTTATCCTTCACCACTCTTCGCACTGCTCATCATCCTCTTCATCACCATCCCATCACAATACTCTTTCCATAATCACCAATTCTCTCACCATCCACAATATTCTCACTCCTTGTAATCACCACTACTTCCTTTCCAACGCCATCATCATCACCACCAATACTTTCCCCATCATCACCACCACTACTTCCACCAACATCACCACCACCACTACTACTCTCACCAACATCATCACCACCACTACTCTCCCCATCACCACCACTACTATCCCCAACATCATCACCACCACTACCACTACTCTCCCCAACATCATCGCCACCAATAATATCATCACCACCACCACTTATCTCTCCCCACCATCACCACTACCACCACTTATCTCTCCCCATCACCACCACCACCACCACCACTTATCTCTCCCCATCACCACCACCACCACTTATCTCTCCCCATCACCACCACCACTTATCTCTCCCCACCACCACCACCACCACTTATCTCCCCACCATCACCACCACCACCACTTATCTCTCGCCATCACCACCACCACCACGTATCTCTCCACTTATCACTTCAGCACACATCCAGGCCACCAAAGGAACAGACTGTAGGCATCACAAGTGGACTTCGTAAAGGCCAAGTCACATGCACGATTTTCTGAGTCACATGCACGAGTTTCCGAATCATACGTACGATTATCCAGTATCCTTTTCTCGGCAACTTGGACGAGGAAGATTCTGAATTTCAAGCTGAAAAATATTCCAACCACTTATAACAATTTATTTTCGGTCTAGTTGCCGATGAAGATGATAAATGATCCATGGACTATTACACGCAAAAGATTCTGGGGCCATTTTTTCGTCTCTATGGAAAACTGCACTAGCGTACGTTTGTTATAATTAGCAGTTCCATTCACCCACAGTCTACCACCAGCCGGCCTCTCTAATCCCATCACCATCATCACAATATATCCTCACTTACTGAATATCACCAACCAAAATATACTTACCAACGCATCATTTCTTTAACCTATGACTAAGCCATCACCACATAATCATAAATAGTACAGTAGTGGACTATAATAATAATAATAATAATAATAATAATAATAATAATAATAATGATAATAATACAA
This sequence comes from Paralithodes platypus, assembly GCA_032716605.1. Taxonomy (NCBI): domain Eukaryota; kingdom Metazoa; phylum Arthropoda; class Malacostraca; order Decapoda; family Lithodidae; genus Paralithodes; species Paralithodes platypus. Next base: position 32,842,623 of record CM064518.1, on the reverse strand, counting down.
TAGTAATACAATAATCCAGCATTCACCCACATTCCAGCCCGCCACGCCACGCTACCCTCGGCCGCAGCTTCTTCCTCTTTACACAATCCCCACAGTGGGTAATCTTCATTCTTTGGGTCACAATGTCTCGAGGCCAGGCTAATTCTAAAGCTTTCTATACGGTCAATGTAGGCCCATTTATTTAACATTATTCAAAGTTAGTTTTTCAATTTGACAGCTGAAGGTCTTGCATCAACCTAAATTCCATCAACTTTGAGGATATGCTAACACCCAAAAATCATCTGCATTAGTACGGCAGTAGCATTTGTATCATCGACTATATAATGGTGCACATTCCTGGAAATCTGAATTAGGTGATATATATATATATATATATATTATACTGTATATTTATCTTGTACTCGATACAAAAATGAAACGGAACTGCAAGCTTTCGTCTGTATCAAGACATCTTCTGGCAGATAGAGAAGAAGGGGTTGGAGTCGGGTTTATCTCTCATGAATCGTGACCAGATATCAATTAATAAGAAAAAGGAATTAATTTATGGACAGAATTGCAAAGAAAAACATGGACAAATAAAGACAATACTTAGAATAATCAAACACAATGAAACATAATAAACACCCAATCATAAACAATAATAAATTAATAATATTACAATTGACAACCATACAACCTAATAAGAATTTTAAACCCAATTGGCACCACACTTAGCATTTAATCCCCCTCCCCCCTCTCTTAATGTGTTGACACTAAAGAAACTCACACATGCATACACAAATAAATAAATAAATACAATAAATAAATACATAACAAATAATAAATAGTTACTCCTTATAATATATGGTGGTGTTAGGTACGGTATACAATATATATACAGTATACTGTATATATTATACTGTATAATCTGTATACCGTACCTAACACCACCAGGATTCGATCTACGGTGCATCACAATGACGTCACATGGTTCTGACCACTGAGCCACGACGTACTGTATATCATAATCAACCTACTGCACTAAGTTAATAACAATATTAAAATATATAATATTACAACCAGTTGTAGTCTATAAATAGCTGTACGAGCGTTTCCGTATGATGAACCCCTAAATTAAATACATATTTCTAGAGGAAAGTGTACCATTCAGACAAAAAACTAAACCCACCTTTCAGTACGAAGCCCCTCGTTTGATAGAATGGGGGTTGTTCTGCCCAAGATATAATGTACCTTGGTTCTGCTGCTCTAGAAACAAGTGCTTCACGACACCCAAAAGTTTTTCCAGCTCACGTGTCACTATAAAACTCCCCAAAACGTACCATAATAGCACGGTAATTTCCCAGTCCTTCTAACGCACACGTCCACACACAACTGACTCCCAAGGTTTAGTAAGAGTGTAAGTCATAAGGGCACAACCACAACAACGTTTATCAGTATCACGTAATAGTGAGTCACAATCACACACTCCACATCTCCAACAACGTACAAGTAGGGTTTGTGAGGCTCTGTTATCTTCAGTCTTTAAAGACTCACTGACACCAACAGACTGCCAACTCCTTAGTATTCATAAGGCTACTTCACCTTCACAGGTCTTAACGTAAACAAGAAAGTGTAACCCCACGAGAGAGAGAGAGAGCGAGAGCGAGAGAGAGAGAGAGAGAGAGAGAAGAGAGAGAGAGAGAGAGAGAGAGAGAGAGAGAGAGAGAGCGAGAGAGAGAGAGAGAGAGAGAGAGAGAGAGAGAGAGAGAGATATTACAAACACATGTGGCAGTCCGTGGATTCAAACCCAGGACGCAATGAATTCTCGATATACAAAGGAATACGAAGAAAAATATACTATGACGGATTTAGCTATTATTTGTTACCAAAATACTTGGGACTAGTTAAGTTATTATTTGTAGTTATTTAAGTGAATCGAGTCTCATTCTTAATGCTCTAGTTATCCCTTTGCACACGCCTCAACAATCTGGGGTGTTGTTGAGGGTGTGTGTCGGAGTGTATATTGATAATGTGTGTGTGTGTGGGTATTGTCGGATTCCTATAATGAGGCCGCAGAGAGTACTGTAAATAAGAGAAATGACATCAAAATAGCGTTTCAGACCGATTTATATATAAATTCATATATTCAACCCGGGTAATTTTACAACATGAAATGTATATACAAAATAATAAAACATCTTCAGGTTGAGCCTTTTGCTATATATTTATGTTAAAAAGGCACCTTCACTATCATTATCTCTGCTAACATTAGAATTGTCCGGTTTTCACAATTTGTAGTCTATACTGGTACCCACATTTTTGGCACTCGATAAACCATAAGCATTGACTAGAGAGAGAGAGAGAGAGAGAGAGAGAGAGAGAGAGAGAGAGAGAGAGAGAGAGAGAGAGAGAGAGAGAGAGAGAGAGAGAGAGAGAGAGAGAGAGATAGAGAGAGAGAGAGAGAGGAGAGAGAGAGAGAGAGAGAGAGAGAGAGAGAGAGAGAGAGAGAGAGAGAGAGAGAGAGAGAGAGAGAGAAGGGGGGGAGAGAGGGTAGTCACGAGGCCGTGAAATCCCGTGATTAACCAACGTTGTGTTATCAGGTCCTGGGTATAGTGACTTACAACATACATATACACACACACACACACATTAAACAGACACAAGTAAGCACACAGTCAGACACACACCATATTTACCAGCTTACCTACCAAAAGACAAACACACACATAAACACACTGACAGCCACACCAAAACACAAACCACAACTATAAGCTCACCACACACACACACACACACACACACACACACACACACACACACACACACACACACACACACACACACACACACACACACACACACACACACACACGCAACCACAATATCAACTCATGTATCACAAGATCTCCACCAACGTATTAGGATTCCTTACAACTATTGTAACTTATCATTTTTTACAGATCCCCTATTACGTCCATTATAATGTGAATAATCAAAAACAATTAATTGCCTGTGAATCTTGTACAGCAAAAACACTAAATCAACTTCGAATTAAACTAAATATTTTCAAAACGTTGATAAACCCACAAAACCCCGAAAAGAAGATTATTGATATTTTCTATAACAACAACTCCATATATAAAATAATATCCCTATTCATGACGGGTGGATGGGACTCGTTAGCCTTGGTCGGTAACCTATCTATGGGGAGTAAACCTGATACAAATCCGTACTGCTTACCTAAGGGTAAGGAAGGTTAGTGGATGGACTAGCCAAACACCACTGTAGAAAAATAGTGCTAAAAAGATACATAGAGGGCCTCAGGGTCGGACGGACCCTAAATTGAGTGGTCAATCCTGTAAGTCCTTCAGTAAACTGGCATGGGTTGTCCGTCTTACAGGGGAAAGGTCCGCTTGGGGGCCTTCTGTGTATGGCCACCCTCATTAAGGCGAGTTAGGCGTCTGGCAATAGATAGATAGATTCATGACGGCACTGATCACACACACATTCAGTAAGTTTCCAGGACTAATACGTACTAATCTCTCGACACTAGTTTTGTTTCTCCTAGGTTAAAAAAGTGAATCCCTCAGCAACTGGTTCCTCGATACTTAACCTTTTAAGTAAAGGGTACATCACACAGTCAGGAGTGCGAGCTAGAGTCACTAGGAGTAGGGGACAATTCGGACTCGCAGGCCTATTCGCGGTGAAAATCGATGACTCCTAGTGACTCTAGCTACTTATGTAGTTAGACTCCCACTCGCTCGCGGTGAAAACCGATGACTCCTAGTGATTCTAGCGACTCCTGTTAGACTCCCACTAGCTCGCACTCCTGACTGTGTGATGTACCCTTTAGAGTGTCGTCCTTTTCATTTCATAAGACGATTTTATTCAGTTTAAGAAGGGCCTCCAGCAATTAACAAGCTTCGAACTATCTTAATTAATGCTTTTTACTACCACAGATCTTTCTTAAGCTGCACAAAATCGTCTAAATATAGCTAGAATAAAATATAAAAGAAGTCGCCGGTACAGAAGGGGTTAATGGAAAATATGAGGGTACTATGTCTCCCCATCATATTTATTATACCAAGTTATCATAATTAACCATAATAGCTGAACACGCAAGCTATAATCTATTTGTTATTAATTTCACTACAACACCAAACACTTCCAACGAAATTAATGAAAGCATATATGTGATCCACCAGGATTCGAACCCGGGTTATCACACACAGATTTGTAGGCACCTTAACCATTACACAACCAAGACAGTTAAAGGTTTATGCACACGCCTACGACTTATTATCCATTCTCGAATACTGGATATTAATCTAATCATGTTCATATTCCCACCGCACTATGTCAATGTTTAACTCGTTCAATCAAGTATTATCAGTTTTCGTCTTACTCAACCTACCTCTAGAAAATTTCATTAAACTTAAAAAGGGGCCGACAGACTTAATTGAGATACCGGTTACCTATCTATGGACCTACCTATGTTCACCTATGTTGAGTTCGCCACTCTTGCTAGTGGCACCGAAGAGCGCACCGCCCTTCGTTGTTGTTTGAGAATTGGTGGAGCAGACTATTCGAAGAGGTGGAGCGCACCCTTGTGAAGATGGGCTCGTCTGGCACTTTTTGTAGTTCGACATCAAGAGCTCTCTTGAAGCTGTCTAACGAGATACCTCTCATGTCTCTCACTCGCCGCGGGAGTTTGTTGAAGAGACGTGCTTTAGCCCTTGGATACGCAGAGGTTATTCCTAAGCTTAGTAAAAGCATCCGGCAATAACATTAATATGGTAAAGAAATAGTCGTCTGATTGAAAGAGTTAAATGACAGCGAACTTTAACACTTTAATCAGTTCGATAACGCCTTTTTTTATTGTGGCTATCATTAAACGAATTTATTCAGTTTGGAAAGGATATTTAGGTTGAGGGCTGGTCCTATCCAGAGTGAGGTTTGGCATCCTCTACCCAACCTTAGTTGTTTCTGTCTGTCTCTTTTACTGTCCTACTTTTCCTTCTGGGGGCAGGAGGCTAGTAATCCTCCTCCCCTTGTATAATTATCCTACTCGACGAAACAGAGAAACGGGCGAGAGAACGCGAAAGTGAACCCAGACCCTGAGAATAGCAACTTTAAATGTTGGTTCTGCCTCGTGTCGGCCACCACCAGCAAAGGGGTATATGCCTGAGTATATACATACATAGGGCCTACATAGCAAGGATATGTAACATTCAAAAGGTTAATATTGTGATCGTTTTACCACGTTGATTCGTAGAGGTCCTTACTAAGCATAATATAATTGTTCAGACGGACCAATGATAACCAGAAACACAAAATGACGCCACTGTACTCAGTACTGAAGGGGTTAATCTGACAACATTAATCCTTGCTGTATACGAGTTAGCCTATACAGTAAACAATATATTGAGGTTAATACCAAGGGATCTTATTGAGCTTAGGAAGGACATATAGGAAAGAAAAGGGCTAAAACCTTCTCAATGAACCCCAAGACTCACACAGGTCTACTGTATACTGCACTGACGTAATAGTATCGGCGACTATAATCGGTTATATTTCAGCTGAAGGTAAATTGAATCCCTTAGCAACGGATTTCTCAATAACTAACGAACACACTTGAAACAACTCCAAACTACTATGTCTATGCTTTCTTTTCGTGTCAAGTTTTCATTATTAACGACAGAGTTCGCTACAAAATCTGCATAATAGCGGAGTAATCAAGATAAAGACATAGCAATTTACCGTCAGCTGGAACGAAACAGAGAATAGACTGACGGTAAATTATATAAGGACACCGAATGCCTACACAAATATGTTCAAGGAAAATGTGTTCGTTTTCCTCTGGGGTCTGTATTCACGACTCGTTCATGCCCTTCCTCACGTATTTTGTTCCTGTTGTTCACACCCATACACACACACTCACTCTCACACTCTCTCTCTCTCTCTGGCTGTCTCGTTCTATGTATGTACGTATCATTCAGTACATCTCTCAATTTAATATATAACAAGAGGCTTATGTGGAAGGACAACAGATACGCAACCACTTATTGCGGCAACTGTACAAACATAGAATCGGCAAAACAGACCATTGGAAAGTAAAAGGCGTTTCCCTCAATGTTTCCCGTCAAAGAGCAGAATCTAAACGGCCATTTCTGAATCGCCTGCAACGACAATGTGTCTTTCTCTTCCACTTTAACGGTAGTCTACCTCACTTAACACTATCTAATGTTGTGGGTTACTGAGATTTTGTTTTATTACTATTATCATAATTATTGAGGATTTTGCTTGATTTTGCCATTTCGAGCAATGTTTTGTCTGTGTATAGAGACAAAAGGCAAAGCTGCATGTAACAAGTTTCTCCCCCAAAGTTGAAAGAGTGATAGAAAGCTAAATTCATGGTGCATTACGTTAGAGTCAAAATGACTGGCCACACGGAGCTTGAAGCAGTTTAAGCCATAGGATGAGGGAAAGAAAGACTGGGAGAGTTCCAAAACTTACTTGTTGAGTAGAAGAAAGACTGGGAGATGTGGTACAATCTTGGGTTAAAAAGTTGGACAGAATAGGGGTGGGAGTGTGTTGAAAGGCGGGTGTCCCCTACTTATCGTAAGGGAGGAGGTATACACTGAGAAAGCTCTGAAGAACACTGATTATTGCAATAGCAGTAGAAGAGTGAGAGAGATGCAACACTGCAGCATGTAGAGGGAGATTGTAGATAAATAGTAAGAGGAAGGGAGTTAACGAGACAAAATGCTTTCGAGTTTACCCTTTCGAAAAGTGCGGTGTGGGTGTAACTTTCCCACACAAATGCGAACAATACTCGATACATGGGCACAAGGTGCACCTGTACAAGGTTAAGAGATACAACTTTTGTTGTATCTCTTAACCTTGCACCTGTAAAGAGCAAGAAACTGTGCGGGGGTGGAGAACCCACGGATATGGTTGAGTACACCCAACTTCTGGGAAGCTGTTATAGCAAGAGTGGTAATATGATCTTTCCAAGAAAGTCCGGAGAAAAAGAAACGCCAAGAGAGAAGATGAAGGGTTGATTTGTTTCTGTATTGTTGAAGAGTAAGCGATAGTCGTGGGGTAGAATGTGATGGGTAGATAGAAGGAGAAATTGGTTTTTGGAAGCATTGAAAGCAACAAGATTTTCAGCCCCCATTGGAAATAGTTGATAGATCAGAAGATAGGCGCGCTAGGGCCTCATCACCTGAGTTTTGGAGTGATTGCATGGTGGTTTATTGTGGAAAACTAGTTGAGTAGTGTAAGGTAGTCATTAGCATAGTAGTGGATAGGATTGAAGGTACAGTTACGAAGAACATTAATGAATTCATATTATCACCAACCCACCAATTAAGTTACAAATATACCTAATTAATTAAATCAATTAAACTAATGAATACATTAAAAAGAGAACTGGAGACAGGGCAGAACTCTGAGGAACACTGGAGTTGATAGGTTGAGGAAATGAGCGATGGCCGTCCACAACCGTAGCTATAGTATGGCCATACAGGAAATTAAAAACAAAGGCACAGATTGAGGAATAGTAATCGAAAGAGGGTAGTTTAGAAACTAGAGATTTGTGCCAGATTCTATCAAGGGCCGAAGTCCAGAAAGGAGTCTAACCAAGAGCTAGTAAGATAAGAAAGAACATCACTAGTATAGCGGCCCTTAAGGAAACCATACCGGCAATCTGAAAATAGATTATGGGAAAACGGAAGCTTAAGAAATTATCAGTTAAAAATAATTTCAAAAACTTTAGAGATGCAACAAATGTGAGCAATTGGATGATAGTTGAAGGGTTGAGAGCGGTCACCCTTCTTTGGGACAGGTTGAATGAGAGCAAACTTCCAGCAAAAAAGGAAGACATTAAAAGAAAGACAGACACAATTTTGTCTAGGCAGGGAGTCAGCGTGGAAGAGAAGTGTTTGAGTACAACAGGAGGAACACCATCCGGTCCATAATAATAGTTACGGTACCAGAATATAATAAAAATATCGTCACCGACAGTGAAAGGCATAAACCGGTATATATATATATCTTCACTGGCACGCTAAACACACCCCTAAAATTGGAGAGTTGGGCAAATGAAAAGTAAAAGGCGTTCCCTACGAGCTCCCTCAAGCACAACCTCCACACCTCCTCCATCCTAAATGGCCATTTTTGTATCTCCTGCCCCGCCAGTCAAGGTTTGTCTGTCTCCCACTGTAACGGTACCAACCTCGCCCAACGGTACGCTGGCTTTCACTCTCCATTTTTTTCTCTCACTCACGACAGGTATGTATACGGTACCCCTCGCGCCTAAACGTTGTTCCCACCCTTTACAAAATCAACTGTACTTTCCTATCTTGATTAATTGTGTTCTTTTATTCATATATTAATATTTTGCTAGAGCGTTGTTTCCACATAGCGATTTTGATAAGTTGTTTTGTCTTTTTACTGTGTTCGGCCAAGTTTTGGTTTGTATATTTTGCAAGTTTTACATTACAATAAAACAATAAATACCGGAACTTCTCCACAAACTACACATTGCTTGAATATGAATGGCGTGGGTGTTAATTACTTGGTTTCATCGGTTTATTAGAGAGATAACCAAAGTTGAAATGACTGTATGGAGGGGTGCTAGTTTTGAGCTTGACTGTACACCTCACGACCTCTGAGAGAGAGAGAGAGAGAGAGAGAGAGAGAGAGAGAGAGAGAGAGAGAGAGAGAGAGAGAGAGAGAGAGAGAGAGAGAGAGAAGGGGGGGGGGAGGTTCACAATACAGGTACCGTATACTGTATAATTAATGGCAACCCTCTCTTACATGACCCCATAAATTCACAGTACCGATAACCTATTATAGTATGTGTGAAGCCTAACACTCTCGTTTCAATACAACCCTAGAAAATGTCCTTTGGCAAACATCGTCCAGATTATACACAAATCGACTAATGTCAGTTTTATAAATATTAGTCCAGTTCAATCCAAATTAGTAATAACATAATCTGGGACATATTAGTCTAACCAAATTTAGTCAACTAGAAGATTTACGGACATTTACTGAGTACCGGTAGATTTACGGACATTTACTGAGTACCGGTGTCTTATTTTTGTGGATTCAATATCAGACAGAGGGTAACTTCATCACATATCGTTTTTTAGGAAAAACTAAATAACACAAATTAATCAAGGTCAAACCAGGTATTTTCTAGTGTGAGGTACGATATTTTATAGGCAACAGGAATTATGTTGATAACTTACAATCCTGTATACCAAGTAGAGGCATTTGTTACAAGTTCAATAACAGGTTATGAATTGAAGAGTGCTATGGATGATATCCAAATTCATTTTGTAAGACCAATATCGAAAGTATCAGACTAAAAAAATAAAAAATAAACAATAAATAAATTATCAACAATCCCCTACTATAAGTCTATTTTCCCAACTGATGGTAAATTGAATCGCTAGCAAATGATATCTCGAGATTTAATGGAAATATATGACACTACTACCGGTATGTCTTTGAGTCATATAAATACCAAACATTTGGTAATAAAGACATATTTCGGTATAAAACCTCCGTAATAGCTAAGTTATCATGAGGAGGACATGTCAATTTGCCCTCAGCTGCAAACAAACAGACTAGGCCTAGGTCCCCAACTCTCATTCTGAACATTCTAAGGTGAGGAAGTGAATCTGTGACGTCGGCTCGATCGACTATCGAGTGCAGTCATTAATGAAACTCGCAAGTATGTAGCTAGCTAGCTAGCTAGCTCTCTCTCTCTCTCTCTCTCTCTCTCTCTCTCTCTCTCTCTCTCTCTCTCTCTCTCTCTCTCTCTCTCTCTCTCTGACACACTAGTCAATGCTTATGGTTTATCGAGTGCCAAAAATGTGGGTACCAGTATAGACTACAAATTGTGAAAACCGGACAATTCTAATGTTAGCAGAGATAATGATAGTGAAGGTGCCTTTTTAACATAAATATATAGCAAAAGGCTCAACCTGAAGATGTTTTATTATTTTGTATATACATTTCATGTTGTAAAATTACCCGGGTTGAATATATGAATTTATATATAAATCGGTCTGAAACGCTATTTTGATGTGTCATTTCTCTTATTTACAGTACTCTCTGCGGCCTCATTATAGGAATCCGACAATACCCACACACACACACATTATCAATATACACTCCGACACACACCCTCAACAACACCCCAGATTGTTGAGGCGTGTGCAAAGGGATAACTAGAGCATTAAGAATGAGACTCGATTCACGTAAATAACCACAAATAATAACTTGAATACCGTAGTCCTAAGTATTTTGGTAACAAATAATAGCTAAATCCGTCATAGTATATTTGTCTTCGTATTACTTTGTATATCGAGAATTCATTGCGTCCTGGGTTCGAATCCACGGACTGCCACATGTGTTTGTAATATTTCATTAATCGATTTTAGGAGTAGAGTTGGTTGTTGGATAGAACATAATAATTCATCCAATATATTTTGTTCTGATTACCTCACCGTATCTTCCAGGAAACACGCTCACACACGGGCGCGGGCGCTCGAGCTCTCTCTCTCTCTCTCTCTCACTAGAACACATTAACCAGGAAGTTGTTGTGTGCTTTAAGTATATATTATGAAGACAAAATAAGAAACAGAGCCTAAAATTAGACTAACATAACCCTCCAAATCCCATCCATTGCAGCAGAAACGAAATACCCGCATATCTTGTAGGCTTTAACCCACTTCCAACTACCCGCAGAATGTTGCCATTTATATATTTGTAGTCATTCAATTCCTTTAGTTAGCTTATTTTCTCAAGCTAATGAACTTTTATTCTTCTCTGTTGATATCCTAGGCTAGTTGCTCTCATTTATACTAGTATCTATTAATTCTTCAATAAGGTGACCATTATACGGCATTCGTGCGCGCAGAGAGAGAGAGAGAGAGAGAGAGAGAGAGAGAGAGAGAGAGAGAGAGAGAGAGAGAGAGAGAGTGAGAGTGAGAGAGAGAGAGAGAGAGGGGGGGGGTTAGAGAGAAAGAATGTACAGTATGTGTGTATATTTCTTCTTGCAAGATCCGTTGAGCAGAGTGGGTCACCGTGATCCCTCTTCCCAACCTCATGACCCCCTCTCACCTGTGAGAGAGAGAGAGAGAGAGAGAGAGAGAGAGAGAGAGAGAGAGAGAGAGAGAGAGAGAGAGAGAGAGAGAGAGAGAGAGAGAGAGAGAGAGATCCTTCTTCACACATAAAATCTGCTCTCTGCTTTCTTGCTCTCATATTAATTTTGTTATTCCTTATCACAATCATTCCAGTCTTAAAAATCAAGTGTCCCGTGCTGACACCCTGCTGAAAACATATCTCGACTACATCATACATGTGTACAAATTGAGTGATTTGTTAGTGAAACAAAATAGCTTAAGCAAATTAATGATATTGCAAAGAACCCCCCCGGCCACACCTACTTGTCTCTCTCATGACCTTGACCTCATTCCCCTTTCCTTTTATACAATATGGAAATGCTTATGGAGCCTTCCGTGCCCATAAAGAATTGAAGATGGACCGGGCATTGTTATACACTAATCCTTATCTACTTACGGTAATTTAATCCATACAGTACAGTACGGTGCTTAACTGTTATTACTGTATAGCAGGCCAACCCACTTCACGTCTGATACAATGGAATTCATGAGCTCCCCACCCCTGGTCTACAAAATATGTTGATAGTTCTATTAATCCTATCAGACAAACACAGATGGATTTACAAGGAGTAGATCACTTGTAACTGTAGGCAACCGCACACACACCTTTTTTCCATAGATTTAGCCTAATCATACACAGTAGATTACCGTAGCTGAACTATAAAATGTATGTTTTCAACTAAAGATATTAAGGGATTAAATTGACTGTTAGCTGGAAATAAGTAGACAACTTGTATATATTTGTAGCATTAGTTTAGTGTTAAGGCAGATAATATTCTTACTCTCCATTATGCAACTCACTCTCTCTCTCTCTCTCTCTCTCTCTCTCTCTCTCTCTCTCTCTCTCTCTCCCTTCGCTAATCACTCGCTGACAGAAATTCCCATGACTGTATAGCAACGTCCAAGTATCCGCCTTAGAAATCTTATAAATATTTCCCCACGTTGCAGGACAGTTCCCGTGATCATAGTATAGGCATTATCTTTGCACTTGCTTTTCAGATGTATTTACCCCTTCTACGTCTATTTAAGGGGAGGCAGACCGTTTTTCTGGACCCTCTTCTCCTTAATGTTTAGCCCCATTAGTTTTGAGATTATAAGACATTCGGCACATTAGTTTGGCGATTTTAATAACTTTCGCCCCATTTCGTTGTCAATTTTAAGACCTATGTTGCCATTTAGGTGTCGATTATTTCCTGGCGAATGATAGCGAGCCTAGAATTTTAAGAGGAACCGGCCTTCGGCCGGTAAATTTTTTTACCGAAAAATGTACAAATTTATCTTGTCTAGGGGGTGTTTTTCTAAGCTTGATGGAGGTCTAGGGAGGAAACTAAAAAAAATAGATGAATAAATGAATTAAAAGACCAAACAAACGGCCAGTCTCCCTTTAATTAAATTATAGCTATATTCAGGTGATTTTGTGCAATTTAAGAAGGATCTGTGGTAGTAAAAAGGGTTAGGTGAGATAGTTGAAGCCAGTTAATTGCTGGAGGCCTTCTTTAAATTGAATAAAATCGTCTAAAAGTAGCAGAGAAAAAAATTAAAACGACGTCGCCGGTACAGCAGGGGTTAACAAGCATATTTGCACAGGATAAACCTCCAGGCTGCAACCCTACGTGGTCTTCCATCAATTTTTTGGTTTTTTTTTTTTTTTACTCAACCGAGTACATCTACGCATTGTTGGTAGGTAGGTAGGTAGGTTCCTTTGTACTCCTTTGTACCGGTAAGGTATTAATTGATTCTGTGTTAGATTAGACTTGAATCATCTCAAGGTATACTTTATTAAGATTAATATTGTAAGTTTGACTATTAGAGGTACATACATACGTGTTCCTAAAATTATGCCTGAAAAAGATGGGACATACGATCATAAAACTTGAGATATGTTACCTACTTATTGCAACACACACACACACACACACAAAACCACGTTCTCCTTTCCAAAACCCTCGGATTTAAAAAAAAACAAAAAAAAAACACAATTCGCCGAAAATCAACTTCATAAACGGTGCCATTTTAAGTTACTATAGTTCAAATATCCGTCTTAAGAATCTTATAAATATTTCACCATTACCGGTACTGTATTTGTTTACCGTAAGCCTTCTGATACCATGTTGTACTACAGGTCACGCAATGGTATTAATCATAATGTATCCACCCCTTGAATAGGCTATATGAACATCCATCTTGTGATTCAAAGCATTACAAGTCTACATAACGGTACTATAATAATTCATATGACTGTTCTACCTCACGAAATATACAAATATTAACCAGAATAATGAAAACAATATCACACCTTATATTTCACACAACATCCACCTTAAGAATCACTCACTCCACGATTCAGAGCACACTATACAATATATTAATTTTATACAGGCCTTTTCACCTTTCTGATAGGCTACACAAAATATGGTACCATTGTACATTATATACTGTATATAGGCCTACAGTAATTCATACATGATTCCACAGCACGTCCACTTTATAATTTACAACAGTATTATACAGCTGCTTTAGAGCATCTATCTATCTATCTATTGCCTGACGCTGTGATCCCCGAAGGGGTGGCCACGAACGAACCGCCCCCATGCACCTCTGTCCCCAGTCAGTCGATGCCCCTCCTCCCAACCAGAACCGGCTTCATCCATATACTTCCTCACTCCATCCTTCCACCTCGCTCTCGTACACCCTTAGTCATTATCTCGCTTCCCATACGTTCCATATGGCCGAACCATCTCAAGATGTTCCTTTTCACACTTTCCAGCACATCTACCTACACACCACACCTCCCTCTTACTTCCTCATTTGTCTGTCTATCCCTCCATGTAACTCTGCACGCACTTCTCAAGTAACTCATTTCCACCCTTTAGAGCATAATTCACAATATTCACCTCACTGTTAAATTCACATCACATTCCCCTTAGATATCACATCATCCACCTCATTATTCATAGCATATTCCCATTATGATTCAAAACATTCCCCATATCCTTCACAAGATTCACCCCACGATTTGCAGTACATTCATTTCACGATTCACATTACATTTCCCTTACGATTCACAACATATTCCCTTTATGATCCACTACACACTCCATTTACGATTACAAACATTCCCCTTATGATTCACAACACATTCATATCTACACAACCAATCCACCCCACAAGTAACATCACAATTGGCTAATGATTGCGAATAGGCATACATCCACTCCAGGATTCATAATACAGTACACTGAATTGAAGATCAGGGTATCAAACCCCTTCACTACCGGAGGATCGGGGATGTATGTTGTTATATTTCAGCTATACTCTAGATGAATTTATGCAGCTTAGGAAGAATCTGTGGTAGTCAAAAGGGCTAAGTGAGAGTCTCTGTACTCTTTAGCCTCTTAATTGCTACACAGCACTCTTTAGCTGAATAACAGTACAGGTATCTAATAATTGCATGTACCGTATGCATGTATATACCATATGGCTGGGGGTGGCTGACTCGAGACAGAGCCCAAAAAGAAACAACATCGAAAGTTCCAATTCTTAGGGTCTGGGACCACTTTCGAAGTTTCGCGTTCCCTCGCCTCTTTCTGTTTCGTCTAGTAGGTGAATTTTACAAGGGGAGGAGGATTCCTAGCCTCCCGCCCCTGAAGTAGGAAAAGTAGTACAGTACAGGAACAAACAGAAATCCAAGAACTTGACAAGTGAAGCAGCCCTTAACAGGGTTGCCTGGAACGCCGCCATTAGGACAAGAGACTGAAACTGCACGTATGTGTGGAACACTCAGTCTTAAAATTTTATGTACCGGTATGTATGTATGTGACTAAGGTTGGGTAGAGGATGCCAAAGTTCAAACCTCACTGAACAGGACCAGCCCTCACCCTGAAAAGCACATAATCGGCACTGAATGGGTTAAGACTGGAATGATAATGCAAAGGAACACTAGAAAACTGACATAAAATTACATTAAACTCTTGCATCACAGCACATTCAACTTTTTCACAACACTTTCATTCATCTCACGATACAAAACACATTAACCTCATAATTCACAACATTCAACTTATGATCTGAAAACATTCCCTAGCATAAATCATGACTCAAAATATTTACCTCAAGATTCACATGATGAACTCACAATTCACCACACATTCCCTTACAATTACCAACAATCACAGTTTGATTCACAACACAACCAGCTCATAATTATCAACACAGCCACTAAATGATTCTCATTATCTCATATCATAATGCATTCAATCCATGCTTTACAAGACATTCACAAGGTTTTGAATCATATGCAGGTTTTGGAGGAAGAGACAAATATATAGGAACAATGCAGCTGTAACTAGATAAGTGTAGGGAATAGGATGCTAGACTAAAGTTAATTAAAACCCACACATCAAGAAGGAGAATACAACCACTAAGAAGGAGGAAATCAAGGAAACGCCAGAAGAAAGAAGAACACAGAAAACGTTGAAAATGGTTCTACTGAAGTGAAATAAGCACGACACAAAGAAGATAACAAAAGAAAAAAAAAAAAAGGGAGGCGCCGTTGTAAAGGCCTATAGCTTCCCGCAGATCAACTGAACTGATATCATATTGAAGACATATTCCCCTCTTGATTCGTAACACATTTAATTTATGATAAACTACATTCAATTTAGGATTCACAACAAATTCGCCTCGTAATTCAAATCATATTTACCGTATCTAACGAGTCAAAACATATTCAACTCGAGATTTACAAGAAATCCACCCAGTGATTCTCATTTCTCAGCACATCTAAGCATGATTGACTTCAACTTAATGATTCAAAATATTATTTTCATGATTCACAAAACATTCTCGTGAGTTCACGACATGAGCACTTATGAGAATCCATGGTCAATATAAAGATATTTTAATTAAATTGTTAAAAATTGATTGTTTTTATATAGGCCTAGTTTAGAGATGTGTAAGGGTGTTTTGATGTGTGAAAATACTAGGAAATGCATATTTACCCATTAAACAACAATCTAAAAACACGCCCCTCCACTCGCGAAAAATAAATATTTGGCCATAACCGTTTGCTGTGGGATACAAAATATGTTGTGGGGGGGGGGGGAAGCCCCCCTCCCCAGGATTTATTGAAATCCTCATATATTTAAACAGTAAGGGGCAAAAAACAAATTTTCCCCAACGCGAAATGCCGAGGCTACACTCGCGGGCCTTCGCGGCGGATGTAAACAAAGCCACCCGCCTCTTGCGAGGTAGGCGATATAGAGGATATTTTGTTTTTTTCAGGATCAGTAATAAATGTTTACGGGGATTTAGACACATATACTGTAGGAATGAAATGCATGGTATAAGAAACGGAATTTTTTATTTTAATACCACAAATTTTCCGAGTGTTTTTTATAAACAAAATTGGTACTTTGCATCAATATACTGTATAGTGTTTGTAATTAAATCTCGGGAAAACCTATTTTCCCCATTAGGCCTATCGATTGATGTTGAGACACGCTCGCTCCCTGATAGTGCTTTGAAAAGACATTAGCCTAACCTAACAACCTTACCTAACCTAACTTAGTATTATGGGTGGGGGCTGCTGCCCCCACACCCCCGCTGGTTGAGTACTAATCCCTTAACCTCTGAAGTGCACATGGGGGGTATGAGACACCACACTCCTGTGCTGATGTATTTGAGCTGTTCCCATCACTAACATATTTATTTTACCATAAATAGCATTAATATGTGCCTATTATAGGTTGATTATAAAGGTATTAACCTGTTACAACAATAAAACAAGTGGAAACAGCGTTTGGATGGTCAAAATCGGTGATACAGGCCGGGAGTTACACAATGTATGGCTGAGGCAACCTCCCAGCCCACCACTTTTCTCCACCTCTGGAGAGAAACTGTCGATCGATACTCTCTCTCTCTCTCTTGCACTCGCTTGCTAACAGTGATGACAACGCCCTGCTACCAACTCGCTAATGTTAGCACGAAAATAGACCACAGGAAAAGGGAATAACAGGGAAAATAGGTGATAACTGAAGGAGGGGAGGAAACTGGGGAAGCA
The DNA here is from genome assembly GCA_032716605.1 of Paralithodes platypus. Lineage (NCBI taxonomy): Eukaryota > Metazoa > Arthropoda > Malacostraca > Decapoda > Lithodidae > Paralithodes > Paralithodes platypus. Next base: position 32,825,379 of record CM064518.1, on the reverse strand, counting down.
GGGGAGGTGGAGGAGTGATATTTGGCATGGCCCAGGGGCAAAAAAATATAAAAAAATTAATATAAATAAATAAAAAAAAATAAAAAATAAAATAAAAAATAAAAATTCGGTGTTTTAAATTGATTTTTTCCCCCCTGACTCTTAAGAGTCTTCCCGCAGTCCGCCGGGGGAACTCTTAAGAGTCTTCCTGCAGTTCCCGGGTTAATAAAAAAAAATAAATTGGCTGTCTATTATACGAAGGTGAAAGAATGGTCGATGAAGTCTATGGTGTTTACTCTGCAATCTTCAGCTTGATTGTACATTGATAACGGGAAAGTACCGTATTGACAACCTTGTTACGAAAATAATTTTTTTGTACCATACAGTACTTTTATATTAGGTTTTTCTGAGGGTTTAACACATTTTCATATGATCTTTAGAGCTATCGATGACTGAAAGTACCGTATTGACAACCTTGTTACGAAAAAGACATTTTAGTACCATACTTTTTTATTAGGTTTTGCCGAGGGTTAATACAAATTTTCTTATGATCTTTAGAGCATATAGATACATTATTTATCTTCAAATATATCAACAAAATTCGTGGTATTAAAATAACATTAAACCAAATCGACTTTAGGAGTAAAGTTGGTTAGTGGAGAGAACATAATAATTTAGTAAACAACAAAAAAAGTAAAAATCCAAGTAAACCATTGTCTCTACATAGCCTAATTAAAACTACCGCTTCAGCCGTGTTACTTAGAAACTGTAATTTTATATGACTTTCAAATTTGTGACCGAAAAAGGCGATTTGTGAGTTAACGAATGGGATTGGAAAAAAAACGTTAGTTTAAGTAAGATCATTAACCCCTTGAAGCTCTGACGCGTTTTAGTAGATTATTTTGGCTATCATTAGACGATTTTATGCAGCTTAGGGAGAATCTGTGGGTATTAAATGGGTAAAGGCTATCTCAATCGACCCTCTGACTTCCATATAGGCTACCCTTCCTAATCTGAGTAAAATCGTCTAAGAATTACCAGAAAACAGAAAAGAAATGCGTCTTGGATCTTGGAAATTAAAGTATCAGGTTAAATGATGCGGTAAATCGATTGGCATAGGTTAGAAAGGTGTAGCGTTAATTTTGCGAGGTGAATTAGGGCGTTTTGGCGGGAGCTGGGCTAGAAGTAGAACATAGGCCTAGTCACATCCCTCACTTAGTCACCTCACCTTAAACAACATCCCTATAACACACACACTGTGACACACACACACACACAAAATCCTTGGTGTTACATACGATACATCAAGGTCATTTAATTTTTAGGCCTATTCTGATTTGACTACAATATTTTTGAACAATATGTAATTAAATTCAGATATCAATTTTATCGTGGCCTAGGCTAGGCTATAGCCTAGCCTTGGTTTCTTATACATTGTAGGCTACAGTATTTCATTCCTATCCTATAGCCTATGTGTCTAAATGTCTGTAAAAATGTATTAAGCCTAGGCTACTGATCCTGAAAAAAAAGGGATGGATGTAGAGTTCGGGCGTACGGTCGTCATTGTTTACATAGGGCGATCGCCGCGGTCGCACTTACGTTCCCGTCTATTTCAACGCTATATTTTCTGCTATTTGCCCCCTGTCATTACTACATGAATACTAGGTTAAGTTAGGTTAGGTTAGGTTAGGTTAGGTTAGGTTAAAATAGACGGGAACATGATGGGAAAGGTCCGACGCCACTACGCGTAATGTAAACAAAGATGGCGGTACGCCTGCTCACTACATCCTACCCAAAAAAAATCCTCTAGGCTACTGTTGAAATATATGAGGACCCCCTCAACATATTGTGTATCCCATGGCAAATGGTTATGTTTTGCTAGTGGGTCCAAGTGGGAAGCATGTTTTTAGATTGTTGTTTAGGGCAGCTAATGGGTAACTAGGCCTATACATTTCCTATTATTATCACACATCAAATTTCAAAACACCCTTAAATAACTCTAAAATAGATAGCCTAAAGAAAAACAATTGATAATATTCAAGACCTCTTTCGCTGCCCTATTAGAAATAATTTATTAGGGAAAATAGGGACCAATAGACTCACCATATTTTTCTCATTATAGTCCACATGGAGGAATTTCGTTATCGACACTTGAAAAACCCCGACTACACCGAAAAATAACACAAAAATAATGTCCCGAACGTAAACAAAGCATTGCACCCAATGAATCCTACGACCTGGGTCCTCTTCTTCTTGTTTTGAAAGATGCGGTGACTCCGGTGAGTGCGATTCACCCAATAAATGGCTTGAACGTTACTCACAAAAACGATATTATATTATATTATATTAGGGTTAGGTTAATCTAATCTAATATAATATTTGTACATTTTGGAAGCGTGCATGACCTCCCCACAATTTCCCTTACCTACTGTAAAAGCGCGATTCACCCAATAAATGGCACCATTTGACGGAGTATCTTCAGATTAATGAATAATGGGTAAGTTAATGCAAATCCTCCACTCCAACCATGAAAAACAACAATAAAACACTAGCCTATATTCCTTGAAAAAAATATACAGAAACTTGGTAGCCTAAATAAGGCGGCTCTAGCTGTCTTGAATTTTACCAAACAATTTGTTTAGGCTAGCCTATAGCAATTTAATTACATAAACTTTATAGGCTAGGCTAGCCTAGGCCTAGGCTATTGAGTAGCCTAGGCTATTGACCATATTTTTAAAGACTGTTCAAAAAGAAATTAGGCTAAAGACATTTAGGCTACTAGGCCTAGGCTTAACTCCCAAACAACAATTTGGATTCAGACCAGGCAGATCATCCGAGGACCAACTCCTTCTAACTTACAAGGACATCACCAAATGGATGGACCAGGGTTACAATGTTGACTTGATCCTGTTTGACTATTCCAAGGCCTTTGACGTGGTTAATCATGACATTCTGATCACCAAACTTTATAGCTTGGGAATTAGGGGTAGGGTACTGGACTGGATTAGGGACTTTCTCCATAACCGTATTATGCATGTCAAAGTAAATAATCATTTTAGTTCTTTCAGGGATGTGCTTAGCGGAGTCCCTCAAGGCTCTGTCCTTGGTCCCCTGCTTTTCCTCATATTTATCAATTATATTACTCGTAATATTAATTCGTCTACCAAAATATATGCTGATGATTTGAAACTGTATGTAAATATCAAATATGATAACCTCTTAAATTTTCTTAATTGTATGTTTGCTTGCCAGTCTGATATAGACGTGCTTGCTAAGGTCTCTAAATCCTGGGGCCTAACGATGAACCCAGATAAATGTGTCCACCTAAGATTTTGTAGGAAAGAAATTGATTGGGATGACCTGGGTCATTCTGGCAGATACTATCTTGACAACTCCTTAATCCCTATTAGAGACTCTGCATCCGATCTAGGAATTTTAATCGATTCCTCCCTTAAGTTTCATACACACATCTCTAATATTGTCCACAAGGCTGGAGGACTCGCCCATAGTATCCTAAGGTCAACTGTCAACCGGGATGCCTCCTTTATGATGCCACTATTTATTTCCCATATTCGTCCCATATTAGAATATTCTTCCTCTCTGTGGAACCTTGGGTATTTGGGGGACCTAAGACTACTGGAGTCTGTTCAGAGACGCTGGACTAAATCTATTGGGGGTCTCGAGAATCTTGATTATGGTGAGAGATTGAGGATATTAAACCTATTTTCCATTAAGGGTAGACTTCTTAGGCATGACATAATTAAGTACTGGCAAATATTTCACGGTCTCTGCTCAATTACTCCTGAAGATGTTTTTGATCGTCCCCAATATTTTGCAACCAGGGGTCACCCATATAAAATTGCTCACTCGAGATGCCAGCTTGAAATAAGAAAAAGATTTTTTAATCTTAGATATGTGTCTCTGTGGAACTCTTTGCCCACAGAATTGGTATCCCTGACAAACCTATTATCTTTCAAGGCTGCCCTTTCCGACTATCTTGCAGGAGTTTTATATGAATATTCATGATTTTGTTCTCGATGTCACACCTTCTGGCCTCCTCAACCACTTATACTTGTACCTTGTTTGTAAACGTAGCTGCTTATGATGCACTTTCCAGTCCATAGATTTCTATACTCCCTGTTTTTACTACAAATTTTAAATTATCTTTGGGCTGGCGCATCAGCAGTGTGTGGCTTCCGTGGACCCTGACCTACCACTTAGCTCTGGGGTCTGGGAAGCCCACCAGGTAAGAATACCAGGTAAGAACACTCAGTTAGCAATGCATCATCCTCTAGAGCCTGAGCCTCCTGAGGTCTATGACTGTGAGTCATTCTTGTCACATAGGCCTATGCCTTTGGGCAACTCCCAAATCCAATAGGATATTGTAATAGGTATTCTTACCTGGTGGGCTTCCCAGACCCCAGAGCTAAGTAGTAGGTCAGGGTCCACGGAAGCCACACACTGCTGATGCGCCAGCCCAAAGATAATTTATAATTTGTGGTAAAAACAGGAGAGTATAGAGATCTATGGACTGGAAAGTGCATCATAAGCAGCAAGTTAACAAACAAGATACAAGTATAAGTGGTTGAGAAGGCCAGAAGGTGTGACATCGAGAACAAAATCATGAATATTCATATAAAACTCCTGCAAGATAGTCGGAAAGGGCAGCCTTGAAAGATAACAGGTTAGGCTAGTCAGGGATACCAAATCTGTGGGCAAAGAGTTCCACAGAGACACATATCTAAGATTAAAAAAAAAAATCTTAGGTTAAATTCTAGTTTCGCTTTCACAGCATACTCATCAATTTCTATGGCTACTTTAGAGTTGTCGCGGAAATGCATTATAAGGAATTATAGCTACTGTAAAAAAAAAAAAAAAAATCTCCCCATATGCGGCACCATAGCTATTACATAATACTAGGTTAGGTTAGGTAAGGTTGTTAGGTTAGGCTAATGTCGTTAATGTAGTTTATTATCATTATATTACGTCTTTTACCCAGCAATTTCCCTGATCTTCATAGTTGGTCGGGAAGCTATGCCTTTACAACGGCGCCTCCCTTTTGTCGCTGTGTAAGTGAAACTAGAATTTTACCAAATCTTATTTCAAGCTGGCATCTCGAGTGAGCAATTTTATATGGGTGACCCCTGGTTGCAAAATACCGTATTGGGGACGATCAAAAACATCTTCAGGAGTAATTGAGCAGAGACCGTGAAATATTTGCCAGTACTTAATTAGGCTATGTCATGCCTAAGAAGTCTACCCTTAATGGAAAATAGGTTTAAATTAATATCCTCAATCTTTCACCATAATCAAGATTCTCGAGACCCCCAATAGATTTAGTCCAGCATCTCTGAATAGACTCCAGTAGTCTTAGGTCCCCCAAATACCCAAGGTTCCACAGAGAGGAAGAATATTCTAATATGGGAAATAAATAGTGGCATCATAAAGGAGGCATCCCGGTTGACAGTTGACCTTAGGATACTATGGGCGAGTCCTCCAGCCTTGTGGACAATATTAGAGATGTGTGTATGAAACTTGAGGGAGGAATCGATTAAAATTCCTAGATCGGATGCAGAGTCTCTAATAGTGATTAAGGAGTTGTCAAGATAGTATCTGCCAGAATGACCCAGGTCATCCCAATGAATGCTAGACTACTCGGCCCATGGGACAGCTCGGCCCACAGCGAGACAGCTCGGCCCAGTAAAAACGAGACAGCTCGGCCCCGTGTTAATTACGATCGAGACAACTCTTAATTAACCTAACCTAACTTACACATTATGAATCGAGAGAACTAGCCTATGACATAATTATACAATAAACGAACATTTCGCCCACATTACACACACGCCATAAACGGGAGGCCATGTATGCAGCACCAATCCTGCAAATCCTGTCCTCTGCACATGCGTGAGAATCTTAGGCCCCTTGGCACGATTTGTTTTCTCCTTTATACTATTATATTATCTTAACCTAACCTAACTTAAATTAAACTAACAGTTGAGCCTAAATAACTTAATAAAAATATTAGGGAAAAGGCCACGCATACGCAGAGGACAGGATTTCGTGCTGCATACAATGGCCTCACCCATAAACCCTCCACTTAGCTCTCCCCATCCTAATCCTGACTGGTCTCGTCAAATTGCCCCATAGCAAAACATGGGGCCGAGCTGTCTCAAATAATGGGCTGAGTTGTCTCGCCGTCATGGCCGAGTTGTCCAAAAGTGGGCCGAGCTGTCCGAGCCGAGTTGTCCCATGGGCCGAGTCGTCCAGTCACCATCCCAATCAATTTCTTTCCTACAAAATCTTAGGTGGACACATTTATCTGGGTTCATCGTTAGGTGACGCGAATAAACTCACATGGAGGTTATACAGAGTTAACATTGTCTTTAATACATATATAACTTTCTTTTAGTGCACTGGTAGCTGATAAGTAATTAATGTGGAAATATTTTTGGCAAGATAGCGGCAGCTCCTTGAGAACACGCCCCTTCCAAGGATTTCCAGACTTCCATATTGGCGTACATGCCACACATAAAAACACACACCGTTTACTTTAACACGGGTACTAACTTATCAAAAAGAATGCACCACGTTACCTTAGGAAAGAGCTGAATACGAACGAGAGAATACCAGCTCAAAAACTGACAGTGCCGATCTAAGGGGGGTCGAGCAACAACGTAAACAACACACAAATTTATAAAAACAACTGACTGTCGCGGATCCCATTTCATTCAGAAATGTTTGTCCATTATATTGAACCAGTCGCACATTATAGTATCGATGTTCTTCAGTGTTATCATAACATTATCTAGATGCTTAAAAATACGATAATATGTTATTATTATGCATAAGAAAAATGGAATTAACGTCGTCCTGCCATCTATACACAAGTGTTTATACTCGCCAGTAGCTTGTGTTCGATTATGTGCATGCAATTAGTAAACAGGTGCATATTTTCTTCTAAAGCTGAAATTGTCTGTAGTTTACCATATTTATCATAAGTTAAGTATGTAAAACTGATATATTTAAGCCCTTTTTCCTTTAACATCACAATATCTCCATATATTTTAACGTAGTATAAGGAATAGTAGGTTTCGAACACATTTAGTAAACATCTGAAAATGGCTTCCACGGATAGAGTGCTGCTGGATATCAGTATTAAAATTCAAAGTAAGCTTATTTCCAGTAAGACGTGCATGACATTAACTTGATAATGAGGTTTTAAGTATCTCCTCTATATATTGGACTAGTTGTAATGGCATAATAGTTACTAATTCTTATTGTTTATTGCCAATAACTTCGCGTCGTTTCCACGGCTGCCCGAATGACAGAATTGCCAGTCTAAAATCTTATGAGTTTGCGAGTTAGGATATTAACACTTTTTTCAATAAGTTATTTTTCATTGATCCCTATTGAACATGATTAGGCTAGCCTAGCTAGCATAATTTGTATCTTTTCATAATCTCGGAGACTCGGTCGGATTCAGTTGCTCTGCAGCTCAGAACCCCAGAATGTCATTGGCAGTAGCCTACCTAGCCAGCCTTCAATTTTATCCCAGCCTTCTACTGTACTGTACTTGTTTACTTGTACTGTAGATGTTGGAAAGAGATTCCTCAGACTCGCAGGCGGCAGCGGCAGGCCCGTCCCCAGAACTCAATATTTGAAGGCTAGGCCTATTATAATTGGTAGCATTCAAGGAGACTACAGCAGGACTCTTCTTCTTCTTACCTCTGACAGGGTATAAGCTATCCGGTAGCATTCAAGGAGACTACTGCAGGACTCTTCTTCTTCTTACCTCTGACCGGGTATAGGCTATCCTAGTGTTTACTAGCCTATACCCCTTTGAAAGGACATTAGCCTAACCTAACAACCTTACCTAACCTAACCTAGTATTATAGGTAGGAGCTGCCGCCCCCACACCCCCGCTTTGACTTAGATTTTTGGTGTATTTGTCTGTGAAGTGGGTATTTTTCAATTTGTTGATAACGAAAATCCTCCATGTAGACTAGAGGCTATGGAGAAAAATATGGCGAATCTATTGGTGCCTATTTTCCCTAATAAATTATTTCTCATAACGTCGCACTAGTGTCCTTGAATATTATCAGCTATCCTAGTGTTTACTAGCCTAGGCAGGGTGCCAAAACAGAAATTATCCAGTTCTGGATCATTTTTCTAAGCTTACAAGGATCAACTTTGCGCGGCGTCTGCGGGGGGCGCAGCCCCCCGCTCCATAACAGGGGGTCCGGGGGGCATAGCCCCCGGCCGCCGGAGAAATTTTGAGATGTGAAGGTAAATATATGCACAATACATGCTCAAAATTTATTAAAAGGAATGAATAATATTGTAAGTAAAAGGGATGTTATGTATGTTTACTGGTGTTTAATCAGGATACTAGGGGAGCTGGCTGCCTGTACTTCAGTCTCAAAGAGATGCACTTCAGGTCCACTAATATAGGCATTGAAAACAGGTTTTTAAATTATTCTTAGCAGTCCCTGTTTTAGTTTTGTAACTTTTGTCCAATAAAGATTTCATGTATATTTGTTGTTGCATTCCAAGAACTATTACATACTTAATTTATATCCTTTCATATGATACATGAGTTACTATAGAGTACTGGTTAAAATACATACCGGTACAAAGTTTCAAGAATAAACTTTGATTAGAACATTTGTTTGTCTATTATTTTCCCTGGGCCGAGTAAAAAATACCTGGGTAGGCTATTCCCATCTCGGGTTAAGTACAATCAGTAGGAACGTAGAAACTTACTTTAATTTTCACAACTTTAAAAGACTCAAGATTCTGCGAGGCTAATTCCGAAAATATTCAATCAAGTCTCCGTTACCCAATGAAGTCAGGTTATAGTAATGACAAGACATACCAATAATATATGTTAGTTAGCGGGTGTGTGGACTGTGGGGATAGTGGCAGCCCCCACTTTGGACACTAAGACTAAGTAAAGTTAGGTTAGGGTAAGGTAATGCAAATTATCTACTCATAACATGATAAACAATTGAACAATAAACTACTGTACTATATTCCTTGAAGAAATAAAAACAAACAATTGTACATAAGGCTGCGGAAAGATTCTTTAGTGATACCCAAGTCATGGCCGGGATTCCGGGAAATCTATAAATGCACTGTAGGCGGTAGGCCTAGCTGCTGGCTGTACACTTATTAAATTGTACCGGTAATCTGGCTAAAAAGTTACCGGTATACAAAATGAGAACATAGAGGCAGGGTGCAGATCCCACTTTGGACACTAAGTTTGGACTTTGGTTAGGGTAAGTTATTGCAAATCTTCCACTCATAATATAAACTACAATAAAATAAGATACCAGTAGATAAGATACTACTGTAGCCTATTCTGCCTATAGCCTATACCTTGAAAACAAAAACAAACGGTAAGACTGCGAAAGTATTCTTCAGTGACAGGTCTACCCCTATAGGCCTAATCCCACGGCATGACGGCAAAACTGTTATTGTCATAGGCTATAGCCTAGCCAGGGTGTCGAATGACGCTGTTTTTTTGAGTGATACAACTTTCTGTATAATGATAAAAAAAAAATAATCCTAGCCTAGGCCTAGCCTACGTATTTTTATATTATTATTTTAAAAGTTAGACATCTAAAATAGGCCTAGGCTTAGGCCTACTGTGTTCCAAAACTCAAGAGTAGCCTAGGCTAGGTTAGCCTAGCCTAGCCTTAGCTACAAAAAAAACAAAAAACAAAAACAGGAATGTTGGTCTAGGCTAAGTTTAATATACACTTCCCAGGTCATTTTAACAGTTCTATTGCTTCTATATATCATATAATACACCATAGAGTAAGTTTTTAATAACTAGAAAAAAAGGTCATCTTCTAAATAATTACCATAATTGAGGACCTTCGCCATTCCCGGGTTAAGAGTGGGCTCTGAGTCTTAGCCTACCAGAACCAGATTCCCAGCTGCCTAGCTAACCTTATTTTTTACTGTCTTTAACCTCAAATCTTCCTTGATCTTCATTAGCCTATCAATACATTATACATAGCCCCACTAGTGGGGGCAGTCCTAAGATTGTTGGATAATGGGTTATCCTAAGCCTAATATGCCTAGCCTCAGCCTAGGCTACTCATTTCTGCTTCAAATCATCATTATCATCATAGGCCTAGGCTAATACAAGTAGGCCTAGGCTTATCTGACAAAATAATATGCTTGGCTACTTACAAAATCGCTGTTTGGTGCTTGCTAGAAGTCAGGTTTATCCAAAGTATCACCTTGAACTTATACCTTATATATAATGAGTTCCCCAAGATTAATATGCACAATTTTAGAATGTGTAGGGCACTCGCACTTCACATGAAGTCAATGTTATATTCCAGCCCCTTAATTCACTCTATTTTTCCACAAATATATCGGTAAATAACAGCTAACACATTTCCAAGTGTTCCACAGTTGATTGGCGGCAAGCTAATTTGACGTCATCATTGGATTATTCTCGGAAACACCACAATGGAAAACAGTGCTGATATTCGTTCGTTGTTTTCCATTAATCCAACCACATATATACCCCTGAAAACCAATAATTCATCATAAAATCGTACTAATTTATAGCTTACCTTATGCCTCAAGGTCTTGCGCTCTTTGTCAAACACATAAAATTTATATTCATTCACTATTTTTAAGAAATTAGAGACCCCATAAAATTAGCACATACGAAACAATATCTGTATTTTGAAGGAGTTTAATTAAGAGGAACTCTGATCAGAAAATTAACATTCAAACTTAAATTAATATTTTACATTATTCATTTCAGTGAAATTTAGTCAATATATTAAACACATGGAGTAGTTTAGTTAATATATACATAGTTTTAGATAAATACCTATTATTATCCTTTAATCTACATATTATTGAGCATTCGAGTGCCAATAAAATTACGGTAGTTGTGTTCGTCTTGACTCAGCCTTCGGCGCAATATAACATCGGAGTGTAGGGGTACATTGGTTGTTTGTTTGTTTGTTTGTTTTAGCGGACTCTCCCATCCAGGAGTTCGTTCTATGAACGATGGCTGTTTCCTTATTGTAATATATATTTGTTATATTGGTGCTAAAGTCAGTCACCTCATCCGAACCGAACAAGTTGTGTTTTCACAGTGTAAACAAATCGCTCTCATGACTCGAGCTCTGGATTTATCCGTCTATATTTACATTAGTAGCTGCATTTGGACTTCAATACAGGTGATATATAATAGTTCTAAGATCATAGCCAATGTAGAGTACAGTGTAGAGCAGAGCAACTATCGTTTGATGAGTGTAATGTAGAAATAGAATGGCAGGTTTAGCGGGGCCGCCCCGGGACAGTCACAGGCTCTTAGCCTATTTCAGTATCAATATTTTTTCAATGTTAGGTTCGGGATCACGAAGAAAATGGGCGAATTTTGGCACACTGAGCCTAGGCCTATACCCCTTTGAAAAGACATTAGCCTAACCTATCCTAGTATTATGGGTGGGGGCTGCCGCCCCCACACCCCCGCTATTTGACATCTTTGACAAATTTTTGGTGTATTTTTCTGTGAAAAGGGTATTTTTTCAATTTGTCGATAACGAAAATCCTCCGTGCAGACTATAGCCTATGGAGAAAAATATGGGGGAAGGATGTAGTTACCGGGTGTACCACTACCGACATACAACATAAATCATCTATAAATACTAATAATAAAATAAATACTTATAAATCTATAATACTAGGTTAGGTTAGGTAGCTAGGGCAGGAGCATTAGAGACAAATAGGAGAACATGGAGGTGGGATGGTGGGGTGAAAGAGTGTCTGCAGTGTGAGGTGGGAGGGAGGAGACAATAGAACATATAGTGACAGAGTGCCAGGGGTATGCACTATGCAGAGGAGAGAGATGGGTTGGAAAATGAGTTGAAACGGGTGGTAGGGGAGAGGGAATGGGAAGAACAGAAAGAAGAGGAGGATGAGGATTGAGGGGGTAGATAGGGAAATGGGAAAAGAATGAAGGTAGTGAAAAGATTCCTGGAGCAGGTGTGGCAGAAGAGAAAACGGAATAGAATAGAATATAATAGGGTGAGGGGGGAGAAGGTGATCAGAGTGGGGGAGGAAGATAAATGAGATTAAATAGTAGAGAGTGGGAGAGGGGAAAAGTTAAATTAAGTTAAGGAGAGAACAAGATATTGGGGGGTGGAGGAGGGGGTAAATAGGGAGAGGAGAGTTCTGCTTAAGCTATATACTTCAATACTTTTCTTTAACTATCCTTTCTACAACTACTTATTTTCTAAACTAAATCTTAATCAAGCTCTAGCTGTTTCTGGAGAAGGGATCACCGGTGCATAGGTGAGCTGGTTCAAAACAAGGGACAGCAACTCCACAAGAAGAAGAAGCAGAAGTAGAAGGTTGTTTGGTTAGGGTAATGTATTTTTGTATCCAAAGGCAGTCAAAATAGACGGGAACATGATGGTGAGCGACCACGTAGTGTAAACAAGACGGGCGGTACACCCGGTAGCCTAACTACATTCTTGCCAAATATGGTGAATCTGTTGGTGCCTATTTTCCCTTATAAATGTTTTCTAATAAGGCGGATGTAGATTGTAGTGTCCTTGAAGATTATCTTATAATTACCGGTATATAGCCTACGTTATACGGTAATAGCCTAGCCTAGCCTAGCATTCAAATATTGAGAAATTATTTCCGGTAGTGGTAGTTTCGGTAATAAGTAGGCCTACCGAGTTCTCCCCGGAATCCGGATGTTGCAAAGATCATATTAAAATTTGTTTCAACCTCTGGAAATACATTTTATGTACGGTACAGTGTGATACACTAGGCCTACAATATATAGCCTAAAGCACTGTAAAAAAAAAAAAAAAAAACTAAGGTATAATCCTGTGTAGCGGGTAGACCTGTATTTATCTCAATAATTTGGTAATGTTACAATATAGGCCTATTTTTACATTGTTTACATTCATAAATAGTCCACTGATATACTAGGTTAGGTTAGGTTAGGCTAGGTTAAATATAATATTAAATGATTCTTAGTAAATAGGCATCTGAAAAACAGTGTCTCCCGCTACACAGGATCTTACCAAAACTAACTAGCCTAGGCCTAGCCTATAACTCTCCCTATTGAGTATTGACGGCGGTAAAACTCTTATTAAGCTCCTTACTGGCAAAATAGATGCTGATTTCAATTAGTCATGGGGGGGGGGACCTCCGACCTGGTGAGGGGCAGGGGCTCAACTCATCCTCTATCCCAAGGCAAAAACAAATTGTTTTATTTAATCTAAAAATTATATAAACCTAGGCCTACATCTGAGTGTTTTAAGATTGATTGATGATGGGGATTTTTTTTTCCCGGGGATTGTAACTAATTACAAGTAGCCTATTGTATAGGCCTAGGCTAATGCTGAAAACTTCCTAAAACCAAAAAGAAAAACCATGTGAAATTTAGTGGTAGTTTCGGTAATATTTTCCGAGAACTGTTTTTCAGATCATCAGATGCCTATTTACAAAGAAACATTGAACAATATATTTAACCTAACAGTCGGGCGGGCGGGTGCCCAACCCCGAAAGGAGTTGAAATAGGGCTCCCCTATTTCAACTCCTATCCCCCTGCCAAAGGCGGCTTTCTAGGGCCTTTCCTAGCTGATGCTGAGAGGATTGGGTTCTAGTCATGTGGTAATGGGCTGGTCTATCAGAGTGAGAGCTGAGCGATCTCTAACATACCCATAGCTTACTCTGAATGTTCCTTTTACTTATACTGTATATCTTCTAGATCTCACGTGACGGCGTCTTTTCCGTGGATTGACCTCCCTACTGCCAACCTAGAAGTTGGCAGATTGGGAGCCAAAGCGTCACATTTTTCCCTTGCCCCTCAACTTTCCCTTCATGAGGGGCACAGTGCCTTGGGTGGGGCTTTGGTTTCCCGGGCGTTTCCGCACCCTCCTCAGCTCCCTGCCTTGGAGTGGCTTCGGTCACCCGGGCTTTGTTAGTGGTAAGCAGGGAGGGTTTTGTGGGGGCGCTCATTTATGGCCTTCGCCTTGCTCGAGACCTTGGGGCTGTTCGGCCAGACAGCCTGGGGAACAACAACAACAACAACAACCTAACAGTCCTAACTTAACCAAAACCTAACCTAAGTTACCTAACCTACTGGTACTCTAGTATTTTCATGGACTAGGCTATTTAAGAATGTAAAACGTAAAATATTTTGTAACAATTACCAAATTATTGAGATATAACAGGTCACCCCGCTACACAGGATTATACCGTACCTTGATGAAAAATAGAGCAATACATTATTCACAAATGTTGAATAAAAAAAGCTTGGGAAAAACCAGGGGACGGATGTAGTTACCGGGTGTACCTCTACCAACATACAACATAAATCATCCATAAATACTTATAATAAAATAAATACTTATAAATCTATAATACTGTACTAAGTTAGGTTAGGTTAGGTTGTTTGGTTAGGATAATGTATTTTTTGTATCCAAAGGCAATCAAAATAGACGGGAACATGATGGTGACCGTCCGCGTAGTGTAAACAAGACAGGCGGTACACCCGGTAACTACATTCTTGCCAAAAATATTCTGTAGGCTATAGTTTTAATTTCTGTATTCCTATTTATATTTATTCCAGTCTTAAAATGAAATTGTCCCTGTTTGACACCCTGGATATAATTATACCAATACCGGTATGTTTTTATACAGAATAGCAGACGCTGTTTGCAATGAAGTCGAATATAGTTTGCTGTAGATGTACAGTAGCCTAATTATATAATATTTGTACACAGATGATGATTGCAATGGACTTAAGAATGGTGCAAGCTCCCTCTCCACCTCCCCAGCTACCCCCATCACCGCCGCCCCTACCACAACCACCACAACAAGTACAGCCTGGCAGATGGAAGTCCTCATGGAGCGGCTCAGGAGCAAAGCCGGAGGGTTTCGTTCTCTGGTAGAATCGGCAAAAGGGATCAAACAAGCGATACTGGTAAATTGGTCTTTTGGATTACTGTATTCATATATAAGCTTCAATCTAAGATTGTTAATTTGAAGTGGAATCATCAAAACAGAACTGAGCAATAATTTGTGGTAATAAAACCTTTTGGGGGGTTCTATTCAGTGAAGTTAATTGAACTTATTGGAGTCAAATAAATCAATTAAACAAGCATTATTGGTACTGGTAAATAGATATTTTTGGGCTTGGTTACTATAGCATAGGAGCATGAAGCTACGCCATGGAAACAAAATACAGATAGCTGAATTTTATACCGGTACCAGATATTCCTGGGACCATCCTTTGTCATATGGAACAAAGTTAACTAAAGTTAACAGTGAACTTGCTAATTAATCCAAGATGGCCGTCGATAATTGGAAAAGTACAACTTTTTTTAACCAATACTCCAAAAAAAAATTGGATTCTGGTACTGGTACTACCTGTATTGGGCATGCTAAATAACATACCGGTACTAAAATTCTAATTGATTTTGACCCCGGAAATAGGGTAATTTTCAAGATGGCGGCCAGGAGCTTAAAATAGCTATATCTCAATTACTATTCAACAACCCCGAGAGGGGTTGAAATAGGGGAGCTATCTTTCTAGGGCCTTTCCTAGCTGATGCTGAGAGGATTGGGTTCTATTCATGTGGTGATGGGCTGGTCTATCAGAGTGAGAACTGAGTGATCTCTGCCATACCCATAGCTTAATCTGACTGTTCCTTTTACTTATATATATTCTAAATCTCAAGTGTCTCATTTGTCTCTTCCGTGGATTGACCTCCCAATCTACCAAGATTGGAAGCCAAAGCGTCACATTTTTCCTTTGCCCCTCAACTTTCTCTTCATAATTGCTGAGAAGCACAGGGCCCTGGGTGGGGCTTTGGTTTCCCGGGCGTTTCCGCACCCTCCTCAGCTCCCCTCCATGGAGTGGCTTCGGTCACCCAGGCTTTATTGTGGTAGGCAGGGAGGGTTCTGTGGGGGCGCTCGGTTATGGCCTTGGTCTTGCTCGGGGCCTTGGGGCTGTTCGGCCAGGCAGCCTGGGGAACAGCAACAACAACAAACTATTCAACATAGAGAGGTGGTTTTGGTGTGCAACCCATGGTATCAATGCTCAAGGAATTTGAATAAATCGGTAAATCTATCATCCGTTGATTTTATATTAAAATATGTAATTGCGGCCCAAGGTCCTTATCCACAAAGTTGGCTCTGTCAAATAGTAGTCAACTATCATCCGTTGATTTTATATTAAAATATGTAATTGCGGCCCAAGGTCCTTATCCACAAAGTTGGCTCTGTCAAATAGTAGTCAACTTAGATACGGTATGTATTATCAGTGTGTTTACGTAGGTTAAAAGCACCCAGCAATTCGTTGAAATTACTTTTGTCTCCTTTATATACACACATATGTACAACCAGTTGCTTCTTGACCATCACACAGCATTGGTTCAAGCCCGGTATTGTAAGAGAGTATTAACCCTTGTCTAGCGGGGTGTTTTGGGCTATTTTGGGCATATTCAGGCCCTCCTGAATGATCAATCAAGTATCTGCATGAAAAGAAATGTATTCAGCAAAAAACTAGGCGCTAAAAGCTTCAAAATGAGACCAGAACGAGCTACGTAGCACTCGTGGTTCTCATGCAGTGGTGCCACCAACATGGGAGTTTAGCGTATAGCGGCATATTTTTTCCCACTACGCTCACTAATGGTAACACTGCCGTCCTCTCGAGAACAGAGGGAGCGTGAGTCAGTGGGTGGCGGTAAGCCCTGGGTGTCGGACGTGTGGCCTGCTGCGCTCCCGGCCATTTGCACTCGATTTTAACCCTTTAAAAACCTTAATAATGCTCCTAACTTGCTGCAAATTGGTGCACGACTTAAGTTGAGCGCCGCTCTTTAAAGGTTAAGGTCAGAAAATCCTATCATTAAGTTCAATATACCTAATATTAAAGAAGGGTTCATGATGCAGCATGTAATTAATCTCTTTAGAAATTTATACAGTGTTAATATACTGGGAGAAGAGGTAGATGTGCTGAAAGCCAGGATAGAGTGGGTTCAAAGGCATGAGGACAGATGAGGACCTTGTTTTTATTATGGGTACTAGTTCTTCAAAATTGTCATAGGTTCTGCTGTTTAGGGTTTATTAGATTTTATTTTTATATTTAAAAAAAAAATTAACAATATTCAGATACTCTTGTAGCTTCTTTAACCAATGATCACTTTTAATAATTTGTTTTGCTATGATAGTTATTTTTTGTTTTAATATACAGTAAACTTCCGTTAATCCGAAGGGCAGCGGACCGGCCCTCGTTCGGATTAGTGGATTTTTCGGATTATCGGACTTTACCCCTATGAACCTGTGTATGACGAAAACATTGAGGCATTAGGCCACCCAAATGACACAATGGTGCACACACACATATCATATGTTCATGAAATCACTTCAAAAGTTTACCATTGTCATTGTAGCCTTTTACCTACTTCAAAACATTCAGATTAATGGTCAAAGGAATCTGCTGATATAAATGTCTTCTTCTTCCGATTACTAGCGACTTTGTCTTGCTCTTGAAGATCAGATCAGATGTGGTTCGGGAAGTAATGCCTTAACAACGGCCCTTCCCTGAGAGGTTCTTGTAATTTTCATTTTGTGATTTTCCTTTTGTGACGTGCTCTGTTATATTATATTGTATTGAAAGCACCCTTGTCTTGTTGTCTTGAAAGCACCCTTGGAACGCTTCGATCACTGAACTATAAATAGTAGCGTATCGGAACGTCCAAAGGTGCGTTTTCAAGCTCAAGACTAATACGTCCAAAGGTGCGTTTTCAAGCTCAAGACTGAATGCGCTTGCAGAAAATGCGGTGCAAGCCAGTAGCGCATCGGAGCGTCCCAAGGATGCGTTCAAGAGCAAAACAAACTCTCTAGCAGACGATGTGGAAGAAGAAGAAGAAGGTGTTTACGTTTATATCAGTAGCTTCCTTTGACCATTAATCTGAATGTTTTGAAGTAGGTAACAGGCTACAATGACAATGGTAAACTTTTAAAGTGAATTCATGAACATATGATATGTGTGTGCTCCATTATGTGTCATTTGAGTGGACTAATGCCTCAAAAAGGGGACTTTGGGACTTCTTGAAATTCGGACCATCGGGTGAATTCGGATTTGGCCTCAAATTGAAAAATTCGGACTATTGGGAGATTCGAATCATCGGTCGTCGGATTAACGGACTTTTACTGTAGTTGGAATTTGCTTTTGTAATGTAGCCTACGTACCATGCAAGTTAAATATTCTTGACTATGTTTAATTATGTCATACGGTATATTGTTTACCTTTAATTTACATTCCTGATAGATTCTTTGTATATTAATTTTAACTTAACAATCTGCTTTGGTGTAAACCATTTTATTTGTTATATAATTTTCAAAATATTATATTTTTAGTTAAACTGATATGGTAGGCTACCTTCATAATTCGTATATGTACTTTTAATATAAATATTTCTTAAATAATGTTTATATCGTAATTACAGTGTATTTTAATTATTATATATATATTCTTCTTAGTATGGTAAAGTGATATATTATTTTATTATTAGAGATTGTTGTGATCGAATGGGTATGGAAAATGTGCAAACTAGCATGGGAGAAGGGGAGTGCACCCGATGACTGGAAGACTGGCATAATAGTTCCCCTATATAAGGGCAAAGGGGAAAGAGGAGTGTGTGGTAACCACCGAGGAATATGTCTTCTAAGCGTAGTAGGGAAGGTATACAGTAGGGTAGTGATTGAGAGAGTGAGAGTGAAAACAGAGAAATGGATAGGCGACGAGCAGGGAGGTTTTAGGAAGGGAAGAGGATGTGTAGATCAGATTTTTACCCTGAATTGTGTTATGGAGAAATATCTGGAGAAGAAACAAAAGGTGTATGTTGCCTTTATGGACTTGGAGAAGGCCTATGACAGAGTGGATAGAGAAGGTTTGTGGAAAGTACTTAGAATATACGGAGTAGAGGGCAAGTTGCTGAAAGCAGTGAAGAGCATGTATGAGGGTGCAAAGGCGGCAGTACGTTTGGAGAATGAGCAGAGCGAGTTCTTAGACCTGAATGTTGGTTTGAAACGGGGGGGTGTGATGTCCCCGTGGTTGTTTACTGTATATATGGATGGAGTTATGAAAGAAATACTATCAAGAGCAGTGGATGTTGGTATATCGCTGAAAAGGGAGGGAACTGAGTGAAAGCTACCTATACTGCTGTTTGCGGATTATACAGTTCTGATGAGTGATAATGAATGGGAGTTGCAGGGTCTGGTAAATGAGTTTGGAACAGTGTGCGAAAAACGGAATTTGAAGGTAAATGCGGGGAAGAGCAAGGTTATGGTCTTCGAAAGGGGTGAAGTCACAGAGTGTGAGGTGAAGCTGAACGGTCAGGCTATGGAGATCGTCAACTCTTTTAAGTATCTGGGCAGTGTGTTGAGTAAAGATGGGACTATGGATGAAGAAGTGCGGGAGAGGGTGCAACAGGGGAAGAGGGTTGTAGGAACGTTGAAAGCAGTAACAAGAAATAGGGTGGTCAGTATGGAAGTGAAGAAGTCCTTGCATGACAGTGTGGTAATCCCGACACTGACTTACGGAAGCGAAGCATGGACGTTGGTTGAGAGACTCAGACCAAGAGTGAGAGCAGTGGAAATTAATTACTTAAGGAGTGTGTGCGGAGTTACATGGAGGGATAGACAGACTAATGAGGAAGTAAGAAGGAGGTGTGGTGTGGAGGTAGATGTGCTGGAAAGTGTGAAAAGGAACAACTTGAGATGGTTCTGCCATATGGAACGTATGGACAGCGAGAGAATGACTAAGAGGGTGTACGAGAGCGAGGTGGAGGGACAGAGAGGGAGAGGTAGACCGAATGAGAGGTGGAAGGATGGAGTGAGGAAGTATATGAACGAAGGCGGTGCTGGTTGGGGGGAGGGGCGTCGACTGACTGGGGACAGAGGTGCATGGGGGCGGTTCGTTCGTGGCCACCCCTTTGGGGATCACGGCGTCGGGCAATAGATAGATAGATAGATTGTTTTTAAATTTAGGAGTAAGCATAATTTACTGTACAGTATATGCGATTATTTTACAGCTTTATAATACTAGTGATATTTTTTTATTGATTATGTACAGTAGGGTCCCGCATAAAACGTGTTCGCATAAAACGAGTCTCGATTAAAACGACCGACCTAAAATATTAATATTTAATTTTCGATCAGAACGAATGTGATCACATAAAACGAGTCCGCCGCCAAAGTGGGGCAAATACAAGGAGTTTTCATATAGAGCGCCGAAATATCGTACAAAACTTACAAAATATCGTACGCTTTCATATAAAACGCCGAAATATCGTACAAAACGTACGAAATATCGTTCGCTTTGTACGAAAATTTTCGCTTACAGTGAACATTGACGATATTGCGCCGCCAAAATGCTGTGTTCACATAAAACGAATTCACATAAAACGCCCTCGTTTATCGACCATAAACTCGTTTTATGTGAGACCCTACTGTATATTTTACTTTCGACTAAAATTAAGCTACTGTAAAAAAGCATAAATGCTTATTGGAGTTAAGATTAGTGCAAACCAATTTATTGAGAAGTACCGGTACTAGAATTGAGTAAAGCAATTATTTTAAGATACAAATTCTATATTATGAAGATATGAATTATTATTGTGAATTATTATTGGATGTATCACATCACACTTTTTAAAACTTATCTACTTCAAATGCATATGTAATGTATATAATCTTATGTATATTACGAAATAAAGTTATTGAATTGAATTGAGTACCGGGTATATACGGTATATAAAAAAATAAAAAATTAACTAAACTAACCATTCTATTCCTTATCTTATTCATCATTATGTCTGTAACCCTTCTGCCCTACTGTGCTTGTCTTGTATCTCGTATTCCAAACAATAACCTCTCCGCCCCAGAACAAACACCACCTGCTGGACCCCGGTGAGCGTGCCGCCCTTGGTTCCTGTCTGGACTCTTTGCAGCAGAACATCAAAGTCACCACTCTACCTGCTATGGTTGAGAGGTTGGAAGCCACTGCCAGGCAACTCGGGTTAGTACCGTAGTAACAGGTTTATTTGGGTTTGGTTTGTATAGATCCTAGGCATCTTTTCAAGGGTTAGTAACAGGTTTATTTGGGTTTGGTTTGTATAGATCCTAGGCATCTTTTCAAGGGTTAGTAACAGGTTTATTTGGGTATGGTTTGTATAGATCCTAGGCATCTTTTCAAGGGTTAGTAACAGGTTTATTTGGGTTTGGTTTGTATAGATCCTAGGCATCTTTTCAAGGGTTAGTAACAGGTTTATTTGGGTTTGGTTTGTATAGATCCTAGGCATCTTTTCAAGGGTTAGTAACAGGTTTATTTGGGTATGTTTTGTATAGATCCTAGGCATCTTTTCAAGGGTTAGTAACAGGTTTATTTGGGTTTGGTTTGTATAGATCCTAGGCATCTTTTCAAGGGTTAGTAACAGGTTTATTTGAGTTTGGTTTGTATAGATCCTAGGCATCTTTTCAAGGATTAGTAACAGGTTTATTTGGGTTTGGTTTGTATAGATCCTAGGCATCTTTTCAAGGGTTAGTAACAGGTTTATTTGGGTATGGTTTGTATAGATCCTAGGCATCTTTTCAAGGGTTAGTAACAGGTTTATTTGGGTATGGTTTGTATAGATCCTAGGCATCTTTTCAAGGGTTAGTAACAGGTTTATTTGGGTATGGTTTGTATAGATCCTAGGCATCTTTTCAAGGGTTAGTAACAGGATTATTTGGGTATGGTTTGTATAGATCCTAGGCATCTTTTCAAGGGTTAGTAACAGGTTTATTTGGGTTTGGTTTGTATAGATCCTAGGCATCTTTTCAAGGGTTAGTAACAGGTTTATTTGGGTTTGGTTTGTATAGATCCTAGGCATCTTTTCAAGGGTTAGTAACAGATTTATTTGGGTTTGGTTTGTATAGATCCTAGGCATCTTTTTAAGGGTTAGTAACAGGTCTATTTGAGTAGGGTAAGATGGGGTAATTTCACCGTGACGCTAATAATTTGCATTCAAACGCCGATATCTCTGAAACTATTACATGGATTCGGCTGCAGTTTGGCTTAGGTTGTAGAGCAGTTTTGGCTTAGGTTGTAGAGCAAGTTTGGCTTAGGTTGTACAGCTAGTTTGGCTTAGGTTGTACATCTAGTTTGGCTTAGGTTGTGTTGCAGTTTCGCGGGGCCTGGCGCCGGGGCTAGCGGCGCGTCTGACGGTATGGTCGGGTGTTTGTGGGTGTGTTTGTTTGTATGTTTGCGTGTGACACAGTGTTGGCAGTAGCCATCAGCGGCTGCCTGGTACTTTGCACTAGCAACCTACACGCCGCACCCACACGAGACACGTCCACACCCGCACTAAATACTTCCACACCCGTAGGCCTAATAAATACGTCCACAAACGCACTAGACACGTCCACACCCGCACTACATGTCCACAACTCCACACCCGCACTAGACACAGTGGTGCCTAGGGCTACACATGTGACACACCTGCATCTCTGCCCGCCCTGTTCAGTTGTATGTGTGTGCGTGCGACGTTTTTCTATTGGCATGTTTAGTGTCAGTTTGGGTTTGTGAATGTTTTCATTGCTTTTACCTGCGCGCTAGTGTTTTGTCTTGCCATTAATCATATAATGTTATCTAGTTTACTAGCTAGATGATGCGTAAAATAGGTCGCGGCGAAATTACCTCGCCTGGCTGGGTAATTTCGCCGCGAGAGTAACTTTAAAAAAAAAAATCGGCAGTATGACCAAAACATATTTTATTTTTTTATTTTTTGGGGGGGAATCTATAGCAGAAAGGCTGAATGTATAGATAAAAAATAATAAAAAAACAAATCTATTTGTGGCAGTTTCTATTCGTCAAAAAACGCAATTTTCAGCGAAATTACCCCGTCTTATGGTTTTTCTAGGTCTTGGACATTATTTCAAGGGTTAGTATTTATAATGTAAAACTTGCAAAACAGGGACGACACAATATAATGACATAAGAACTTATCAAAATCGCTATGTGGAGATAACGCTTTAGTATAATACAATTTTGAAATAAAAGAACACAAAACCACTACATAGGATGTGCATCACTTCATGAGTAAGTAAATCTGTTTCCCTAGCAAATTATTCGCACATAATGTATATCGAAACTCTTCTGCTATATAACTTTTTCTCATATTACTGGTACATTAATAATTTTCTTCTTTGTACATGTAGCCTATTTAGCATATTATGAATCTGGGTCTTCTGGATGTGAATTTTTTGTTTGTTTTTGTCTGTTCATTGATTTCTGTTGTGTTTTGTGTTATCCCTATTTTTGCTCTGTCTTGAGTCGGCCCCCCCCCCCCAATATATTTAAACAAAAATAAAAATAAAAATAGGAAAAGTGGGGATTGGGCCTGAGCATATAGATAGATAGATAGATGAATCAATGGTACTTTCTGCATCTCTAAAATAAAAATTTCTTTGTTATAGGCTGAAGTTCACAGCGGGTACAAGTGGCTCTGAGGTGTTTGTGTCTTGTGATATGTTCTACGTGGAGGTGCTGTTGGACCCTGATGGCCGAGTCAGGGATGTCAAGGTGGAGCTGGCAGGCGATCAAAATGCTCATGAGGGCCTGGTATGTAATTGTCTTTTAGTCAAACTCACTCTTACCACGTTTTCCAGCCATCTCATACCGGTACCGTAGAAATTATGCCCACATGACATTGAGGCCGATTATTTTTAATGTTTTAATTACCGGTATGTTTGTATTTTAGGGATTAGTGATTATGTAAAGGTTAACAGCAGTAATTTACAATATGATTAATTTAGTTTACTTATCTAATAATTTGTAGTACTGTGCATACAGTAGGCTCTCGCCAATAACGCCGAATTAGTGCCTAAAAACCACCGTTATTAACGAAAATTATACATGCGTGACATTAAAATAAATTTATAAAGGGTTTATTGGTGCTACCACCCCAGGACTTTAACCTAATTTTCCCATTTAAAACCTAACTATCACTTCTTTCTTTAGCTGAAATGATATTTATAAACTTACTTACCATAATGGTAAACTATATTTCATAATTAAGATAACCGAGAAACCTTGACCAACCCGATTTGTGAATCTCACATCTATTGTGTTTATTTACTACTGTAAACAAATTAATCCTGACCAAACTGATTTGTGAACCTAACATCTATTGTGTTTTGTTTACTACTATAAACCGAGTAATCTTGACCAAACCGATTCGTGAACCTCACATCTATTGCATTTTGTTTACTACTGTACCAGTATTATCGATTGGTCTTGAGCGGGATTTTAAACCCGAGTCTCATCTCTGCCGCTTGCGTTAACGTAATAAAATGCCGTTAAAATAATTCACTTTACTACCGGTATGTTTTGATATACATTAATACAGGAACCCCTCGCTAATTCGGACTAATTTGGGGATAAGCAAGTCCGAGATGTCCGAGTTCGACTTATACAAACAAAATAGTGTGACCTAGAGGGGGAAATCCGCGCCAGCATAGAAAACGGAGATCACCCTACCACTTGCTTCACTTTACAATACAGTATTGTATGTGAAATTCATCATAATAAAAACATATAAGAACATTATTGTATTTTTAGCGGACAGTACTGCACATTGTAATAAAGAATAACAAAATAGTTAGGCCTAATGGTATTCTCGAAAGCAGTGGTGACTGGCGAGTGACTTAAAGAATGGTGAAATAAATATAAAATCAATAATCAATAATCGATATAATCAATTATAATTCATAATCCATAATCAATAATCAATAGTTGAACAAGAATAAACAACCTGAAGCCCTAGGCGCCTCACTGGCGATCAAGGAATCAAACGAGTTAGGTCACGAGGTCTAACCACATGCAAATCTGGCAGTACGGTACGGTTGGTTTTTAGTAAAATAGTATGGTATGGAATTACAGTACAGAAATTTCCTTGTGGTACGGTATGAAAATTTGAATATATTACGGCACCGTACCGTACTGTTTAATATGGTGAATTTTGCAGAAAATTTGAATATATTACGGCACCGTACCGTACTGTTTAATATGGTGAATTTCGCAGACAATTACCGTTGGGAGTTGGCACTTGTTCTAGATTTAATCATAACATGTTTAAACAAATTTATATTGTATTTCGGAATATTCAGTTGGTCCAAAACAGGATGAAAAATGAATACCGGTATGCCTATAGGCCTATACTCTTTTTAGGGATGCAGATATTGATAAATCTGTTTCAAGACAGGCATGCATAATAAATTGCACAGTCAATCCTTATTGAACATATCTCATCAAGTCTAAATATTTGAAGCTATGGTCAAGGTTATCATGTGTCACCAACTCACCAATTCAAGTACACTCGGATGCCATAGTCTCTAGCCCACTCATAAATATTTGTGGACTTCACCTATTTATAATTATGGAAGTATGTCTTAGGAAACGAATTTATGAATATAATTATCTATACATCAAATACAAAGCTATATATAATATTAATGAAAAGCAAGCTCTCTCAAAAAATCAATCCAGATAATTATAATTGCATAAAGAAAAACATATGGGTCCAGGAATTCTTATAAGTGGACTATGGTATCCGACTGTACCTTGATAATTATGTCATATATTCAATCTGTATGACCTATACATCATTCTTATATGTGGCATTACCATTGGAAATTAGTTTTTACCCTATGCCCCCCCCCCCCCCCTAAAAAAAAAAAAAAAAATGTCATTAACCTAACCTAACCTAGGGGCTGCCGCCCCTTGACCCCCACTGATCAGTTTTGGACTGTTAACCAAACTTGTCCAACAAATCAGTTATCATTATTTAAACTATACTCAGTGACTGTGTTGCAATTATTATGAATCAAATACAAGGTGCATTTGGCAATCAATTTATGTTTGTATTTTTATGTGTGTGATATGCTTGTGAGAAAAAAGTAACATGCTTATTATTATTATTATTATTATTATTATTATTATTATTAAAACAAATAATGTGTATTCTCTTTAAATATGTATATTATTGCATCTTAGTACAGTAGTATAACATTAAGGCAACACCGTGGCTAATTATAGCCTGGTGGCAGGGAAGAGGGAAGGCCTGTTGTTTTCAATAGCTGATCGATCGATATTAGCTGAGCTGAATGCAATATATATTTGATAAATGAATGAACTGGTGCATGTGTTTATTCTTACATAACTGAATATTCGTACTCAAGTATTATTCAAAGTACATATGCGTGATATTGGGTAAAACAGAGAGTTGAAGGGTATATTTCAAAGTTATCGGACCGAACGAACATATATGAGATGGATCAAACATGGTGAAATGGACTGATGAGTGATACATGTGGGACAGTACTGTGACAATACAATCACAACCTCCTTGTGGTACAGTACAGTAACTGTTGTTTAATGGTGCAAAGAAATTGCCTAACCTAGGTTATTTATATATGAGAAGGCAGCATTCGCTGTTATCTTGTACGTGATGAAGACTATAACATTGTAAACCAAGTTGCTCCCTCCCCCCGCCCCGGCCCCGAGCTCGTACAAATCCTGTCAAACTCGGAAATTTGCCGAGATATATGGGGACCTGTCTGACAGGTCGATGCCAAGCCGAGAAGTGCAGGTTTCCGAGTAGAGAGTCCGAATTAGCGAGGGTTTACTGTATGATTATGAGGCAACTATAATTTATAATGATATTATTAAAAAACAAAGAAAACTCTTATTAAACTGTAAACCATGGAAAGTTTATTGAATTCGGTAGATTGGCTGACGGCCTAACAACTTGTCGCCTCACAATACGACATGAGTCGTGTTCAGTAAAGATGAGCAGGAATTTTTTTTTGTAAAATAAATGGCATATCATAGTAACAATGCATTTACTTTGCGTATCCAGAAACTTATTGTTTCTGTACCGGCCTTGGCCCAAATAATCTGTGAAAAGACGGTCCGTTATTTGAAGGAATCCAAGCGTTATTATAGAAAGTGGGTATCTTTTCTAACTTACGGTACCATTATTGTGGAAGTCATTATTGGTGTGATCCTACTGTATATAATATTAGGGTTTTGAATACAGGCAGCTATGTATGGTAGCCTATATTTACTGAACCAGTAGTTATTGTCTATACATCTATTGCCCGACGCCAAACTCCCGTTAAGGGTGGTTAAACACAAAACGCCCCAAGTGGACCTCCTCCCCATGAGGACAATCCATGCCAGTTTATGAAGGACTTACAGGACTGAACACTCAACTTAGGGACCGTCCGACTCAGAGGCCTTCTATGTATTTTTAGCACATTTTCTACAGTGGTGGGCGGCTAGTTCATCCACCAACCTGCTTCACCCTTAGGTAAGCAGTAAGGATTTATTTAAGGTTGTCTCCCCTAGATGGGTTGCCGACCAAGGCTGACGAGTCCCATCCACCCGGATTTGTATAAGGTTGTCTCCCCTAGATGGGTTGCCGACCAAGGCTGACGAGTCCCATTGTACTGTGTTATAATATGCGATATATTGATGATAGTAAAAATAATCTTGCCTGAAGATTTCTAAGCTTTTAGACTGCCTTGAAGGATTTTCTGATATATATCGGTTGAATATGATCACATGCCTATATTTTTCTGCCCTTGTAAATTTTTATAACAGAAGAAACGGTAAAAAACGGACATTCATACACCTTCACCCTCTTTTGCTCACATGTTTACATTCTTGCCATTCGGAATAGCAATAACCCAGCACAAGCTATAAAAGTTGCCGCAGTCAGGTCCCGTTGCTGGGCCTGGGCCTGGGCCTGGTTGCTGAAATTATTATTTTTTATTTTTTGTGCTGGGTAATTCCTATGCCAAGCGTAGAGAAAGTGGGTATGTTAGAGGAAGAGAGTGTAAAGATTTATGAATGCCCCCCGTTTTATTTCTTTTCTTTTGTTTATTAAAATCTCTGATAATTTCTGCTACAGTAGTATGATAATGATAAACTTCCTCACAGTCTTCTCCGGAACTAATGGACTGCCTGAGCCGCGGGGACTTTGCTGACTTCACAGCTCATCTTGAAGGGTTTTCCTCCATATATCAGTTGAATGCTGATAAAAAGAGTAAAAGTAAAGCTTTCCAGGCACTGCAGGTATGTTTTGATTTGTATATTACTATTAATTGTTTTCTAACAATAATATAATAGGACTGTACTACTTGATAAAACAAAAATCTTGACAATTTAGGTAATTTAAATGTTAGATATACTGTATATATATATATATATATATATATTAAGAATATGTTGAATGTAAATACAGTTCAGTATCTCTTATTCTATAATTTACTATGACACTATATGTACAATATAATTGAAATGTAAAACTTGCAAAACAAACAAACCAGATTCAGAAACCGCACAACATAAAGACAAACTAACTAATCAAGATCATTACACTGTATGTGGAAATAATGTATTGAAGATTTAGACAAACAATATCATGAAATAAAAACATACAAAGCCACCACATAGAAGGTATGCCACAATATGAGCAATTGAGTTTGTATCCTAGGCAAACTAGTTACACATACTGAATATTAACATACTCTTGTCATATTCAAGGAATTCATCGAATGGGAAGTTTAGGTAAATTCTGTATAAAACAAAAAAAACTACCGTACAATTCAAGTTAAGGTATTCTATCCAAACTAGTTAAATAACAATTAATTCCCTCAATCTTCTAAATTCCTACTTTTGCATTAAGGCATCCTATCACAACTAATCTTTCAATTTGGTTGAAGCTCCCAAGGATTTTCTTGGCAATTTTTTACTTCTGTGGGCCACCTTGCTCAGGCGGATTATGGCTAATTTAAGAAAACAAATAATATATACAGTACAGTACTGAATTTACCTGTACCGTATAAAATAAATAATAGGATCCTGGGGGCAATTTTTTAATCAGTTATTTTTGGGCTGCTCCTACAAATTATATTTTGGTATCCCATGTACAGTATTACTACTGTTAATGCAATTTTTGTTTATATCTGATTCTGTTACTAATATGTCTACTTGAGCTTTTTTTATGTAATCTGCCCTCCAACCCAAGAATTATAAAATGTTCTCAGTCTCTCTTCTACTCAATTAGTGAGCTTTGGAACTATCTCCCTCAATCAATCTTTCCTTTATCCTATGACTTAGACTGTTTAAATTTTGTGTGTCCAGGCATTTTGACCACAACGTCCCTTGAATTTGGCTCTCTGTCACTCTTTTGGCTTTGGGGGAGACACTCATTATATGCAGCCTGCCTTTTGTCTCTTTCATACACATAGGAAAAGAAAACAAATATCAAAGGAATTCCATACACTATTGAAATTAAATTGTGTACATTAATGTAAGTAGTAAAATATTTTTTGAAAAAAATTCCCAAGGGCTTTTAAAGGGACATGGGCTGTTTTTCTGGTCACCCTTCTTCCTTGTGCTTACCCCCAATAGTTTTCAGATTTTATGACGTTCGGCCCATTAAAATGGCGATCTTAATACATATTGCCCCATTTCGTTGTCAATTTTAAGACCTTTCGTGCCATTTAGGTGTCGATTTTTTCCTAGCGAGCGATAGCGAGCCTGTAATCTTAAGAGTAATCGGCCTTTGGCAGTGACATTTTTCTACCAAAAAATTTACAAATTAATCTAGAAGGGGGATCTGATGGATGTTTTTTTAAGTTTGATAGAGGTCTAGGGAGGAAAAAAAAAAAAATCTACCAAAAAGTGAACCATCCCCCCTTCAGTACCCATTCTGAGAAGACTGTCCTCCAATATAATGTTCTGTATTCCAGGCACTAGAAACGGACCTGACAAAGCTATTTGAGCTGGCACAGGAAACCATCTCGGACACATACAAATTGGTGCTCAAGTCTCCCGTGGGCCTCCTTCAGCGACGCCGTGGAGGTCGGTACAATAATGTAGCTTTCAGTATAGTGATGCTATTTTTATATTTTAATCTTGCTAACTATAGTCTACAGTATATAATTTTACTCTTCAGTACAGTACAGTAAAACTCCTTGATTTAAGACTAATTAGTACAAGACCTTGTCCAGAAATGCCAACTTTCTGGAATTAAGAAACATCAAATTTTTAGACTTTTACCTGAGATATGATAGCCTAATGATTACACGAATGGAAGGGGCAATTGAGGGGGCACTTAACCACAAGGGAAGGCCTCTCGAGGAATTACTCCTGAACCTGAATAAATTCATATTATCACCAACCTACTAATTAACTTGCAAATAAACCTAATTAATTAAACCATGGATTCGAACCTAGGATACTCACACTGAAATTCTGCGCACTCTTTTAACAAGAACAATTCCAATTATATAATTAATAATAATGATTAGAAGTAAATAAGTAATCAATGAATACAGACAAACAGTACACAGAGGTTATATGAGAAACTTCAAGTTAAAATTGCTTGATTAACCTCTCCGCTGCATACCCCCTATAGTATACAGCCACCCCTGTGCGGGGGTGGTTCCCAAGCAAACTAATCGCACACATAACAACGCACTGTAGTCACGTTCAAGGAATTAGTCAATTTGGGAAGTCGGGGACGTTCTGGTAAATTTGACTAAACTCTGCATGAATAAAGAAACTACATTAAGTGTCAAAATGTTCTATTAAAATCAAATTTGCAACTTGACAAGATAATAACAATAGTACAAAATAGAAATATCACTCACTAACGATAGTGCTATCGGGTAGGTACCTGTAAGAATAGCATGCTTCAAGTTTTTCTTACCTCATTCATAATTGTACCATACACTAATTGATCCTGTTTTCCATCCTTTTCAGGTCATGGTATGCGTCTGGTTTACTTTGTGTCTCCCTACGAGCTGCTAGACGTGGATTCTGGGCGCTCTGTTACCCTGACCACCGACACACCCGCCTCACGTCAACTCTCTCACTATGTCACTGTTAACATAGAAGCATCCACCTCACACAAGCTCCAGACCACCACCCTCATGATCATCTCCAAGCAAGCCAATGGGAAGAAGTAAGTAATGTACAATCACAATTTTCTAATCTGGTCATCATTAGTAGTAGTAGTAGTAGTAGTAATAGTAGTAATAGTAGTAATAGTAGTAATAGCCCTACGTCACTGTTAACATAAAGCATCCACCTCATCCACCCACCTCCTGCTAACTCACTACGTCACTGTTAACATTAAGCATCCACCTCATCCACCCACCTCCTGCTAACTCTCACTACGTCACTGTTAACATAAAGCATCCACCTCATCCACCCACCTCCTGCTAACTCACTACGTCACTGTTAACATTAAGCATCCACCTCATCCACCCACCTCCTGCTAACTCTCACTACGTCACTGTTAACATAAAGCATTCACCTCCTGCCAACCCTCATTATGTCACTGGTCACTGTTAACCCTTTCAGTATACAAGGATGCAATAAATTGATATTTTCTGAGCATGTGAGAGTCAGTGAGTTAATCGAGATAGTCTTCACCATTTTTATTCCCATAGATCCTTCCTAAGCTGTATAAAATTATATAATAATTGCCACAATACACTGTCAAAATGTGTTGTAACCCTCAAGGGTTTAGTAAAATGTAAAACTAGGAAAGCAAACAAACTAAAACAGGAACGCACTATATAAAGACAGAATAAATTATCAAAATCACTGTGGGCAATAACATATTGAAGATTTAACAAAATATTATAACAGTATGATATTTAAAAACAAAAATCAAAACCACCACATAAAATGTAGATCACTATATGAGCAAATTAATTTGTTTCCCAAGCAAACTAGTCCTGCATATATTTACATACTCTCGTCATAACAATGAAGTAGTCAATTTGGGAAGTTCAGGAAGTCTGGTAAATTCTGTATGAATTAAAGAAACTACAATTTATGTTATTGTAATATTTTCAAACTAGTTAAATTATATAATGAAAATTAAAGCATAAAACTGCACATTAAACAATATTTATTGCAAAAATATACAAACAAATTTGCAATTTGACATGATATGAAGAAGAGTACGAATGACATACTGTACTCACAAAAGATAGTGCTATGGGTAGGTACTTGTGAGTATAGCATGAACACATAGAAACATACACCTCACACACCCACCTACTGTTAACCCTTTGAAGCTCTGACGCGTTTTAGCAGATTATTTTTGCTATCATTAGACGATTTTATGCAGCTTGGGAAGGATCTGTGGGTATTAAAAAAGGTAAAGACTATCTCAATCTAGTGGATTGACCTCCCTACTGCCAACCTAAAAGTTGGCAGATTGGGAGCCAAAGCGTCACATTTTTCCCTTGCCCCTCAACTTTCCCTTCATAATTGCTGAGGGGCACAGGGCCTTGGGTGGGGTTTTGGTTTCCCGGGCGTTTCCACACCCTCCTCAGCTCCCTGCCTTGGAGTGGCTTCGGTCACCCGGGCTTTGTTAGTGGTAAGCAGGGAGGGTTTTGTGGGGGCGCTCGTTTATGGCCTTGGCCTTGCTCGAGACCTTGGGGCTGTTTGGCCAGACAGCCTGGGGAATAACAACAACAACAACAACAACAACTAATATCATTCTTAACATCAATAATTCCCAATTAAATTAATGAAAGCGTATGGTCCTCCGGGGATTCGAACCCAGGACACCACATACAGAACTATGTACAAGATAGAAAGAGGGAGAGGGAGTACCGGTTTATAGTATATTTAGACAATGCTGTACAGTCGGCCCCGCAAGGGTGCGCAATAAAAGGGTGCGATTCTCCAACCGTGCGGCAGATGTCCGTGCGGTGCTTATAATCCAAGGGTGCGAAAAAAGCAAAGCGTGCGGTGGCGAAGCGTGCGGGACTGAATGCGCATTTGTCGGGCGGCCATGTTTGTGACGTCAGAGCGCGCGGGATGACTCAGTGACTCGTGTGTAAGCGTACCCTGACGCAGCCTTGCAATTCTCTTCCGCATTCTTTGTGAACAATGGACCCTCCAGCCCCTCCACCACCCCAGCCACCTGCTGCCCCTAACCCACCGCCCAGGGCGATCGTGTTGCCCACCAAAACAAAAGTGAAAGTTCTTGATTTAGAACAGAAAAAACAGTTACTAGACATGTTGGCTAGAGGTGAGAAACAGGCAAATGTGGGTAGACATTTTGGTGTACAGGTATTCTTTCCTTAGTTCATGTTTTTCAGGGGTTATTGGGCGAAAAAAGGGTAAGTTTGATGAGTCCCCGGACTACATAGTGAATTTCCCATAGGTTCTTAAGCTCCAAGGGTGCGTTTTACAAGGGTGCGCGCATGTCTCGGACTAAGGTAACCGCACCCTTGTGGGGCCCACTGTACTGTATATTGAATAGCCTATCTAAAATGAAAGCATGATTGCTTGTTACTCTCTGTCTCTCTCTCTCTCTAACTCTCTCTCTCTCTCTCTCTCTCTCTCTCTCTCTCTCTCTCTCTCTCTCGCGCTCTCCCTCTCTCTCTCTCTCTCTCTCCTCCTCTCTCTCTCTCTCTCGTCTCCCGCTCTCTCTCCTCTCCTCTCTCTCTCTCTTCCTCTCTCTCTCTCCTCTCTCTCCTCTCTCTCTCTCTCCTCTCCTCTCTCTCTCTCTCTCTCTCTCTCTCCTCTCTCTCTCGCTCTCTCTCCTCTCTCATTCTCTCTCTCTCTCTCTCTCCCTCTCTCTCTCTCTCCTCTCTCTCCCTCTCCTCTCTCTCTCTCTCTCTCTTCTCTCTCCGCTCCTCTCTCCCCCTATCTCTCTCTCTCTCTCTCTCTCTCTTCTCTCTCTCTCTCTCTCTCTCTCTTTTTTATGAGATATTGCTAAAGATTTTTTTTTTTTTTTTGTTTTTTTTTTTTTTTTTTTTTTTTTTTTTTTTTTTTTTTTTTTTTTTTTCAAATGGCTATTTATTTATTTGTTATATTTTTGTTGTTGTTTTACCTTACAGATTGCCATCGTTCTCCGGGCTTACCAATGACAACAGCATGACCCTGCCGGCGTATTTTTCCCTGAAGCTGCACCGCCCCATGCCGGTATCCCTAGCCCTCATCCAGCGCATCAATGAGGTCACTGGACTGGACTGTGCCGATCTCAGCAACGAACAGTCCCTCATATCGCTCATTATACAGCAGGCGGCCGATGGTCACCCAGAGTGTAACAGCAATAGAGGACTCTTTGTGGTATGGATTTGTTGTTCTTTCTAGTTTTTGTCTTTCTAATCATCATCATTAATGGGCCTATTCTCCTTATATTCCTCTTACTCATCATCAATATCATCCTTTTCTTCTTCATTTTCTTCATCCTTATCACCACCACAATCGATGAATTCTTCAGTCTGGACTGTGCTGACCTCAGCACACAGTTTTTCTGGAGCTGAAGCCCTCCAGATCATTGCCGTGACAATCAATATAATTTTTGTATTTATCTATTTATTCATTAATTGTATTAGGTAGCCTAGATAGGACCATTAATAGGTCCGTTGTTCCTTGTCTTCTCTTGTATTCCTTTGTAATTATATATGAAAATCATCAAAATTATTTAGTATATTAACAATAACACACACACACACACACACACACACACACACACTAGTGAAGGGAGACTGCTGGAAGTAAGAAATGTATTGTGATAAGAGGAGATAAGGAGAAACACAATGTAAAGAGAGAGGAGAGAAGTAGGATAGAGAGAGACCGAGTGAGGGAGATTCTACAGGTAGTGGACGAGGGTGTGAGAGAGTGGGAGAATGAAATTGAAGACATGCATAGAATTGGAAAATATAAACAAGAGTCTAGCCTGTCTAGGCCAATGAAAGTGCAGTTTCGCACAGTAGGAATAGTAGAGGAAATCATGAATAATAAATGGAGGTTGAAAGATAAGGATTGTCTGAAGCATATTTACATCGAAAAAGACTTGGACTTAGATGAAAGAAACAAAATGAAAAGTTTGAGGGATGAGGTGAAGGAATTGAATGCCAAAAGAACAGAACAAGAAGTGGATTTTTTTTATTGGAGACTGGTAGGAACGAAGAAGAAGAGGAAATGGTTCATCAAAAGCCCACAGAGGAAGACGGAGGGGCAAACAGAGAACTTAGGGATGAACGGTCGGACAGGGGAAGCGAGTACCAGTACCGAAAGACAGGAGGGAGAGACTGGTGTAAACCAGGAACAAGTGAGAGGAACAGGGCAGGTGGAGAGCACGGGGGAGCAAGGGAGAGAAGGTGGAGTGGAAGCGGGGGGGGGGAGTAGAGTCTGGGAATATTAGGGAAAGAGAAAAAAAGAAAGGTGTAAGAAAGGGGGAGATGAAGCTGATGTATAGTAATGTGGATGGCTTGCTGTCTAAGAAATTAGAATTGAATGACTATATTGAGAAATATAAACCACATATTATGTGCTTAGCAGAAACAAAGTTGATAGGTGGTACTGAATTGGGAGTGTTGGGATGGGAAGGGTACGATGGGTGGAGAAAAGATAGAGAAGGAAAAGTGGGCGGTGGAGTGTTAATAATGACTGACAAAAATATAGAAGCAAGTGAGATTAACCTAGGCAATAATAGATCAGAAATTATAGCAGTGACAATAAAAGACAAGGACAACAAAGCAACTGATATAGCAGTGGCTACCACAAACTAGAGCATGGAAGCGGGATAAATATGATCAACTAATCACGGAATCTCTAGATGCACTAAAAATACTTAGAAATAAATTATTATTAACAGGTGATTTCAATTGTAAGGAAGTCAATTGGGAAGGGTTAGATGCGGGAAATAATAATGAATCTTGGGGCAGTAAATTATTGAATCTAGTAACAGAAAACATGTTAACACAACATGTTAGAGAAAACACACGAATCAGAGGGATGGATGAACCATCCAGGCTAGACCTAGTCTTCACCAGTGATCCACATGATGTTAGAAAGATAAATAATCGTTGTCCCTTGGGAAAAAGTGATCACAAGATAATAGAAATGGAGATGGATTTGGGAAAAAATGAGGAGAGAAATGAAGGACATAAAATAAATAGATACAATTATGCTAAAACTGATTTTAAATCATTGAAACATTATTTCCAAAGTATAAATTGGAAGGAACTAGAAAGCCTGGAAATGGTTCAAGACAAATATAGACTTTTCCTGAAAGTACAGTAGGGTCTCACATAAAACGAATTTATGGTCGATAAACGAGGGCGTTTTATGCGATTTCGTTTTATGTGAACTCAGCATTTTGGTGGCGCATTATCGTCAATGTTCACTGTAAGCGAAAATTTTCGTACAAAGCGAACGATATTTCGTACGTTTTGTACGATATTTCGGCGCTCTATATGAAAACTCCTCGGATTTGCCCCACTTTGGCGGCGGACTCGTTTTATGTGATCACATTCGTTCTGATCGAAAATTAAATATTAATATTTTAGGTCGGTCGTTTTAATCGAGACTCGTTTTATGCGAACACGTTTTATGCGGGACCCTACTGTATATGAAGAAGGGATACATAAATATGTCCCAAGGTTCCAATCAGGGGTAAAGAAGGAAAAAGAATGGTTCAATATAAGATGTAGTAAGGCACAGGATAGAAGAAACCGAGCCTGGAATATAGCACGGAAGAGACATAGTGAAAATAACTGGAATAAGTACAAGGAGAAAAGAAATGAATACGTAAAGATACGACGCGAGGAACAATATAAATATGAAAGGAATATTGTAGAGAAGTGCAAAAATGAGCCAAAACTATTTTATAGATTTGTAAATGGAAAAATAAAAACAAAAGAAGGTATTGTCAGACTAAGAGTTGGAACAAACAGCTATGAGAAAGATAAAGAATTGTGTGAAGTTATGAATGAAAAGCTGCAGTCAGTGTTTGTAAAAGAGGAGGAGTTTATAGAACCTGATAGAGAAATAAGAACACCACAGATGCCTGAAATGAAAGTGACAAAAAGTTAAGTGCTGAAATTGATGCAGGATTTGGACGTGAGGAAATCAATGGGACCAGATGGAGTGGCTGGATGGATCCTCAAAGAATGTGCGGAAGAGTTAGTGGAACCAATCTATGAAATCATCAAATCTTCACTGAATGAGGGAGACCTGCCAGTGGAATGGAAGAGAGCTAACATAGTACCAATTTACAAAGGAGGAGACAGAGAAAATCCGCTTAACTACAGACCGGTGTCCCTCACCAGCATTGTTTGTAAAATTTGTGAGAAAATTATAAGGAAAAAGTGGACACACTTCATTGAGGGACAGGGGGTGCTTAGCGAGAAACAGTTTGGATTCAGGGAAGGGAGATCTTGTGTATCTAATTTATTAAGCTTTTATAGCAGAGTTGTAGATGTTACACAGGAGAGAGAGGGATGGGTTGACTGTGTTTACCTGGACCTGAAAAAGGCCTTTGGCAGGGTGCCTCACAAAAGGTTATTGTGGAAATTGCAGGTTGTTGGAGGTGTACATGGTAGGATGTTAAAATGGATGGAAAACTGTTTAATAGGAAGAGAAATGAGGACCACGATACGAGACGAATATTCACAGTGGAGGAGTGTGACGAGCGGAGTACCACAGGGATCAGTGTTGGGTCCGATAATGTTCCTACTTTATGTAAACGACATGCCAGAAAACTTGAATAGTCATATGAATATGTTTGCGGATGACGCTAAGATCATGAAGAAGGTCACCTGTATAGAAAGTTGTCAGGATCTTCAAAAGGACCTAGATGAGTTGCACAGATGGAGCCAAACCTGGAAAATGAGTTTCAATGCAGAAAAGTGTCATGTTTTGGAAGTGGGAACAAGTGAGATAAGGCCAAGCTGGGAGTACAAATTAGGAATTGAAATAATCGACAAAACACGGCATGAGAAGGACCTTGGAGTGATAATACAAGATGATCTATCCCCGGAGAAGCATATTAACATGATCATTGGAGGAGCATATGGAATAATAACCAATATGAGAGTGGCATTTAACTATTTGGATGAAGAAATGTTAAGAAAACTGATAATGACTATGATAAGACCAAGATTAGAATATGCAGCAGTGATATGGTCACCACATTTGAAAAAACATATAAACAAATTAGAGAAAGTCCAAAGGATAGCAACGAAGATGATCCCAAGATTGAAGGAGTTGACATATGAGGAAAGACTTAAGACACTACAACTGCCTACCTTGAAAGAGAGAAGGGAACGAGGCGACTTAATAACGATGTTCAAGGGAGTAAAAAGTTTGGAAAGAGTAGATAGGGAAGATCTATTCGTGAGGGATAATGGAAGGACAAGAGGGCACGAGTTTAAGCTGAGGAAGGGCAGATGTCGTAAGGACACAAAGAAATTCAGCTTCCCATATAGGAGTATAGAGACTTGGAACAACTTCGAGGGGGAGGTGGTGAGAGCGAGGAACATTAACATGTTCAAATCTAGGTTCGATAAAAGTAAATATGGAAATAGGGCAACATAAGTTATGATATGTTAGTCCAAAATACTGGGAACTGGGAATATCCATTACGATACTTGTCTAAGTAAAATGGATTGATTATAAAGTAACTAAGACAGGACAACACGAGCGCTGCTCAATTCCTGTAAACTACAAATAGGTAAATACAAATAGGTAAATGCACACATACACACACACACACACACATACACATACAAAACAGCGAACTACAATCGCATTTTGCAATGGTTAAACTATAAGTAATATAATTTATCCACTCGCCCGATTTCCTACTGCTGTTATAAATCTCAAAAGGCACGCAGACACAGATAGTCTTATGGACTACATAACTACCAACTCATTCAAATCCAACTTCACTACTGCTTCATCCATTCCACCATTAAAATTCCGACTGGCAATCTTGTAAGTGACCCAAGAGGTAAAGCTAACCTTCTTGCGGATATTTTCTCCACCAACTCAGCCTTAGATGAAATAAATCAAGATGTCCCTGTACTTAATTTTAATTCGCCTGAAATTCCCTCACTTAAGATCCACACCAGACATGTCAAAACTATTTTGAAGAATCTCTCAGTAGATAAGGCTCCTGGTCCAGATGAAATTCCTCCAATAGTACTTAAGAATTGCTCCTTGGTGCTCGCTCCTGTATTGGCAAAAATTTCCGTCTGTGTACTCATACCTCATGCTTCCCAGTACCCTGGAAAGAAGCAAACATTCATCCAGTTCCTAAAAAAGGTGCCTCTTCAGATCCATCAAACTACAGACCAATAGCTATAACTTCCACTCTTGGTAAAGTCTTTGAAATTATATTAAATAATCACATAATTAAGCATCTTGAGAATAATAAATTAATCAGTGATAGGCAATATGGTTTTAGACGATGTCGATCAACTGCAGACATTCTTTGCCTTCTTATGCATCAAATCAACCAAGCTACAGACCAACATGGTGAAACACATACAATAGCACTGGATATATCAAAGGCATTTGATAGAGTCTGGCATCAATCCTTATTGTCGAAGATGTCACACTACGGCCTTGCATCATTAGTTCCACTAATTTCTTCTTATCTTCATAACAGAAAAATATGTGTAATGGTAGATGGCCTTTATTCTCAATTTCACTCAATAAATGCTGGTGTTCCCCAGGGATCAGTTTTGGCCCCAATTCTGTTCCTCATTCATATCAATGATCTCATATCTACCACTCATAATCCAATACATTCCTACGCAGATGACTCAACACTCCACAGTTCCTTCACATTTACCAATTCTTTCACCCAACCCGATCTTATAAATTCAAAAATAAACACTGCAATTTCTCTGAACCAGGACCTTTCTAGAATTAATGGATGGGGACAAAAGAATCTAGTTTCCTTTAATGCACAGAAAACCAAGTACATTAAATTTTCTAACCGACAGAATCTCACTGACTCCCATAAGATGTAAATATTCCCACTTCCCCTAGTATTGACATTCTCGGTGTAACATTAACTACTAACTTGAGCTGGACACATTATGTTAGAAGCATTGCTAAGAATGCCTCTAAAAAACTGGGACTCCTGTACAGAGTTCGAGAATTCTTCACTGACGAGCAGTTGGCCGTAATATATAAAAGTGATGTGCGTTCTCAGATGGATTACTGTTCACCTCTGTGGGGTGGAAGTAGAGTGGTTGCATTGAGGCAGTTGGACAAAATTCAAAATAAAGCTATTAGATTAATCAATAACCCTGCAATCACACAGGACCTTCCTACATTATCCATACGAAGAAACGTTGCATCCCTTGCATTATTCTACAGATATTTTCACAGCAATTGTTCCGAGGAACTTGCTTCAATTGTGCCGCCTCCACATCTTTCCCCGTAGAACTAGGGCAGCTGAGAGCGCCCATGAAT
Organism: Paralithodes platypus; assembly: GCA_032716605.1. Classification (NCBI taxonomy): domain Eukaryota; kingdom Metazoa; phylum Arthropoda; class Malacostraca; order Decapoda; family Lithodidae; genus Paralithodes; species Paralithodes platypus. Next base: position 32,785,028 of record CM064518.1, on the reverse strand, counting down.
TTACACTTTCTCCTCCACAATGCAGAACTTCTGCTTATCAGAATTCATTTATCCCCAGAGCTACTACTCTTTGGAATTCACTTCCCTCGAATTGCTTTCCACAAACTTACAATCTACAAATGTTTAAATCCAGTTGTTACAAACATTTTATGAATGGAGGATGCCTTTAGGCACATGGTCCTTTTTGTTTTATCTGTGTTTTTCCTTCCTCCGTTCATTGTCTCTTAACCCGTCCAGCCCCGGCTAGTTTTGTAATGTTTGTTCACCAGAACCCGGCCGGTTTTCAAAAAATGGTTTTATTCCAGAAACAATAGCGAATGGGTTAGGAATGAAGGAAAAACCACGAAAAACCGCTCAAAAAGCTTAAAGAATGGTCCTACAGAGCCCCCGAAAACGTATTTTACAAGAGTAAAAAATTGAAGGCAATTACCCCAAAAAATCAGGTTATTGCGCGCTCACGCGCACGCACGTGGACTTTGAGAGTTTTCAACCATCGGCACGGTTGCGTGGGATACGTACACAGTTCCCATACAAATCTGAGCCCTCTTGAGTGGCTACACCTGAGGTTACGGTCGGCGCAATTAGGGTGACGCGCCAGGCGCGTCTCTGGGGCTGTGCGTTACATACATCGCCGACGCGTCAGGCGCGTCGCTGGGGCTGTACGGGTTAAAAAAATACAAAAAAACAATGGTCACCATTGATATAACAGCAATAGTAGACAGTTTGTGATCATAAGTTCATCGGTTGACTAGTCTTTTATGTTTGAGTTACCCCTGGATAACAGAATAATGTTGATTTTCTAATTTTCTCTATTAAGCATTTCATGCTCCTGGGGTTGCCATTTAGTATTCAGAAATATAATTTTTGTAATCTCATAATTACCTCTCTAAACTTATTTTTCTGCTCACAGTTTGCTGAAAGACAACTGCAGAGGTTTAACCCCTTCAGACTCATATGACGCAGAGGTTGCCAGATTAGCAATAAGAAATAGAGTTCTCTCACTCTTATAATTACCTCTCCAATATTATTTTCTGCCCACAGCTAACTCAAAGACAACTGCAGAGGTTGAAATAACTAAACTAAAGGTTTCTAAATACCCCTGATGGTAACAAAGGCTTTAAAGTATCCCTAATAGGCTCGAAATTGCGTCATATATCGGAGAGGGTTAAGTAATTAATTTGCCGGTCAGTCATCTAACATCTGAAACTTCACAAACGGAGTCCCGCATGGATCCGTCTTGTTGCCCTCACTCTTTAATCTATACATGCATGATCTACCCACACCTGACGCACCCCAAATAAATATAGCTTACTATACAGACGACATAACACTCACATGTACACACCAAGACTCAGACACATCAACACGTCTCCTTCAACCCTACCTCAACACACTACATGAGTGGTGCACTACAAACAGATTCAAATTAGCCCCAGTTAAATCCACAGCAACCCTCCTCACAAGCTGGACAGCTGAATACAGAAATTCCCCTCTCCTCACCATAAGCAACACCCCCTTAACACACACACACACACACAAAATATCCTAGGTGTAACATATGATACTTTAATGACATTCAAACAACATATCGCAAACATAAAAAACAAACTGACACCCAGACTTATCGCCCTCAGGTCACTTGCCCACACAAAATTTGGACACAATAAAGAATCTACCGGTACCACCACAGTATGCAAACAATATATAAGATCAGTGATGGAATATGCAAGCCCCGCCTAGGCTTCTAACCTAGTTGAAGCACATCACAAGACCTTACAGACCATTCAAAACAAAGCCCTAAAAATCATCACAGGCTGCACGGCTACTACACCTACAGATCACCTACCGGTACATCAAGAAATCAAAGTCCTCAAAGTCAAAGATCACCTGGACCTGAGAGGCACTCAATTCCTGGCTGCAGCCTCCACAAACCAACACCATCCACTACGCTACATGGCAGCACACCCACAGACACCAAGGAACATCAAAACAACACCCAGCACATGATATCACACACAAATACTGTCATCTCTCCCTCCCTGCCCACCCCAAACCAGCTTCCAGAAGCACATCCATACTCATATCACTCACCGTTCCATCCAGTCACTCAAAGACAACACGCAGCTGCATGCACGACCTCCCGAAATCCATCATTCTGAGTCCTCCCTTCCTCGCGAGGACAGAGTCCACCTGGCCATACTGAGATGTGGGCACGATCCAGCTCTTCTGAGCTATCAGAAGAGACTGGATGACTCCGTCGGTGACGCCTGTCCAGGATGTAACACAGCACCCAATACTATTAAACACATCATAGAAGACTGCATTCCACACAATCATTTACGCCAACAACATAATCTACACTCCTTGAGAGCCCTGTGGGAAAGCCCAATCTCGGCCATGGCCATCCTTAGGGACTCGGGGCTGTTCGGCCAGGCAGCCTAGGGAACGACAACAACAACAACAACTAATCTAAAGGTTTCTAATCACCCATGATAGTCACAAAGGCAACTACCGGTATCCCAGATTGGGCGCAAATCATGTTCTTGTGCGCGAAAGGGTTAATATAATTATATCTAACGACTAACGGGCAAAAAGGTATGAAATAAATCAATGCCTAAAGTTGGTTGGATAAAACTGAACTTAATATATTTTGTTATTGTTCCTGTTTGCAGACCTTGCCGGACCAGCAACACTGTTACTTCATGACAAGTGCAGGAGACCTGCCCGGGGTACTGGTGAGCTCGGTGCCTTTCACTCACCCCACCCACATCACCAGTATACTCATGTGTCTCAGAGCACAGGCTGCCTTTAATACTCTCATTGCTTCCTGTGTCAGACCTGCCAGTAAGCAAGGTATGTGTAATAAATTAAACTACAGTAACAATTTACATATCTGTTTCAAATTTGGGGATCCAGAAACCCAAAAATTCCACACTAGGTATCCAAGCCAGACTACTGTATATATACTTATTTTTTTTTGGAGATAGTCCGAAAGACAGGTATATATCTGGACAATAGTGTGCAGTCCAGACATGTACTTCTCTATTTTGGACAAAATCTGAAGGACTGAGCTAAATGCTGTACATTTTATATTTGGTTCGGACTACAGTATTACCTAGTTATATAGGCAAAATCTGATAAACTGATCTTTTACTTTTCAGGATACGGTCTCCCTCCAATTACTGTACTTAGAAAGAGAGGAGACCAGTCTTACTTATTATTGTATTTATCATTATTGTTTTTTTAAAGGCACTAGGCAGTGCTTGTGTGTGTTAGTCTTATATACTTGATAGAAAAATTTGTTTCATTACAGTAGCTAACTAACATGGGCAAGAAATTTCAGGTATCCATTGGCTGGAGATTAATTAATCAAATATTTCAGATTTAGACTCGGCGTACATATTCGAGGTAACAGCTGCGAGCCATGAATACATCTCAGTGACGTTTGAGCACCCCCAAGAAGAGAGTACCGCGACAGCCGAAATTGACTTAACAGACTTATGTAACGCCCGGTGCCGACTACACACCCTCACCCCAGACCCAGGGTTCTGCTCTGAGGAATATGTCACAAAAGTATTGCAAAGGTATGTTTGCCTGCTTGTATATATCAGTGATTTGTGTCATTACCCACACTCATCAATGTGTGTTAACTTCTTTAACCTGATAATCTATATAATTAATCCTATTTCTGCATACATTCCACCATGTACAGTAGTTTTTTCTTAGCTGGTGATATAATGCCATATCCCCATCTTCATAAATCAATTACTGTATTACTATGATTTTATAGCAAAATCTGTTGTTAATTACATACATATGTATGCATGTTGAGTGATACTTGAAAAGTAGACAGAATGGATAAAAAAACACCATCTGAGGAAGAGCACTTTATTGACAACGTTTCGCAGATAGCTTCATCAGGTCAAAGTGATATGATGAAGTTATCTGCGAAATTTTGTCAATAAAGTGCTCTTCCTCAGATGGTGTTTTTTTATCCATATGTATGCATATACTTAGGCACATACCCCATAGCTGGGGGTGACCGACTCGAGACAGATATAAACGTAAGAGACATATACTCGAGACATACATACATACAAGCTTAAAGACCGCTTCATCCACAGAGAGCGGGGTACTGTAGTACAGTACAGTACAATAAAGACTTGCCACATAAATACATTTAAAGACTGAGTGCTCTGCATGAAGTGCGGTTCCGCTCTCATGTCCTAATGGTGGCACTTGAGGCAGCCCTGTTCAGAGCTGCCTCACTTGTCGGGTTTTTTCATTCAAGATCAGATCGTACGGTCCCACGTCTTTCTTGGTCTATCCCTTGGTGCAGCTCCCTCCACATTCACGGACTTGCATCTTTTCACTCAACTTAGTTCATCCATCCTCTTTATAATGTATATCAAAACCATCCAAGCATGCTAGTCCAGTCCGTCCTCCAAATTTGCGAGATTATGGGCGACATGCAACCTCGCAAATTTCAAACCGTAGTTTATGGGAATAATTACTTATGGGCGGCACCTGCCGAATTTCCGTATTAATTACTACATTTATATCGGTTGTGGGACACATTTATACATACAGTAATCATTATCCAAACCTTGCCAATTCCCAGACAGGCCATGGGATATATAAATAAATAAAGTAAAGTTGTTTATGACTTTCAAAGCATTTCGATTTGAAGCGCCAAGATTCTGAGTGACCGAAATCGCCGATATAGGCCTACACTTATTTACTTATTACAGTACTTATTATATCTTATGAACATAATAGTAGGTAGCCAACTTACCATAATACTAAATTATATTTCATAATAAACTTATATAAACCGAGTAATCTTAGCCAAACCAATACGCGTGTGGTTTTGTTTACCGCCGGTTTACTAAAGTGCCACCATTATCGATTTTCTTCGAGCCGACTCGAGCGGGAGTTGAAACCCGAAACATATTAGAAATAAAAATATAAATATAAATAGTTGTAAATGATAAGAAAACATTAAAAGGATGTGTCAGTTACCTTAACCCTCTCACCACGGAAGGGCTCTTGAACGCCCATAAAAAAGCATATAACAGGTACCCGGATGGTATCTTGAACACCCAGTGGTTGAAAGCCTGTGAGCTTCGTGTGCGAGGCGTCGGTCCGACGCATGTAAACAACAGCCGGCTGGACCGTCGCCCCGCATCTCCGGCCACAAGAAGGAGAGCGTCGCTTGTTCGTGTGTGCCTGTATGTTGTTGTTAAGTATTGAAAAGTGGTGTAAAGTGGCTGTTTTGGCCATAAAGTTATCTCCAATGAAATCATCATCACAGCTCAACCAGTTGACTTAGAGAGCTCTACTTAATGCCATTCTACAGGTAAATAACACAGCTACGCTTGGGGATGCGCGGGAATGCGGGAAGCAGTCTGATTAACGAATATACGGTAGCCTAGCCTAGACGTTTTTCGGCCAAAACACCCGGGTTTCGAGGAATATATATATAATACATAGCCGGGGCTGGAGGGTTAAATAAAGTGTTTGTTGGCTTAACCCGGGAACTGCGGGAAGACTCTTAAGAGTTCCCCCGGCCGACTGCGGGAAGACTCTTAAGAGTCAGAGAAAAAAAAATTAACTTTAAACATCGAAAAAAAAAAATATATATATATATTTTTTTTTTTTTTTTTTTTGGGCCCCTGGGCCATGCAAAATATCACTCCTCTACCTCCCCTCCTTCCCCACTTTCCTCCCCTCCTTCAGTTATCACCTATTTTCCCTGTTATTCCCTTATTCTGAGGTATATTTTCGTGCTAACATTAGCGAGTTGCAAGCAGGGCATTGTCATCAGTGTTAGCAAGCGAGTGCAAGAGAGAGAGAGAGAATATCGATCGACTGTGTCTCAGTGGCCTTGGGGGAAATTGGCGGGAAACCAGGTTGCCTCACCCATACATTATATAACTCGCGGCCTATATCTCCGATTTTGACCATCCAAACGCTGTTTTCACTCGTTTTATTGTTGTTTCAGGTTAATACCTTTATAATCAACCCATAATAGGCACGTATGGATAAGTATTAATGCTATTTATGGTAAAATGAATATTTTAGTGATGGAAACAGCTCAAATATGTCAGCACAGGGGGGCGTTTCTAATTACCCCCATGCGCACTTCTTAGGTTAATTGGCTTGACGTTTGGGTTCTGAGGCGACGCGAGGCACCCCTATTGGGCCTTACCACCTCTCTCTCCCTCACCCCGCTCGTCCTCCTCAGCCAACACAGCCGCCTCGCCTATCATATGCCGCTTCTTCCTCGCAAATGTGGATTAGGGGGTCGCAAATTTAGAGGAAATGGCGGATTTCCCTTTTAATTCTACAGGCTGGTTCGCACATGTGGAATCGAGCTCGCAAATGTGGAATAATTAAAAAAAATCCAATTTTGACCCCCCCCCCCATGCAAATGTGGAGGATCGCATATTTCAAACTCGCATATTTGGAGGATGGACTGTACACATCTCATCACTGATACTTTTGATACCCATCTGTCTCCTTAGCTCTTCACTAGATACACTATCTTGCAGTCTGGCCCCACACATCCATTTCACCATTCTCATCTCATTACGTCATTTACGTTCCATTCTGTTGATATCATCCACTTCATCAAGCCACATTTCTGAAGCATATGTCATTGCGGTTGTAACGCACAAAGCATACACTTTTTCCTTCAAGGAGAGAGGGAGTCTTCTCATGATAAGCAATGGCAGCAGTTCTCTGAACTTTCCCCAGCCGCATCTAATTCTAGCGATAGTGGTGGCCTCGGCCCCACCACCGGCAGAAATGGTATCTGCCAAGTAGCAAAACTTGTCCACCATCTCCAGTGACTCATTGCCAAAGTTAACACTTTCGAGCTGGTCATTGAACACAAGCTCACCTTTCCATACTATGCATACAAATTTCACAACTTTGGACTTTTTCCTTCTAATGCACGGCTCCCGTAAAATTCGCTTATTCGCTGTTGGCTACTTGGTTATAATCAAATATATAGAAATTATATAGAAATTGTTTAAATCCTGTAAGCTAACCATCCTCTACTAATTTACACTACCGGTAATTATCTCATAATAATACTATAAATATAGATCAAGAACTATACCACCAACACTATCTACAAGCTATATTAACCCCAATTCATTTAAATATTTGTTTAACCCTTGAACTGCTAGAACCTGTACAAAATAAAAGTCCTAAATTCCCTTGACAGAGCCTCCAGGACTAAAACAAACGGTAATGGGCTCAGAACTGAACCTTGGTGAACTCCAAACTTCACTGGGAACTCTTCACTCAGGCCCCCGTTTACTCTAACTGCTGCCCGTGACCCCTCATACATTCTCATTATCACACGCATCAGCCACTCTTCTACTCCAACCTAGGTTGACAGTAGAAAGGTCAATCCACGGAAGAGACGGCACCACTTAAAGGGCATAGCTCATGCAATATCCCATTCCATTTTATCACTGTCTAAAGCATATTAAAGAATGATTGATACTGCACAGTTCTCTTGGTTTACCATACATTTTGATCTAAAATAGTAAACAAAGCCATGTAAGATATTTTAAGCTTAGAAAGTTGATGGCAGCCCCTGTCGCCTCTCTCTTCTATCTATCTATCTATTGCCTGACGCCGTGATCCCCGAAGGGGTGGCCACGAACGAACCGCCCCCATGCACCTCTGTCCCCAGTCAGTCGACGCCCCTCCCCCCAACCAGCACCGCCTTCGTTCATGTACTTCCTCACTCCATCCTTCCACCTCATATTCGGTCTACCTCTCCCCCTCTGTCCCTCCACCTCGCTCTCGTACACCCTCTTAGTCATTCTCTCGCTTTCCATACGTTCCATATGGCCGAACCATCTCAAGTTGTTCCTTTTCACACTTTCCAGCACATCTACCTCCACACCACACCTCCTTCTTACTTCCTCATTAGTCTGTCTATCCCTCCATGTAACTCCGCACGCACTCCTTAAGTAATTCATTTCCACTGCTCTCACTCTTGGTCTGAGTCTCTCAACCAACGTCCATGCTTCGCTTCCGTAAGTCAGTGTCGGGATTACCACACTGTCATGCAAGGACTTCTTCACTTCCATACTGACCACCCTATTTCTTGTTACTGCTTTTAGCGTTCCTACAACCCTCTTCCCCTGTTGTACCCTCTCCCGCACCTCTTCATCCATAGTCCCATCTTTACTCAACACACTGCCCAGATACTTAAAAGAGTTGACGATCTCCATAGCCTGACCGTTCAGCTTCACCTCACACTCTGTGACTTCACCCCTTTCGAAGACCATAACCTTGCTCTTCCCCGTATTTACCTTCAAATTCCGTTTTTCGCACACTGTTCCAAACTCATTTACCAGACCCTGCAACTCCCATTCATTATCACTCATCAGAACTGTATCATCCGCAAACAGCAGTATAGGTAGCTTCCACTCAATTCCCTCCCTTTTCAGCGATACACCAACATCCACTGCTCTTGATAGTATTTCTTTCATAACTCCATCCATATATACAGTAAACAACCACGGGGACATCACACACCCCTGTTTCAAACCAACATTCAGGTCTCTCTCTTGTGTTAGTGATAACGGAATTAGACCGCGAAATTCAAATATGTTTTCATATTGCCTTTAGCTACCCTACCCTGATATATTTCATACATGATGAAGTAATGTGAAGGCAGTATTTGATATATACAGTATATCATGTGAGTGTAAAATTTGTCTATCCTTAAATCTATCAATACAATTATTCATAGTTTGGCCTCGTTAATCATAAATAAATACGTATTGGCAGCTCTATCCATATGGCAACACTAATAGTACCGGCCTGTGTAGAGGAGGTCTTTCCCTAACGGTACACAGGTACTCATGTATAAGAGTGTACGTCTAACGTATAAAAATATTCCATCTTGATTTTCACTTTCACAGTGCATTATTCTATAGCTTGCCAATATTTCTACATTTCATTATTAAGCTTATTCTGCTCATACAATTTATCATACCCCTCTATTAAATATCTGTCCTTCTTTGTAACTGCTTTCACAGCATGGAGTACTTACAGAGATTCTGAAAATCAAAATGGTGGCCATTGACCTGACTCCTGAAGCTCTTTGACTGATTCTGTTATTCTATGAGTACCCCCAATGCCCTTGTAAATGTCACGAAAGCTCGGAAATGCCTCTCGCCATCACCGTCCAAAACACTAATTTATTTATATTTTCATTTATATGAAACTCGGACTGCTATTATTGCACATAAGAGGTATACTGGTATACTGAACGGCTGCTTGGAGCGCCGCCATTAAGACGTAAGACCGGAACCGCACTTCGTTTGGAGCACTCAGTCTTTGAATTAATGTATGTATGTATGTATTACAACAGCTGGTACTATCAAGGGGGTGGTGGGATATTAGCTTTTTGTTACTAAGCTGATCTCTATTCCGCTCAAACTCCACGTTCAGTAATCATTCGTAATGTCCAAGCATCTCTGATTTCTTTGTCAGCATAAACAATGTCCTATTATAATTCCTGATACACTCTTCTACTACAACATCTCTACAGTCATCCTTAACTCGCCTAGCTAAGTTGAAGATCCCATCAGGATTTTCTGCATTACACACTTGGTCAATGACCAAGTAATTTTTTGTTTTGCAATTCGCTTAGCTGCCAGATACTCCTCCCTGCTGCCTCCTTTCTTCCATGCTTTGAAACATCTGTTCTCCTTTATTGCATTCACAGCTATATCATTCCACTACCAGGAAATCTTATGCCTTGGGGGGACCCATAAGTTTGCCACATACTTTGTTGGTGGCAACAAGAAGCTACGTTCAAGGAAGTTACACTGGCTATTTACATAATTTGGCTTAGCGCCCCTATTCCTATCCATTTCCTCCAGTTCGCTTCAAAACCTATCCCTGTATTCTGATTTATTCAACAACCATACTTTCCTTTTTGGCACGTATATGATGAAGCAGTTTTTAACGCCTTGCATTCCCTTGTTTAACATGGCTAGGGCGTGCCCTTGTTACAGAAACTGGACATAACACTTTCCTTTTTGGCATGTATACCTACTTAATTTTGAAAAATTTGTATTATGATGCAACGACACAGTACAGTAGTTTTATAATTTTCCATTTTCGAGAAATCAGCTGCCAAGAGATTGAAGTTTCCACCAAGTGAGAAAAAAAAAATTGTATTTCCCACTCTATGGATAAATTTCCACACGTATGTATGTATGTACACCTGTATTTTCCTAGTCGCTACTTTAAATACTTCAGCTTATTTGTGTATGCTGCATGACTGTTTTCACTTATCACTCTCAATGAATGTTTATATGAGAATGACTGACTTTTGTATATATATCTCTTTCAGATGCATGTCTATACCAGTCACCATGCGTGCAGTGATGCGTAAAGTTGCCAAGGAGGAGCGCAAGGATGCAGTAACCAGTGGAGATTCAACTGTCATGATGGGAAGCGGAAAATTGAACTCGGACTTCAACCAGAACACCACCAAGTTCCTGCTGAATGAGTACGACAAACTTGGTATGCGACGAGACCAGCTGATGGCCCCCCACATGACCAGCCTGAATAATGTTGTAGCCAGTACGACCAGTAGCCATGGGTACTACAACAACCCATACCCTCACAGCCAGCACAGTAGCGGTGGGGATGTGTCTACCAACCCTCTAGCTGCCCTGGGTAATGCTGTTCAGGAAGCCGGTACTCCTCTGGGTTATGGGGCCTTATTGGGAGCTGTCAATCACAAGCCCAGCCTCAACCAGTCTTTTTTAGGTGAGGTTAAATCAGCAAAAGTTAGAAAGAAAAAGCCTGGGTTGGACCTGGAAAGAAAAAGCCCAAAATATGTTGAGGACATCATTGACTTAGACGACCGTAGTTCTGATTCTTATTTGGGCGATAGTGTCACTAGTTTGATAGATATGAAGAGAAGAGATGTGAAAGTGGAAAAAATTCCAAATGTCCTCAATAAAAGAAGATCATCAAGTGACAGCGGAGCAGCTGATATTGTGACCAGTGACTTGGCAGCACTTAGGGAACAAGTGTATGGAGCTGCCAATGCTGCAAACTATGCCAAAATAAACTCATACTCCCTCAAGGAGAACAAGGACATCAAGAAGATGAAGAAGCCTCGGACTGATGGGCATGACTCGCGAAAATCTCCCATTGTTCTGGATTTGACTGAAACTGAGGGCTCTAGCAAAAAATCCAGCAGCAGCAATAGCAGCCACAGCTCCTCGGCTTCCCTCAGTGCGGCACTACTCAAAAGACCAGGCATTGAAATCATCCCCATCCCTGGTAGTAACACCCCCATCTCCATCCCTTCCTCCATCACAGTCACGCCGGTTCTCAAGTCCAGCGATGATAAGTATAAAGAGAAGAAAGAACGGCGCGATAAGAAGGAATTGGAAAGGAAGGATAAAAAGAGAAAGCGGGATGACTCACCTAGCAGCAATAGCTCAAATAGTAGCAGCAGCAGTAGTAGTAAACCAGCCAAAGTGCAGATTATCAGCAGCAGTATTAAGCACTCTTCCATTTCTTTTAAAGGGGAGAGCGGGAGCAAGTCAGGACTGTCAGGCATTACAGTTAAGCCTAGCACCCCGCCCTACCAGTCCCCCTCCAAAAAGCCATCACTATCACCGAGTATCTCCAAATCAGTAATGCCGGGAAAGGTGTCAGTCAGTCCGACGCATAAGCCCAGTAAGGTCATATACAGCCCGACTCAAAGCGGCAACCAGAGCTCATCCTCGCCAAAGGGAAGGAGTAGCCCTAAGCCCTCGACAGGAAGCCCTAAGCACCCGAGCATGTCCCCAAAGCACACCAGTTTGGGTAAGCCTAGCATGACCCAGCTGAAATCTGCGTCGCCTACATTTTCAAAGCCTTCACCCTCACCCAAAATAAACAAGAGTAAGGAGAAAGAGAGAAGCTCAAGCTCAAGTCCTTCTCGACCAGTCAGCTCAAGTTCATCATTGTCGTCATCTTCATCATCATCCTCTTCATTATCATCATCATCCTCTTCATCCTCATCAAGTACAACATCAAAGCCAAAGGTATCATCATCCTCATCCTCATCTAGCTCATCCTCGGTAAATGATAAGATCAAAAATGGCCTAAGTGATGCTCTTACTATCACCAAAGTATCAACGGGAGAATCATCATCATCATCATCTTTAGCCACATCATTCCTGGCAGGTTCACAGTCACTTACCACCACATCTTTGGACGATAAAGCCCCTTTATTTTCAGTAGATAAAGCCAAAACTTCTCCTCCCAAGCACCGTAAAGCCAGTCTGTCGGACATTGTAGATAAGCTAAGAACTGGAGCTGGTGGAAATTCAGATGCGGTGACAATTATTGAGAAAAGTGACAATAAAAGTTCGAAAGAATCTTCCAAGGGAGATTCTAGTGACAGTAAAAAGGATGCCGATAAGAAGGCTGAATTTACCATAAAGCCTTCAACTGGGGGCTTAAAATTAACTATTAATAAGGCTAAAGTGAAAGAGGGAAGTGGCTCTAAATCATCATCTTCCTCCAGTTCATCTTCCAGTACAAAGACGTCAGCGTCAAAGCCTTCCTCCGGTCTTAAGCCTGGAGTGGTAAGTGGACCAGCCTCAAAAAAGCTGTCTGTGTCCAGCCTGCCACCCATTCCAAAGCTGCCTCGATCATCTGTTTCAAATGTGACGGCAACGGCAATATCCCCTCTTGGCGCGACCCTTCCCGGAGTCCACACAAGCCCTTTGCAGTACCAGCGAGACCGTAGTAAGGAGAAGGACAAAGATCGGTCCAGCTCCAATGAGAGAATGAAGCCGAAGGAAGCCTCTCCCGCCAAGCCACCCACCTCCAGCTCTTCCTCGGAATCAAAGAAAGACAGCTCCGTTAAAAATCTCCTTACCAAGCAGCTATCGAAAGAGGACCATAGCCAGAGCTCAAGTCATAGGAAGATGGATTCTTCTGATGGGTCTGACAAGGGTAGTAAAAGTACCGGTATATATGATTCAAGAGTAGAAAAGCAGGAGAAATCGGGGCCAACCAAAGCCGAGGCAGATTCCACACTCGGCACTAGTATTGAGCCGTCCTCATACAGCAAAGGATCTGATAGTTCAGACAAAAATAGTAGTAGCCATGTTAGTGATTCAGGAGGAATTAGCAAATCTTCAACAGTAGGATCGAGTAGTTCCGGGTCTACGTCAAGCACCACATTCTCCTCAAGCGAAATGGCTCCCCCACAAGATGTATTCCAGCAACCTCCATACAAAATGAGCAAAGAAGCAAAGGATGATAGTAAAATGAAGAGTGAACAAAGCTCCGCCACATCTCGAACGCCGGTCTCCTCAACCAGCAGTGTAACAAAAGGTGACCACATATTATCTGAGCTCCCGCCTCCCATACCCCTATCCTCATCCACTCCATCCGTTAACACCACCACTGTTTCCTCTGTGCGCCCAACTCCGCTTCACTCCGCCAGCACTAAAGTTGTAGAGAGCAAGGATAGCAGCAGCAGCCACGACCACATAGAAAAATCTAAGATGTCCGAGAGTATCTCCTCCACTTTGCCTGGGCCTCCGACGACCAACTTACCTATGTCTCAACCTCTACCCAAACCTCCAACGCCCAACATTGGCTACCCGCCTTCCCCTTCAGTTTCGATCAAGATTGTCAAGTCACCTGCTCCTGTTTCCTCTCCATTGAATATGATCTCTCCACACTCTGTTGCCTCACAGCCATCTCCCTGCATCATTGACGATGAATTAATGGACGAGGCTCTCATGGGCACACGCAAATAGTGTCAATTTTCCATAAAGTAGCACATTACCGGTGACGTGTCTGCTCAAATATTATCGCACTTTTCCATGAAATATCGCAATACCGGTGAGGTTTTTGAAAAATCTTAAATCCCTGAATTTTTGTCAGTCTGGGTAATTTTATTCAGGTAAGGAAGGACCTGCAGGTAATAAAGGGATATAAACTACAGTATATTATATAATCCCTAGACTGCCTAGATACTCTCCTAGCTGAGAACAATTATTTAAGGATTCCCTAAATGACTAGACTAAAGGCATCTGTATGCTAAAATAGTTAAAAGGGTCCTTGGGGTATTTCCATGTACAGTCAAAATCACTAGTTTGCATAAAACCTTGTAAATAGTTTACTCAACTCTTATATGACATGAAACAACTTTTACTAGTCAAGGGTTCTTAGAAACACATGAGGACTGTTAAGGAAAGTGAAAGTAACTTCTAATCACATAGTTTATAAGCAAGGTTATCATTGAACTATTGATTTGACTGTACAGTTGGCTCAAGATATTCCCTTTACCCCACACCATGTTGACGTTGCTTCTCCGTTTACTTGTGTTAGGGATTATTCTTCAGCATATTATTATTATACACATACAGACCTACTATTAGGATTTTTTTTATCAGTCACTTTAATTCCCTCAGTAAAACAACGGTATTGATATTTTAATAATGTTAGTAGGGATGCGGCGACCCCTTGCGTTCGCCACTTTGGTGGTGCAATCAGCTTCTGTAACAGTGGACCACAGGTTCCTATCTTCAGAACATTCCTGTGCTTGGTATACTTCCAGCCAGGGCCCCCACTGGGGTAAATATATTAGCAAAAAAGTGTTCAAACTGCCATCCAGGTTAGGGACTGATCTGGGTCTGCTCCTTCGGTGCTATTGATATTAATCCACTTCATGGAAATGGCACTGTGGAGTGGGTCAGTGGGGGCATTTCTGGTAGCCTGGAGGCAGTTCCTGCCATGGCCATCTCTTTTGGGGTGCTTTCTCTGGAAGCGGGGCGTCAAATTGATGATGTTAGTGCCAGATGATATGACTCGGTTTATGAAGGACTTCTATTATTCAGAAGTTTAAAAAATAGCTCAATTGATCATCTAACTCTTAAAAGGTTCTTTTCCCTTTGAATATAATGGTGTAGCTAGAACAGTGGTCAGCCACCCTTAAATTTAGAAGAGCCATTTTTTTAAAGTTTCATAAAATATTTGTATTGTCGGAGCCGCAATACAAAACAAAATTTGTCTCATCAACCGAAATTTACAGTACTTCAGAAATAAGAGAATGTACCTTATTTTTTAACTAAACAAATTATAGTGATATTGTTCAATATACCGGTATTCACAAGCATAGGAAAGACATGTGTCACACTTCTAGAATCATAATGATTGATACCTACTGTATACATCTTTTCGTAGTTGAATAAAACAAAATCTAATTTTGCCTTGAATGTGTTATATGATGCCTTCATTTTGAAGGAAGAATTATTATTTCTGAAGCTTCTGGAGCCACACAAGTGTCTTGAAAGAGCCGCATGCGGCTCCTGAGCCGCAGGTTGCCGACCCCTGAGCTAGAATATAACCAATTGGAGTGATCTGAATGAAACTGCAGAAGCTGCCTAATGAACATCTTGTATATGATATGAGGTAAGGGAACTTCTTGAGCTGGCTGTACCTAATCAACACCAGGTCATCCAGGTTCAGATCCCACTTGGTACAGTTAGGGTCAATAGTTTGTGCTAGTAATGATGAAAAATTGAAGTTGCCAGGACTTATCCTTAGGAATCCAGATATGTGTTATTGTTTTTTACACCAACCAACTACACATCTAAACTCAATTAATGAAATCAATAAATACATCTAATAGCCCTTTAGTAGTAGTACTGTATTGTGAGTTGTAGTAATAATGAATAAGCCTTTCATAATGATGATGCTTATCTTCCTTTTATTCTAGCTATCAATAAACCATTATTTTCAGTATAGTTGTTGTTGTTGTTGTTGTTGTTCCTCAAGCTGCCTGGCCGAACAGCCCCAAGGCCCCGAATAAGGCCAAGGCCATAATCGAGCGCCCCCAAAGAACCCTCCCTGCCGACCACAATAAAGCCTGGGTGACCGAAGCCACTCCATGGCGGGGAGCTAAGGAGGGTGCGGAAACGCCCGGGAAACCAAAGCCCCACCCAGGGCCCTGTGCCCCTCAGCAATTATGAAGAGAAAGTTGAGGGGCAAAGGAAAAATGTGACGCTTTGGCTTCCAATCATGGTAGATTGGGAGGTCAATCCACGGAAGAGACGCCGTCACTTGAGATCTAGAAAATATATAAGTAAAAGGAACAGTCAGAGTAAGCTATGGGTATGGCAGAGATCGCTCAGTTCTCACTCTGATAGACCAGCCCATCACCAGTTTTCAGTATAGTAAGGATGTGTGGGAGTCAAAGTTTCAATAACTATTGTTACTGTGTTAATTCCTAGAGGTCCTCTTTAAGCTGATTATATTTGATTAATGTTACCCAGAATATAATGACAATGATACCATCGTATTAAAGGCATTAATATTATCTCTTGTTTTCAAGGTTATTGTAGGACTGTCGACTCCGGCTGTACATATATATTATATTTGTAAATACTGTATGTATCTATTCCTTGGAGCGTTGTGAATGTTTTTATAGAAGATTTGGAAAAAAATGCTTGATCTTACTAATATAAAGCAAGTTTTGGTGCAATGTATATACTGAACCTATATTAATGTCTAATTATAAATTTAAATGTAAAACATGCAAAACAAATTTCTATGTTACACTAGGTGACCAGTCAACTCAACCAGTAGCTCTCAACCAGTACCAAATCAACCAATACGGTTAGGTTAGTTGTTGTTGTTGTTGTTGTTGTTGTTGTTGTTGTTGTTGTTGTTGTTCTTCCCCAAGCTGCCTGGCCGAACAGCCCCAAGGCCCCGAGCAAAGCTAAGGCCATAACCGAGCGCCCCCACAGAACCCTCCCCCCCGCCGACCACAATAAAGCCTGGGTGACCGAAGCCACTCCATGGCGGGGAGCTGAGGAGGGTGCGGAAACGCCCGGGAAACCAAAGCCCCACCCAGGGCCCTGTGCCCCTCAGCAATTATGAAGAGAAAGTTGAGAGGCAAAGGAAAAATGTGACGCTTTGACTTCCAATCTTGGTAAATTGGGAGGTCAATCCACGGAAGAGACGCCGTCACTTGAGATCTAGAAAATATATAAGTAAAAGGAACAGTCAGAGTAAGCTATGGGTATGGCAGAGATCGCTCAGTTCTCACTGATAGACCAGCCCATCACCACATGACTAGAACCCAATCCTCTCAGCATCAGCTAGGAAAGGCCCTAGAAAGCCACCTTTGGCGGGGGGATGGCTCCCCTATTTCAACCCCTTTCGGGGTTGGGCACCCGCCAGGTTAGGTTAGTACTATATTTTGGCACTGGTTTGGTTGGTCTGGGTTAATTTGGCACTGGTTGAGAGCTACTGGTTGAAATGGTCTACTGGTTGAGTTGACATGGAACCATTACACTAAGTGAGAAGGTGCATCAGAATGTTAAAATGTGTAAGTTTGACTATGAATGTGCAATTGTGTAATTTATATAAATTTTCCACGATACTCTATTTCTTAATTTTCATGCTATGGCTTTCAAATAACCATTATATTACATATTGACTGATCTGTGTTTTTGTGTTACCATACAGGGTATTTATTTAATTTTTGAATTAACCGAGTACTCATGTATGTTTTACAATTGTAAGCAACTTATTGATATATCAAAACTAACTGACTAACTCTTTCACAATTTCAAAATCATGTGTACTGTACTGTAAGTTGGATACACTGGTAATAGTCAAGTGATATCAGTTACTATTTATTTTTGTATACTTAATTTGCATTGCCACTGTTGGTCTGCCTGATATGGTGATTTGTAATGTGTAAAATCATTCCTGTAAATAAACCATTCTTAGTATTGATTTTGGTTGGTTGTTTGTCAATTATCACAATGGTAGTAATTTTAACCCCTTACGAACGGGGATGTTTGTAACTTCTACTACCTGCCTGGCGGGCATATTTACCCTAAAGAATCTTCATTCCATGCTCTTTTTCATGCATAAACAAGAGCCAGAGCGTAATACAATTATGTATCCGTGAAAGTGCGATTATAGAGCTTTCCAATGACACCTGAATCATCCTTATACGACCACGGGTTATCCTGTAACACGAGGGGAAAAACCCTAAGATACGGTCATTTCCCGAGCTTTTTCCTGGTCTCGCGAGGCCGTGGGTGTGGAATGTTGCAGAGGTAACTGTCAGTCACGTCACTGGGTCCGTGCCGAATGGTCAGAGCCCGCCTATCGTCCTCCCAACGCGTGAACTCTCTCTCAGAGCCGATAATGTGCTCAAAATCCCGCCCGATTGATGTCGGGAACCGCAGGAGTGGCCATTATTATCTCGCTCGACATATGTCAGGCTTGAGTGTTAAAGGCTTACAGTTGTGTTACTATGAGCATATAGCCAGTATCACACATGCTTTTTCCCTCACTGTTTGATAGCTTATGATATAAACTTTCAAAAGAATTCTACAATCTAAATTATGTTTTTTACAATGTAGTTGAAATTACCATTCCTATGATGCATCCCACCAATTTTGATTATTGAAAATTTTGAATAGCAGATTTTATGTGATACCCCCTTAACCCTCCAGCCCCGGCTATGTATTATATATATATTCCTCGAAACCCGGGTGTTTTGGCCGAAAAACGTCTAGGCTAGGCTACCGTATATTCGTTAATCAGACTGCTTCCCGCATTCCCGCGCATCCCCAAGCGTAGCTGTGTTATTTACCTGTAGAATGGCATTAAGTAGAGCTCTCTAAGTCAACTGGTTGAGCTGTGATGATGATTTCATTGGAGATAACTTTATGGCCAAAACAGCCACTTTACACCACTTTTCGATACTTAACAACAACATACAGGCACACGAACAAGCGACGCTCTCCTTCTTGTGGCCGGAGATGCGGGGCGTCGGTCCAGCCGGCTGTTGTTTACATGCGTCGGACCGACGCCTCGCACACGAAGCTCACAGGCTTTCAACCACTGGGCGTTCAAGAGGCCTTCCGGGTACCTGTTATATGCTTTTTTATGGGCGTTCAAGAGCCCTTCCGTGGTGAGAGGGTTAAGGGAGCCCACCTCGCTTTTTTTCTCTTTCTCTCCCTCTCTCTTTGGCTTGTATCCATTCGGCCCCATTCAGCCTACTGTTTTAAGACGTTTACCCCCATCCAGGTGTCAATATTTTCCTGGCGAGTGGTAGTGAGCCAGCATATACATAATTTGGTTTGACAGCAAGCTAAATTTTTACATTTTTCGATAGAAAAATGTCTTCGGCGAAGCTGGATTTCTCCATACAATGCTGGCTCGCTATCGCTCGCCAGGAAGAAATCGACACCTGGATGGGGATAAACGTCTTAAAACAGTTGGCTGAATGGGGCCGAATGGATACAAGCCAGGGAAAGAGAGAAAAGGAGAGGAAGATAAAAAAAAACTGTGACCCTCTCTCTGGTGCAAGGCGGCTAATTTTCTCTCTGTTTCACTCCATTGGTTTGAAAATATTAAGACGATTCACCTCATTACCTTGGCAATTATTATGCACTTCACCCCTTTCAGGGTCAGAGAGATAGCAACTCTATTTAGGAGAAACTGGCTTTTTCTACTTTTAAAAATTTACATATTTACCTGAGATGTGTCTGGGGATGTTTTCCTTTTTTTTTTTTTTAAGTCTACGGGCCTTATTAAATACATTTTGTTTTCACCAACCCACCAATTAATTTACTAATAAACTTAACTAATTTAATCAATGAAAGTAATAAATATATGTGGTAATCCAAGGACTCGGGTCACTCGAACCTAGGATACTCACACAAAAATTCCGCACACTAAGCATTACGCTATCAAGACAGTGTTTGGAAAACAGCTGGATCCATGAAAACCCCTGACAATAATTAAACAAAATATGATAACAACGATGGCTGGTCCTATCCAAAGTGAGGTTTGGCATCCTCTACCCAACCTAAGCCGTTTCTGTCTTGTCTCTTTTACTGCCCTACTTTTCCTTCTGGGGGCATGAGGCTAGGAATCTTACTCCCCTTGTAAAATTCTCCTACTAAACGAGACAGAGAAAGGGGGAAGGGAACGCGTAAGTTGTTTCAAACCCTAAGAATTGGAACTTTAATTGTTGTTTCTGTTCGGGCTCTCTCTCGAGTCGGCCACCCCCAGCAATAGGGTATGTGCCTGAGTACATACATATATGATAACAACCCACAAGATATGGGCCCAGATAATGTTAATAGAGCCTAACTGCACCCATGACAGTTCTCCAGGGAGTAGAGTTGCAGCACTAGGGAGCCTCGATAATGACCATACTGTGCATGACCAGTATATTTATTTTAAATTGAACTGCAGGTTAAATATTAAAGATAAAATCCGATTCTCTCCTAACCCACTTCAAACTAAACAAATTCCCTCCAGATCCTTTTCAAGCTAAATAAGTAAATTTTTCGGTAAAAAATGCCTCGGCCAGAGGCTGGTTTCTCTTAAATTGCAGGCTTGCTGTCGCTCGCTTAGGAAAAATTAACATCTGGATGGGGTGAAATGTCTTAAAATCACTAATCTAAGGTGGTGAAAAATCTTTAAATACAGTATCCACACTTAGAGTGAAACAAGAAGGCTCGGAAATACTTACCTGGCAGCAGATAGGGTTAAGTGAGTCTGAGTTCACCCCATGACAGTTCTCCAGTTAGAAGAGTCATGAGTTGCAGTTGGGATGTGTGTACATGCTTAGATTGATATGCAGGATTCGAAGTTGCATAATAAATCGTAGGCAGTGTCCATCATCCTTTAACTGTCTTCGTGGTGCGATGCATAAGGTGTTGATTTTCGGTGTGAGCGTCCTGGGTTCGAATCCACGGACTGCCACATGTGTTTGTAAATTTCATTAATCGATTTTAGGAGTAGAGTTGGTTGTTGGAAGGAACATAATAATTGATATTGGTTCAGGAGTAATTATCGAGAGGACTTCCCTAGTGGTTAAGGCCCCATTAATTGCTCTTTCCATTCACATATGCATAGCCTACGTGAGTTGCAGTTGGGATGTGTGTACATGCTTAGATTGATATGCAGGATTCGAAGTTGCATAATAAATCGTAGGCAGTGTCCACCATCCTTTAACAGTCTTCGTGGTGCGATGCATAAGGTGTTGATTTGCGGTGTGGCGTCCTGGGTTCGAATCCACGGACTGCCACATGTGTTGTAAATTTCATTAATCGATTTTAGGAGTAGAGTTGGTTGTTGGAAGGAACATAATAATTCATAGTACTGTAAAATAAAATTAAAATTAAATTAATAAGAGAAAAGAAGAAATGTCTGAAGGCATGGTCAGTAATGTGTCTGAATGTTGATCGAAGGTATCTGCAATTTGATCTCACCCAATGCTACTGGTAGACATCAAGAGTTGGGACACTCAGGTCTAGCGATTCATGGCTAATGTCCATTAAAGTCCCTGTAACAAGGGCACGCCCTAGCCCTGTCAATCGAGGGAGTGTAAGGTGTTAAAAACTGCATCATCATACTTGTAATTCAAAAAATGCTGATAACATTAATGTTATTAGACTAATCATAGGAATAAAGTCTGGGCACTATTATATTGATTATGCTACTGTAAAATATAATGGAGGTTAAATATTTAAGAGATACTGTAATAAGAAATGTCTGAAGGTGAGATAGACAACTGACTGATAAAGGGAAAATATTAACATATAATCTGATAATTGAATACTGTATACATACATACTATACATACAAGTTTTAAAAAAGTGTTGTGTACAGAGAGTGTGGTTACAGTCTCACATCCTAAATGGCGACCCTGCCAAAGACTGCCTCTGTTGTCAAGTTCTATATTTTGACATCGGACCGGAGTACATGATCCCACGTCTGTCTAGGTTTACCCCTACGTGTAGTTATATAGAAGCCTACTCAGGCACATACCCCCTTTTTTTTTTTTTTTTTTTTTTTTTTTTTTTTTTTTTTTTTTTTTTTTAGCTGGGGGTGGCTGACGCGCAGTTATAGCATCGGGAAAATAATAATAACAGATGGCATTTTCTATTGTCATGAACACTACTTCAACGGATTCAATAGTAATATATTACCTTACAATACTAAAATCCTAAAGTTTCTCATCTATAGTTGCAGTAATGTAGCTTACTGTATATATATTTCACTCGCACACTTTTTTTTATAGCGATGTTAAACCTAATGTAAAATCAACTGCGTAGACTCGACTTGTATAAAATTTGATCAGTGAATTATTTGGTACGGTAGGTGCTGAGTTTAGGGTAGTGGTGACGAGTGTTGACAACGCTGCACCCTCGGTGCTATTTGGCCAGGCAGCCTAGGAAACGACTACTACACTGCACCCTACCATTCCCTCCTCTCTCTCTGTCATTGTTTGGTTCTTCACCACACCACACCACTCCCCCTCTCTCTCACACACACACACACATACACACACACACACACACACTCACTCACTCACTCACTCTCTCTCTCTCTCTCTCTCTCTCTCGTGCATAATTAAACTATGCATTGGTTTTCATGGTTTTATATATATTGTCAATTCCGAGACAAAGGGGCATGTCTGTACATAAATAACAAATTGAGTTAATACCCCAATTATGTTACTATAAAGTAGTGAAGTGGTGTATTGCAATTAGCAACGGTTGCTAACATACAAGTGTGATTGTCGATGTTTCTAAAGGATGATCAGTATCATGACATACAGATGTAACTTAAATTACGAACTTACGAACTTACGATCATTCGTCTCCATACAAAACTAATAGAGCAGTTAACAAAAAGGTTTGAACAAATACTTTGAATCATTGTCCTGAAATAATATAAGTTATGCCACTTTGACTCGGCAGCAACGATGTGTACTGTACTGTAATGTGTTTGTGTGGCATGCATTTAGTATAATACGGTCCATATTTCCAGATTTAATGAACATTGTGTAAATAACTAATACTGTAACTTTGATATAACTATTATTGTGATTGATTTATGGGAGCCCACCTCGCTTTTTTTCTCTTTCTCTCCCTTTGGCTTGTATCCATTTGGCCCCATTCAGCCTACTGTTTTAAGACGTTTACCCCCATCCAGGTGTCAATATTTTCCTGGCAAGCGGTAGTGAGCCAGCATATATATATACTGTATATATTTGTTTTGACAGCAAGCTAAATTTGTACATTTTTCAATAGAAAAATGTCTCCGGCGAAGCCATATTTCGCCATACAATGCTGGATGAGGATTAACGTCTTAAAACAGTTGGCTGAATGGAGCCGAATGGATACAAGCCAGAGAAAGAGAGAAAGATAAAAAAAAAGCCGGTGACCCGCCTTAACCATGATAAGAAAGAGTTTTTTTGCTTACTAATATAACAATAGCACTGTTATATTGGTATGCAATTTGTTTTTCTTTTAAGTGGTACATAACTGTTATCCCTGTATTATAATCACTTTAAGTTTATCTTAAGAAATATGTAGTGTAAATCTTCCTCGATTAGACTGAAAACATATATACAGTACTTGCTTTATAAAGGTTGTGTTGTATATAGTTGGTTATATTTATAGATGAAAATATTAGGGTCACATTCGTTGATAATCTTTTACCCTTTCTTTCAGTAGGCTGCAGTATTTAATGTTTAGTACAGTACTCGTATTACTCTAAGTTTATCTGGATTCTCATTTTTTACTTGAAATGTGTAAAAGATATTCACATTCCCCTAACAGAATCATTGTTTTCTATTTTGTAGGGTAGTAAGTACAAGAGTTTGCTATTATGTAATATATTAAATATTTCACATTAAGTTATTATTTTTCTATATAATCCTATACAGTACTGTACAGTATTTTGATAGCAATAATAATAATAAAAACTATT
The DNA here is from genome assembly GCA_032716605.1 of Paralithodes platypus. NCBI lineage: Eukaryota > Metazoa > Arthropoda > Malacostraca > Decapoda > Lithodidae > Paralithodes > Paralithodes platypus. The sequence goes on along the minus strand of CM064518.1, from coordinate 32,761,196 downwards.
TGTCTACAGCCTACTGGGCAAAAGCCCTCATAAGGCTGGGAATTTGATAGCAGGGGGAGGGGAGCGGGTTCCCCCTTTTTGGAAACATCGCATGTATGTATGCATTCTGGCAGCTTCTGAATATAAATATAATGTAAAACTTGCATAAAAAAAAAACAGGAACGACATAATACGTATACCTGTATAGACAAAAGAACTTATGAAAATCGCTATGTGGAAATAACGCTTTAGCAAAATATAATTTTGAAATAAATGAACACAAAACCACCATATAGGGTGTACATCACTACATGAGCAAGTTAATCTGTTTCCCAAGCAAATTAATAACTAAACATACATACGCCTTACTCCCCTTAACCCTCTGGCGCACGATGACTCTATGTGCGTCATTAGGGTATTTTTCCCTAAGTGCAAGATGACTATATGCGTCATTAAACTTAAAAATATTCGCCAAAAATTAAGTTTTCGTCTGACGCGCGTCATATTTGGCACATATACTCAGTATTAAGTCTAGTTCAATGGGTACAATTGGCAACCCCCTCAGTTTAACGGTTGACTCGCGGCTGGCATGGGAAGAGAGCAGAGTACAGCTCGGTCTGTTTTCGATACTTTCACGTTTATTCGTGTATCTCAGTAACTATTTGGTTTATAGTAATTCTGAAGTTACCAGTGGAATCCTCATAAAAGTCCGCTTCCATATATGTATGCAAATCAAAAATGTTGTGGGCAAAATTTTGAGCTAGTGCGAGTTGGAGATAAGGTATTTTGATTTTTTTTTACAATTCTTATTTCGGAGTGCCCCAATGTGGTTGTTTTGTATTTATTCTATGTTTTTACTTGCTTATCTTCAAGTTCAATCAATACCGAAGCCGATGGTACCTCATTTATCCAAATTCAAGGATTTTTTGGTGGATAAAAACGTCACAGAAACAAATTATCGCCAGGCACAAAACTGGCTCTGAGTGAGCTGAGATATACTTTGGGAGTGGGAAAAAACTTGTTTGGAAACTATAGGTGCACCTAAGGGTTAATGGGGGTTGCCATACACAAAGTGCCCCCAAGAGAACCTGTCCCCGGTAAGAGGGACAACCCATGCCAGTTTACTGTAGGACTTACAGGATTGACCACTCAATTTAGGGTCCGTCCGACTCCGAGGCCTTTTATGTATTTTTTAGCACTATTTTTCTACAGTGGTCTGTGGCTAATCCATCCACTAACCTGCTTCACTCTATGTTAGCAGTACAAATTTGTATAAGGTTTACTTCCCTAGACAGGTTGCCGACCAAGGCTGAGGAATCCCATCCACCCGGATTTTTATAATGTTATCTCCCTAGGCTTACAAAGAGAATATGTGAGTCAGATAGAAGGGCAGGAAGACCCCCATTTAGATGGAGAGACTATGTAAGACAAGCTTTGTATGATAGAGGAATGACTATAGATCAGGCCAGGGAAGTGGTAATAAACAGGAATGAATGGAGAATGCTTGTGAATAGATGAGTGAACACATGGTCATTTGGGGGAAGGGGTCGGGCTCAAGTTGGACTAGATAATAGTCCATCAGGTGCCTGGCCCGGGGAGACAGTTTATATGAAGGGCGCGTCTGGAAGTGTAGTGGGCGAGCTTGTGGTTTTGGCTCTGCTACATGTCTGCCTGCCGAGATCGGAACCTCTCTGGGAGGTCGGGGGACGGGCGGGGGAGTGCTGGAGGGACCTTGGTGACCCTGGTCTCTGGGTCTTCTTCTGGATGACCTAGATGTGTGTGAATTTGTATTTTATTTATTGTTCATAGTTTTCTGTTGTGTTGTCCCTATTCTGGCTCTGTCTCGAGTCCCCCCCCCCCCAATAAAAAAAGGAAAAGTGGGGATTGGGCCTGAGTATATACAGTAGATAGATAGATCTCCCCTAGATGTGTTGCCGACCAAGGCTAACGAGTCCCAAAGTTCAAAGACCGTTTTGTCCACAGAGAATGTGGTTACAGTCTCGCATCCTAAATGGCGGCTTTCCAGGCGGCCCTGTCAAGGGCTGCCTCTTGTCAAGTTTTATATTTTGAGATCGAACCAGAGTAGGCCTACCTGAGCCCACGTTATTCTAGGTCTACCCCTACGCACAGCTCCCCCGACATTCACAGTCCGGCATTTCTTTACCCAGTTCTGATCATCCATTCTCTTATGACTTATTTATATGTCACTTCACTCCCTATCTATCATGTCTGTATCTGTCTGTATGTATATGTGATTTCTTGTTGCTGCCTTGTTGTAATATTGGGTGGAGGGAGAGATGTGCATGGTTAGATGGATATTGATGGGTAAATAGATCAGTAGAGAGAGAGAGAGAAACACCTGAAGAGTTAAGGTTCACATTATTTGATCACCTAAAGTCAACTAAGGTAGTGTTCGCCACTCATCTAGTGGCACTGAGGAGCGCGCCGCCCTTCGTTCTGGGTGGTGATTTGGTGCAGCAGACTGTTCGAGGGGGCAGCATGCTCCCCTGCGAAGATGGGCTCTTTTGGCAGTTCGACATCAAGGGCTCTCTTGAAGTTGTCTAACGAGACGCCCCTCCTGTCTCTTACTCGCCGTGGGAGTTTGTTGAAGAGACATGGGCCTCTGTGTGATAACCAGTCCTCTCGCAGAGAGCCCATAGCACCCCTGTTATTCATTCGGGGGATATCGCATTCCCAGCCTCTCCTATCACTGAATTTCATGATTATCGGGGTATGTAGGTTTGGTACTAAACCCTCTGCAATTTTCCACGTATATATTATTAGGTAACGTTCTCTTCTACGCTCCAACGAGTACAGTTTCAGTATTCTTAAGCTCTCCCAATAGTGTAGCTGTTTTATCGAGCTTATATGCGAAGTGAAATTCCTTTGTACACTCTCTTAAGTAATTTATTTCACATGCTTTGTATGGGGATGTTAATACGCTACAGTATTCAAGCTGTGGCGGTAGCACAAGAGACTTGAAGAGCGTTATCATAGGTAATTCACCGCATGTTTTAAATGTACGCAGAATCCAACCCGTTAAACGTTTCGCAGCCGCAACTTTGACCTGGCTATGTTCTTTGAAACCCATATTTTCAGACATTAATACCCCAAGGTCTTTCACACTGTCTTTCCATTTGATTATGTTGTTGGATTCTGTTACTTAGTTTGTATTAACGACATTATCATCTCTGTAACGTAGCAATTGGTATTTGTCTTCATTGAATTACATGTTGTTTTCCCTGGTCCACTGGAACACTACATTTATGTCTTCCTGCAGCTGGCCTGTGTCCTGTGTGTTTACTATCATGCTTAGTTTTGTTTCATCAGCAATAGAACACACTGTACTGTGTCTTGTGTTGGCATCTATGTCATTAATTAGAATGAGGTAAAGAAGGGCCGCTAGCACTGTTCCTTGGAGAACTGAGTTTTTGACATCCGAAGGCTCAGATGTGACTTGGTTTACTGCTATTGATTGTTTCCAGTGTTTACAAGGAAGTTGTATATCCACCGTCCGATTTTCCCAGTTGTACCTTTTGCTTTTAGTTTGTGGGCAATTGAACCATGTTCACATTTATCAAATGCCTTAGCAAAATCGGTGAAAATGACATCCACATTTTTATTTTCTTGCAATTTCAGAATTTTGTCATAATGTTCCAAAAGTTCTGAACCCATGTTGACCTGTGTTATGTAGTTCATTTGCCTCCATGAATGCTGATATTTTGCTTCGCAGGACTCGCTCGAAAACTTTAATGTCAACAATATTCAAGTGTCGTCATAGCATTTCATCTACGTGGTGACACACAATGATTGACCCCCCCTGCCCAGGAAAACTGGCTATACCTTTAACAATTACGACTATATAACTCAAAAATTCATCTAATTCTGTATCTTTTCAGGTATAAACATGGCTTCTGAAGTGTTGAATGACTGAGAAATGCGATTTCTTCCAATTCCTTTTGACGAACTCCTCAGACCTGCCAAGGCGGATATCGACCCAGGCTCAAGTAATAAACGAAGCACCAGCGTCTCGAGCTTCACGAAACGTGACTGTCAATCACCCATAATCAAAAATATTTTTCCTAAATTCCATGCAAAAATTTATAACTTGTCAGGTAATGTTTTATTTTCGATTTGTTTAGGGTATATTCGGAATCTTCACGACGTTGAGATTCCAACGGTATATGAATTTTGTATTTTTAGAACAAATTTATGCCTATGGCGGCTGATCAAAGATTTTCGAAATCCAAAAATCACCCATAGACAAAGTAAAAATGCATGGATTTTGCATCATTTTGTATTACAAGTACGCTTTGTACCACTGAATCCATTGGTACCATCATAATTGAAATCGGACCATTTATTGTGCCCATTTTAGATGTTCAAAAACAAAAATCACCCATAGACGAGGTAAAATGCATGGATTTTGATTACATTTGTATCACAAGTAGCCTACACTTCGACCCCTTGAATCTATTAAAAATTGGTACCATCATAATGGAAATTGGACCATTAGTTTGGGTTTTCGATTTTTATTTGACCTCCCAAAACGCCCCAAATGGGCCAGTTTTGACATTTCAAAGTCGTATGTAGTCGTTAATACGGGTCCAAATTCAATCTACCCGGTGCCAATCGACTCCCCGGGCCTATAGATTCCATATTCGGTCACATATTTAATCTACAACTTGTCAATCACCCATAATAAAAATAAAACAAAATCCCAAATTGCCTGGGTTTTGAAAAAATAAATAAATAAATAAATACAAAAACAAAGTAAGGCAAACATTTGTAACTTGTCAGGTCATTTTCGATTTTCGAAATGTTAAGGGTATATTTGGAATCTTCACGACGTTGAGATTCCAACGGTATATGAATTTTATATTTTTGGACATAATAGGGTGAAATGTCCTAAAATCTTCAAACTAATGGAGCGAAACAGGAGAGGTCCAAAAGACCCCCTTCAAGATGAAGATTGTCCCCCCGACCCCCTTCAAGCTGTATAATGCCCATCAGACCCCCTTCAACTTGTAAAATGCCCATCAGACCCTCTTCAAGCTATTAAACACCACCCAGCCCCCCTTCAAGCTTTAAAATGCCCATCAAACCCCCTTCAAGCTATTAAACACCCCCATACCCCCTTCAAGCTATTAAACACCCCCAAACCTGGCCCTTCAAGCTATTACGCACCCCCAGACCCCCTTCATGCTGTAGAACGCTCCCCAGACCCCCTTCAAGTTGTAAAACGCCCCCCAGACCCCCTTCAAACTATTACGCCCCCCAGACCCCCTTCAAGCTATTAAACCCCTTAGACCTCCTTCAAGCTATTAAAAAAAAACCAGACCCCCTTCAAGCTGTAAAACGGCCCCAGACCCCCTTCAAGCTGTTAAACCCCCCCCCCCCCCCAGACCTTCTTCAATCTTAAAAACGCCCTCAAAGACCCCTTCAAGCTAATAAATGCCCCGCAGACCCCCTTCAAACTGTAAAACACCCCTGAGACCCGATTAAAGCTAAAACACGACCCCCAGACCTTTAATCTGAAAAACGCCCACAGAGACCCCTTTAAGCTATTAAGTGCCCCGCAGACCTCCTTCAAACTGTAAAACACTCCAGAGCAGTGGCGTAGCCTGGGGGGGGGGGGGAGTGCCCCCCCCCCCCTGAGAAACCGGTGCCCCCTCACCAGACACCACAGCCCTACATGTAGGCCTATACCTAATTTGTTATTGTTAATTTGTATTCAATAGGAAGTTAGGAACTCCTGGATAGAATGCAGCACCACCTAAAACAATAATTAAAATTATTAAAGATTATAAGTATCTTTATTTTATTAATTTCACCACAACACCAAACACCCCCAATGAAATTAATTAAAGTATATATGATCCACCGGGATCTCCATTTAAAATTACCACTTCACCAACAGCAGTAACCTTTTTCCTTTTGAACCTTTTGACAGTGAACATTTGTAAAGGAGTATAACATTACGATAGTTACCGCCTTAATCATCGGTTAGAGGCTCGTTTTCTTTCGTGTTCATACCTGTTGGAGCTTTGATTACAGACTAATAACTCACACAACAAAGCCACTCCAACAGCTTCCTCTCTCCCCAACACCCCTTTTACCCTCTCTATGCTCTTCAGAAAACTAGGAAATTAGAAAGTGGGAATGAGGTACAGTTGTAAAGGCTTATCCCTCAATACCGTCACCTGTCACCTGATTTTTCATCCATCCTAGATTGGAAAATTGAATAGTAATGTTATATCTGAACTATTTCTTATTCTTAAAATATAAATGAAATAACAGAAAAACATATTCACCACCACAGCCAACATACCTAGATCCCCACCCCTACCTCCACCACCATCACCACCACCACCACAGCCAACATACCAAGATCACCACCTATAGCTGCTCACCACCACCTCTACCAATAACAGAGAAACAGTTACCCAAGCATTCACCACCACATGTCGTTTTCTCTCTCTACCACACCTCTCCCGCATCAGAGAAAACGTCGACTCAAAGACTCAAGGATAACAATTATATACCTGTGCAGGGCAGAAGATAACATGTGATCAGTTCTCGCCGATATTACACTTCTCCTGCAACACCCCAAACCTACCAACTTGAAACCACTGTCCACTCCATCTACCTCCAGCCTGTAAAACACATAAGCAGCCCCAGACCAAATCAGAATACAATATCATATTATATCACCTCACCCCAGAGTTAAAAAGGACACAACCGCCCCCAGACAACACGAGTTACTACCATCGAGATGACACGCCCTCTAACACCAGGGAAAAACTTATCCATCAACATAACCAATTCCAAAGTCCAACAGAAGAAGAAAAGCGAAGAAGAGAAATCAATCAAGAAATGACACTATAAGTAAATAAGTAGCCTATATCACCCCTCTCCAAGCCACAAGGAACTAACCGCCCTACAACATCCTACCCCTAGGCGCCTTTCTGATGCTCAACCACATCACCCCCGAGGCCCTGAGAAACGGTATGACTATGACGGAAGATTTTAGGATCGACATCTCAATCTAGAGCTGTTCTTGACACCCCGGGTAAAAGGACAGATTCGAAAGTTGAGGACACAGTTGAAGATTGTTCAGTTGATCGCAAGGCGTAGACACAATTACGAGACTGTAGTCACCCATTATACTAATTATTGAAGTAACCAAAGTACTGGAGTTACACTGTGGGAACCCAGTGACGTCAGGACAACCCCACGGCCAGCGGATCAACCCAAGATTGGATTACTAATTCTACACCCATTGGATTAATTATTCTACACATCGAAAGTGAAGTTATTATACCGTAAAAGTTATAGAAGATCTAACTGAAAAGAAATTGTACTTGGCGTATTATCAGAGAGAAAGTATATAAAGATCGAAAGTGAAAGTAATTAAAATATATCTACTGCGTATATGATAAAAAGTATTCTGGAAACATCGGATACTACGCACGTATATAAAAGCGAGAGAAAGGAAGCTCGATCTAGTGAAACTCAAAGAAATTAGGGAAGTACTGATAATAATTCTGCTAAAATTAATAACAAATAAATTCAAGTTAACTTATGCGTAAGCACCACAGTGATTTAACCTCAGGAAAATAATTACGTTTAGCTTCCAAATTCCAGAACAACTCTACGCAGGTAAATACCAAAAGTTCACATATATAATTGCTATATAACCTTTCTAAGCACAAGTGTAAATCCTCGATTGAAAGGAGTGCTACTCTTAACTCTGAAATAAATACAGGACAAGTTTAATCTTTCAGTTAGAAAGCGGTCCCTAATACTTACTTAGATATTACATAGAACAATCCAGTCTTGCGAGTCAGACGTAGTGGAGCCTCGTTCGTTCACTTTAATTGTTTTGTTCTTGACCATTATTGTTCTAGCTTTTACGTATGCGATAAATTATTCTTGTGCAAATAAACGGAATATGATTTTTTTTTTTTTTTTTGATACAATGAACGGAGGAAGGAAAAACACAAAACAAAAAGGTCCATGTGCCTAAAGGCATCCTCCATTCATAAAATGTTTGTAACAACTGGATTTAAACTTTTGTAGATTGTAAGTTTGTGGAAAGCAACTCGAGGGAAGTGAATTCCAAAGAGTAGTAGTTCTAGGGATAAATGAATTTTGATAAGCAGAAGTTCTGCATTGTGGAGGAGAAAGTATAAATTCATGGTCTCTCTCAGCTGCCCTAGTTCTACGGGGAAAGATGTGGAGAGGCAGCACAATTGAAGCAAGTTCCTCGGAACAATTGCTGTGAAAATATCTGTAGAATAATGCAAGGGATGCAACGTTTCTTCGTATGGATAATGTAGGATACATTATGTAGAATACATAATGTAGAATACACGTCTTGTGATAATTATCCTCTATTGTCTTGCTGTGTCTGTGGTAAAACAATATAACTTCTCCAGTTAGGAAGAACCCACTTGATCAAAACCAATTAAACCCAAGTAAAAACCTGGCATAACAATAAAGTTTAAACTTGTTCAGTTAATTTAAGGCAGAAAGAAAACAAAATATTAGTACAAAAGAAAATTATTTCTCGAATGAATGCTAGGATTTTTTTTTTTTTTTTATATTCGTTCAGCTGATTGCTGCGTCGTGAAAAAAGAGGGACGAGGGAGGACACTTTAGGATGTTTCTGGTTTCTGGCATTTCTTGTACAATTATCATGATGTCTTATTATCTTTTCAACTCTAAAATAATTTGCAGGCATTGTGTAAACACAATAATGTCACTAAACTTTAAATATAGAGATTAGGCCTATAGGCTACAGTACACCATATCAATACAATATAAAGCCTAATCCTGCAAGTACTGTACATTACTATTTTCATAACTTAAGTGAATAAATTTAAAGCTCTCCCTTCAACCCTCCCTTAGATTATGCAGTAGTAATTTGTGTATGTAAAGGATATTCCTCTGATTATGTCTTACAAGATTTCTTTGGTTCAGTTTCAATTATGCGAATTAGCTTCTAATTTCCAAAATGTCTGTCCACAAATATAGGCTACAGTACAAGTGTTTAATGAAGCTCTGAGAGGATTGTGTGTTTACAGTATTTATATACCAAATTGGTTATGTAAATTGAGTTAGTGTTAGTTGAGTTTAATACAATAGGGTAATGATTAACCATATAGACAAACCTAAAGATAAAATCAAAGAGGAGTTCCTTAGATTCATTAGTTTGATAATGTGCTATTTATAAACAAAACATGGCTTCAGATTGAGTCTATTAAGTAGTGAAATCCAAAAACAATCTCGGGGGGGGGGGGGGGGAGGGCTCACAGCGCCCCTCCCCCAACCCTCCAGCTGGATTGGCCCGCTTCGCTCGCCTATCAATTTATAGGGGCCCAATGAAGTCTCTACCTGGCCCTGAGTATCAGGTGCCCCTCCCATGATAGTGGTGCCCCCTCCCCCCAGGTGCCCCCCTGCTGAGAAAACCCTGGCTACGCCACTGTTCGTAAGTCATGTGTTATAGATTTCTTACTTCTCAGGTAAAATCCAGTTCATCAGCTAAGTTAACATCTATATTAGTCTACACCTGGCCTATCTCCCTCTCCCACCAGGCTGTACTGGGGTAAGCCTAAGTGAACTATCTTCTAGATTATAATCCAATTCTAACCTATTCTTTATTATTAAGTAGGGTTTAATACTTTTGAAACTAGCTTATGGAGTGTGCAGATTTTTTGGGAAGGTTGATTTTACGAATGATTTAAAGTTTTTCTTCCCGTTGTGTGTGATGTGAATTGTGTGTTAAGTGGAGTAGGGATGTTGGCAAAATTATAATCTAATAAGTCAATTGGCATTGTGGTCAAGTATGTATTGGAAGTTTATGTTGATGTTGGCAGAGTATGTGAGCAAAGAAGGTTAGGGATATATACATTGATTAAGTGTGTATGATTAATAATAATAATAATAATAATAATATTTATTCAATCAGCAATTTACAGAGTTGGTACCACATAGTTTGTTACAAATATGACATGTACCAGCCTTGCATAATTCCAACTAAGGATAGCCCAATAAGGCCGTTAGGCGCATTTCCATTGGGGTCCTTGTGGGATTAGGTTAGCTGGGGAAAAGGGGAGGATAAAGAAATAGATACTTTAGAAAAAGTATTTCTAGGGGGTTATTTTAAGGTGTTGATATTGTAGACCAAGTAGGGTAAGGTAGTTATATGCCGATTAAATGTGTGTAATACTGTTGGCAAAGTAAAGTGTGGATTGTTGGCAGAGATGTGTTGACCGTCACTGAACCTAAATGTTGGCAGTGGAGTTGAAGCTTCAGCAGTGTTCAGTGTTCTTAGGGATTATTTTAGGTGTTGGCCAAGTGGTGTATATGTGTTGGTTAACTTAGTCATTCAAGGTATAATGCAACGGGAGCTATGTGCAATAAATGAGCATGTGTGTTGTCAGTGCAATGTGTTGTGTCGGTAGGGTAATTAGTGGGTTGTTAGGGTTATTTGGAGTGCTGGCAGGGTTATGTGAAGTGTTGGTGGTGTTATTTGATAGTGTTACTTTTGGTGTTGGTAGGTGTTCTAGGGTTATTTTGTGTTGGTTGTTTTCGGTGTTCTCAATATGACATGTGGGAGTCTATCAAGTAGGCCTACTGCCTATGCCAAAGTAATTTAAATCCTGGAGGAATCTAGTGACTGGAGCCATGTGTAAATTAGTATTCAATTGGTCTCCCCGTACGTATATCCCATACAACTGTTCATTTATTTTAGGTGATGTATATTTAAGTTATTTTATTATGATGCGTTATGTTCTATGTGTTATTTGTGTGTATGTAATTGTTGTGGTCATGAAACTATCTATTCATGAACTATATCTCTACCAATATATTTTCTCGTGTAACTGATCCTAGGTGAATATCTATCAATGAATCTTCTCCAGAATTATCTATCCAGTGTAACTATTGCAATTTGCCTGCTTATCCCTAACCTATGTAACTACCTACCTACCTACCTCTCTAAGAATACAGTTATATTATAAATACAAAGTCATCCCTCCTCACCCAGTAATTTTATTTAGTAGTTCGTTTCGTGAACTTGCCGTTTCTATTCTCTGGCAATGTATTCCAATATTTGGTAATTTAAATTTAGTTATAACTTATTAAGTTTCTTTAAATTTATCAAGGGTATTGGTGTGTAGGGAGGATTGCTTAGCCTAAAGTAAACTATCAATATTGAATACAGTAGCTGTGTGAAGTATGAAGGCAAATCCCCTAGATTTTGTTCACCAATATTAGTAGGCTACCACGTCCATACACTAGATGGCGTTGGTTGCAGCCTCAAATCAATGGCAGACTCGCTATCTATGGTATCATTTATTTTAACCCATCCAGCCCCGGCTAGTTTTGTAATGTTTGTTCACCAGAACCCGGCCGGTTTTAAAAAAATGGTTTTATTCCAGAAACAATAGCGAATGGGTTAGGAATGAAGGAAAACCACGAAAAACCGCTCAAAAAGCTTAAAGAATGGTCCTACAGAGCCCCCGAAAACGTATTTTACAAGAGTAAAAAATTGAAGGCAATTACCCCAAAAAACCAGGTTATTGCGCGCTCACGCGCACGCACGTGGACTTTGAGAGTTTTCAACCATCGGCACGGTTGCGTGGGATACGTACACAGTTCCCATACAAATCTGAGCCCTCTTGAGTGGCTACACCTGAGGTTACGGTCGGCGCAATTAGGGTGACGCGCCAGGCGCGTCTCTGGGGCTGTGCGTTACATACATCGCCGACGCGTCAGGCGCATCGCTTGGGCTGTACGGGTTAAGGAGGCATATTATTATTTTTTTTTTTTACCCCAAGATGGGTCTAACAGGGGAAAGAAGAGGGTTGGAGAGGGAAGGGGGTAAAAGAGGAGGAAATTATGAAGTACAGTAGTAGATTAAAGTTGGTGTGCAGACCAACTTGCTATTTTAGGGATATTTTTACTTTATTACAGTTACATTTATTTCTTTTTCAGCCTTGCTATTTAGGGATATTTGTACTTTATTACAGTTACATTTATTTCTTTTTCAGGTGTCTAGTTGTAATTTTGTTTCTTTTTCCGTTGTCTAGTTGATTTATTTTTGTAGTCCTTGGGGTACAGACAACACATCCCTGCTTGTCTTTGTGAGGAGTACATTAATTTTGACAAAACCCCACTATTTACATCAAGATGATATCGGGTTGCGTCTTCATCAAGATTATATGGGGTTTCTTCTTCGGTTTTCTTTTGGATTTGAGGTGTTAGTACTGGAGGTGGGGGGGGGGGGGGAGTTATTTTTTGAGGTAAGGGAGACTCTCGTGATGTTTCTGCATCTTCTTGTAGTTGTTGGTCTATTTCTTCTTCTTTGTCTTCTTCCTGTTCATCCTCCTCCTCATAGTCTTCATTCTCTTCTTCTTGTTCATCTTGTTCAGCAAATTCAGACAGATCGATTGATTTATCTTCCTTCTCCATTATGGGGTCCTTCCTCTGTTGAGTTTTCTTGGTCTGGTATTTAGGTGGTTGGAGAGCTTCTTGTGGGATTTTTATGGATGGTAGGTTGTTGTGCTGCAGTATTAAAGGTATTATGTGGCTCAAATTATGTTTATTTGAGCCAGCAATAGCCTTCGCTGTTTCTATGCATGCATATATTTTTGCATGCATAGTGTGTTCTTCCAGTCTTCTTGGTGTTTGCTCTGTTGCATGGGGAGATCCTCTGGTTTCAGTACCTCCTGGTCATGTTACTTCTTGAGCTTCTTGAGCTTAGGAAGTTTCCTATCTCCCTTATATATTCCCTGCTTCATCTGTTTTATGGAGGGGGTGATATCGATGCCAGTGTTTCGATTTAAAAAGTAAATATCCCTGCATCACAAGTCCTATATGCAGCTATCACCACCTTACAAATACATAATATAAAATATACTATGTGCTGTGAACGTTCTAAGCTTGAAGGTAATGCGGAAGTTGATTAACCATCTTAATATTCGAACAAGGCTTGTGGATCGGGGGGGGGGGGGGGACCAGCTTGAATATGACGTCATTATTCAGTGCTGACATTCGACTGGTGGCAAGAGGACGTTCCTGCGTTGGCTCCTCGCATTTTCCCGTCTTTAAGGTGTGTATGGGGATTTGTCGTGCATGTATGACATGTGTATTGATATTCTATTAATGTTCAGGTGGTCATACATGTAATTCATAAGGGTAGTATAAGAAAATTGTGAACTTATGACTGTTTGAGCCGGTTCGCGTATGCCGTCTCGTCTGCATATATTCTAACAAGTAATTACGCTAAAATCGTTGACCTCTGTGACATTTAGATAATAACAAACTATTCGGTGTGCTTACATTGCGTTGGTGAGGTAGTGTGAATAGAGAGGGGGTCATTAACTCATAATTAAAGGTACAAACTAGCAAACGAGGTGACATCGCTGTTGCCCCCCCCCCCCCCTTTCTTGCCAATTCCCATCCCTGACCCCCCCCCACATACATACCCTCCCTCCCTCAATCCTCTCCTTTCCTCCTCCTCCCCTTCTCTCCTCCTCTTCTCCTTTCCTCCTCCTCTTCTCTCTCTCCCTCCCTCCTTCCTCTCTTCTCTCTCTCTCCTCTCTTCCCCCTCCTATCCTCCTCTTCACTTCATTCTCTCTCTTCTGACCCCCCCCCCCCCTCTCCTCTTCCCCCCCCCCCCCCCCCCCCCCCCCCCCTCCTCTCCTCGTGACCCCCACACCGCCACCATTTTTCCTCTCCTCCCCACACACCCTCTCGTTTTCAATTAAGGCATTTTTGGTACTGTATATACAGTATACGAATTATAGGTATATCTAATCATTTGTATTGGCTTGGGTCTTCTTATTCTTCTACGATGATTTAGATGCTGCCTTATTAACACGTGATCCTGGTTGCTCTTACCTCCCCCCCCTCTTTCTCTCTTGCACACTCACTCCCCCCCCCATCTCTCACTTTCTCTCTCTATCTATCTATCTATCTATCTCACTTTAGACTAGGGGTAGGCTTTGTTCTGTACACCATGTAGATATTGTTCATGATTAATACAACTACCACCTCTCTCTCTCACCAACTCTCTCTTACTCTCTCACACGGGCGGCATCTTTAGAATAACACCCAAACATAATTAATGTACTCGCTTTTTCTGGACCCCCTTCTCCCTCATGTTTACCATATTTGGTTTGAGACTTTAAGGCGAGCCTGTAATTGTGGAGGAACCGGCCTTAAACAATCGATATATAAATGGCACAAAAGGTCTTAAAATCGCCAAACTGATGGAGCAAACGTCTTAAACTCACAGACTAATGGGGCTAAACATGAGGGAGAAGGGAGCCAGAAAAAGCAACCATTTCCCCTTAACTCTTCCCCCCACACCACACACAGCGCGCAGGTCTACCACGCAGTCCGAGCAACCAACCAACATGTCCCTAGCAACCGACACCTGTCCCTAGCAACCGACACCTGTCCCTAGCAACCGACACCTGTCCCTAGCAACCGACACACGTCCATAGAAACTTTTGCTAGAAACTCCACCTTGGATGATTCCGGTGCTATTCCTCCCTCTCCGCCCTCCTCTCTCTTACTTATGCCTAATATCCTAATCTCTTCTAAAGATGTACTTTCTACCCTCTCTGGGCTTAACACTAATAAGGCGTACGGTCCGGACGGTGTTCCTCCTGTTGTTCTCAAAAACTGTGCTTCCGTGCTGACTCCCTGCCTAGGCAAACTCTTTCGTCTCTGTCTATCCTCTAACGTCTTCCCTTCATGCTGGAAGTTTGCTCACATTCAACCTGTCCCAAAGAAGGGTGACCGCTCTCAACCCTCCAACTATCGTCCAATTGCTCTTATCTCCTGTCTTTCTAAAGTTTTTGAAACTATTCTTGCTTCCAAATTTCTTAAGCATTTCTCTTCTCATAATCTGCTCTCAGATCGCCAGTATGGCTTCCTTAAGGGTCGCTCTACTGGTGATCTTCTTTCATATCTTACTAACTCTTGGTCATCCTCCTTTCGGGACTTCGGTGAGACTTTTTCTATTGCACTAGACATATCGAAAGCCTTCGATAGAGTCTGGCATAAATCTTTAATTTCTAAACTACCCTCTCGGTTTCTATCCCTCCATCTGTGCCTTTGTCTCTAATTTCCTTTCCGGCCGTTCCATAGCTGCGGTTGTGGACGGCCATTGTTCACTTCCTCACCCTATAAACTCCGATGTTCCTCAGGGCTCTGTCCTATCTCCTATTCTCTTTCTAATTTTTATAAATGATCTCCTTAACTGTACCTTAATTCCCATCCATTCATACGCAGACGACTCAACCTTACACTACTCCATTAGTTTTTCAGAACGCCCCAGCCAGCAATCCCTCAACGACAAACGTAATGAAGCCATAGAACTCTTAAATTCTGATCTAAATACTATTTCCAATTGGGGCAGAGAAAACCTTGTTAACTTTAATGCTTCCAAAACCCAATTTCTCCATCTATCTACCCGTCAGGATCTCCCAGCGGACTATCCCTTATTCTTCAACAATACAAAAATCAACCCTTCATCTTCTCTCAATATTCTTGGTGTCTCTTTTTCTTCTGCTCTCATTTGGAAGGACCATATTACCAGTCTTGCTAAGGCAGCCTCCCAGAAGCTGGGTGTGCTCAACCGCCTTAGGGGGTTCTTTTCCCCTGCACAGCTTCTTGCTCTGTACAGGGGCATAGTGCGCCCTTGTATTGAGTATTGTTCACATGTGTGGGGAGGTTCCTCTCACACCGCTCTCCTAGACAAAGTTGAAAGGAAGGCCTTTCGTATCATTAACTCCCGTCCACTCACCAACTCTCTGCAATCTCTCTCTCTCCGCCGCAATGTTGCATCTCTCTCGCTATTCTATCGCTACTATAATAATCAGTGTTCCTCAGAGCTATCCCAGTGCATACCACCTCCTTTACGTAGGGCACGTGGTACCCGTCTTGCAACTCAATCCCACCCCTACTCTGTGCAACTCTCCAACCCAAGAGTGAAACGTTACTCTCAAACTTTCTTCTACTCAACATCTGAGCTCTGGAACTCTCTCCCAGAATCAGTCTTTCCCTCTTCCTATGACTTAAATTGCTTCAAACTCCGTGTGTCCAGGCATTTTGGCTCGAACGTCCCTTGATTTTGGCCCTGTCACTCTTTCAACTATGGGGGAGGCACTCGCTATAGGCAGTTATGCCTTTTGCCTCCCTCAATCACATAGAAAAAAAAAAAAAAAAAAAAAAATAACAACCCTCACATAGACCTAGCAACCATTTATTTTGGGAAGGGGGGGGGGGGAAAGGGAGAGAGACACTTGTTATACACAGCTTTGTCTTTTGTCCCCTTCATGCATATAGAACAAATATAACTCCTCCCCACACCATAGTCCATATATGCCTATATATATGGACTATGCCCCACACCACATACATTGTCAATCTGTCACACAAAGACAGCCACTACATTCACCCCCCTTCCTCCCCGCTGCATGCACCCCTCTCCCTCCCTCCCCCCACTACATCCATCTCCCACCCTCCCTCCCACTACATCCATCCTTCTCCCCCTCCCCCCCCTCCCTCCCTCATCCCACTACACCCCTCCCTACCCCCTTCCACTGCATCCATCCCTCCTCCCTCCCTCCCTCAACACTTAACCCCTTCTGTACCGGTGACGTATTTTGCATTATATTCTGGCAACTATTAGACGATTTTATTCAGCTTAGGAAGGACGTCTATCTATTGCCTGACGCCGTGATCCCCGAAGGGGTGGCCACGAACGAACCGCCCCCATGCACCTCTGTCCCCAGTCAGTCGACGCCCCTCCCCCCAACCAGCACCGCCTTCGTTCATGTACTTCCTCACTCCATCCTTCCACCTCTCATTCGGTCTACTCTCCCTCTCTGTCCCTCCACCTACCCATTAAAAGGCTACAAACTATCTCATTTAACCCTTTTTACTAACATACTGTAGATCCTTCTCAACCTGCACACAATCGTATAAATATAGCTAGAAGAAAATAAAAGAACAGAAGGGGTTAATGGAAAATAAGAAGTTTCTATGTTTCAGTATTATATTCCACGAAATGTTAAAATATCAATGGTAGTACTGCAATAATATGCTAGTACTCCTCATTGCTCTTACAACTAATTATTATGTTCTCTCCACTAACCAACTTTACTCCTAAACTACGGCGGGTGCCCAACCCCGAAAAGGGTTGAAATAGGGGAGCTATCCCCCCGCCAAAGGCGGCTTTCTAGGGCCTTTCCTAGCTGATGCTGAGAGGATTGGGTTCTAGTCATGTGGTGATGGGCTGGTCTATCAGAGTGAGAACTGAGCAATTTCTGCCATACCCATAGCTTACTCTGACTGTTCCTTTTACTTATATATTTTCTAGATCTCAAGTGACGGCGTCTCTAACGTGGATTGACCTCCCAATCTACCAAGATTGGAAGCCAAAGCGTCACATTTTTCCCTTGCCCCTCAACTTTCTCTTCATAATTGCTGAGGGACACAGGGCCCTGGGTGGGGCTTTGGTTTCCCGGGCATTTCCGCACCCTCCTCAGCTCCCCGCCATGGAGTGGCTTCGGTCACCCAGGCTTTATTGTGGTCGGCGGGGAGGGTTCTGTGGGGGCGCTCGGTTATGGCCTTGGCCTTGCTCAGGGCCTTGGGGCTGTTCGGCCAGGCAGCTTGGGGAACAACAACAACAACAACAACAACAACAACAACTCCTAAACTCGACTAATGAAATTAACAAACATATGTGGCAGCCCGGGGATTCGAACCCAGGACGCTCACGCCGAAAATCAACACACTTATGCATTGCACCACAGACATATTGATTGGCTAGGAATACGACTCATGTTTCTTAAATGTATATTTTATTATAAATCTGACTTAATTACTAATTATTATTTATTCTTCCTTCCAGAATGTGTGGGTTATGGTACTTATCAGTTAACTGCCAACGCTACCACCAACACGAATGCCACTACGACTACCACCGAATCTACTATTACCACGGTCACCACCACCATGGCTACCACTATTTCCACCACCACCACCACTACTACCACCATCACGACTGTTTTGGTTTTCTATGTAAGGGAGACAGAAGGCATAACTACCTGTAGCGAGTGCCTCCCCCAGAGTTCAAAGAGTGCCAGAAACAGAATCAAGGGACGTTCGAGCCAAAATGTCCGGACACACGGAGTTTGAAGCAATTTTAGTCATAGGAAGAGGGAAAGACTTATTCTGGGAGAGTTCCAGAGAGCAGCTGTTGAATAGAAGAAAGCCTTAGACTAACGTTTCACTCTTGGGTTGGAGAGTTGTACAGAGTAGGGGTGGGATTGTGT
Source organism: Paralithodes platypus (assembly GCA_032716605.1). Lineage (NCBI taxonomy): Eukaryota > Metazoa > Arthropoda > Malacostraca > Decapoda > Lithodidae > Paralithodes > Paralithodes platypus. The sequence continues at coordinate 32,742,855 of CM064518.1, read as the reverse complement.
TGCAAGACTACCACCATCCTACCAACAGTATCATCTCTACCACATCTACCATCAGAACATTGTACCGCAGCTACCACCACCATCACTCCTACCACAGCTACCATCAGAACATCTTTACCGCAGCTACCACCACCACTCCTACCACAGCTACCATCAGAACATCTCTACCGCAGCTACCATCACTCCTACCACAGCTACCATCAGAACATCTTTACCGCAGCTACCACCACCACCATCACTCCTACCACAGCTACCATCAGAACATCTCCACCACTACTGCTACTACCATCTCTACCACAACTACCAGCAGAGCATTTGTACCACCCCTACCACCACCACTACCTCAACTATCATCAGTATCATCTCTATCACCACCACTAGTACCAGAACATCACCACCACTGCCACTACTACCATAACTACTATCCCTACCACAACTACCAGCAGAACATCTGTACCATCACTGCTACCACAACCACAACTACCACTCGTACGATCTCTACCACAACCACCATCAATATCATCTCCACCACCACCATCTCTACCACAACTACCAGCAGAACATCACCACTATTCCTACCACTACCATATCACATCTAACCCAAGGTGAGTCGTTGATCGCTTGATATTCGGCTAACAAATCTTCTATAGTCCATTTTTCTCCAGCTGATGGCAAATTGCTATGTTACTATCTTGATTACTCAGTTATTTCGAAGATTTTGTAGCGAAATGTGTTGTTAATTATGAAAACCTAGCATTCATATAACTTGGATATATACGTTTCATATAGTTCCTTTAAATATCGGCAAATTCGCTGCTAAGGGATTCAGTTTACTATCAGCTGGAAAAAAATAGACTATAGTACAGCCTTATAATTTTAGTTCTGAAACGGAGTGTATAAGAAGTAGAAAAATATGAAAGAAAACATAATTTCAGCTCTGTTAATTTCAAACATGATAAAGCTTGAGAGTGCGTGAATTTTCAGTACTTGGATACTATATTCTTCTTTCATATTTTAAAATGATAATCTGAAACAGAATGCATACATAAGTAGCACACTGAGTAAATACAAAATATCGTCACCAATTACTTAGTTGCAAATCGGTTAGGGTAATGTCGCGGTAGTTAATTCATATCATATCTTACTGTCTTCGTGGTGCCATGCATGTGTTGATTTTCGGTGTGAGCGTCCTGGGTTCAAATCCCCGGACTACCACATGTGTTTGTTAATTTCATAAATCGAGTTTAGGAGTAAAGTTGGTTAGTGGAGAGAACATAATAAATTTAGTAAACAACAAAAAAGTAAAAATCAGAGTAAACCATTGTCTCTACATAGCCTAATTAAAACTACCGCTTCAGCCGTGTTACTTAGAAACTGTAATTTTATATGACTTTCAAATTTGTGACCGAAAAAGGCGATTTGCGAGTTAACGAATGGGATTGGAAAAACCCGTTAGTTTAAGTAAGATCATTAACCCCTTGAAGCTCTGACGCGCTTTAGCAGATTATTTTGGCTATCATTAGACGATTTTATTCAGCTTAGGGAGAATCTGTGGGTATTAAATGGGTAAAGGCTATCTCAATCGACCCTCTGACTTCCATATAGGCTACCCTTCCTAATCTGAATAAAATCGTCTAAGAATTACCAGAAAACAGAAAAGAAATGCGTCTTGGATCTTGGAAATTAAAGTATCAGGTTAAATGATGCGGTAAATCGATTGGCATAGGTTAGAAAGGTGTAGCGTTAATTTTGCGTGGTGAATTAGGGCGTTTTGGCGGGAGCTGGGCTAGGCAGGCTGACTGGCCCAGTGTGCTAAGATCACGAAGTCCTTTATTATTTGTAATATTCGGTTATTATTGAATATTATTAATTTTTTAAGCGTGTTTATGGATCGGAATATATTATTTAGTGCATATTTGTGTGAATAAACCACTAATTTCAACCACATTTACTTATAATTAACGTTTTCTGAATAAAGCGGCACTAATTTATTCATAACTTTCTTAAAATACAAAAAAATACAAATTTGAAAAAATGCATTTCTAGAAATAAATCGAACTACCTATTGTCAAAGTTTCAGCGTTGTAACTCTAAAATTGCAAAAGTTAATGGACTTTCATATTTGTGACCGAAAATTTCGATTTGTGGCTCAGGGAAGGCGAATTTGGAGAAACTGACACAAGTCCAGCAAAGAATAAAGTATACTAAGAAAGAGTAAAATGATGCGGTAAATCCATTGGTATAGGTTAGAATGCTGTAGCGTTATTTTGGGCGTGGTAATTTCGGGCGTTTTAGGCGTTTTTAGCGACTCAGGCGGCCAACCAGCCCCAGGACCAACGCGTGAGCTACCGTTTTCTATACAACCCAGTTCAGCAGAGACGTTTAGGTGCAACTCGGTTCTTTTGTACTGTCAACATATCCCGCAATATTATTGATAATTAGACATAATCAGAAAGTTTATAACTATTCCTTTCATTATTGATGCTTGATAATTACCATCGTATTTCGTTGCTTACCTCGCATTACTGAAAAACATTCCATTTGTGAAATAGTAGTAGTTTATATAGTTTATTTATGTGAGCTCTCATCTTGGTAATCTATTGCCCAAATTAATTTATTGTTTCTTGATTTCAGGATCTGCTTGTGGACTCTGCCAGCTCTACGAGACTGCCAACAACTATGGACTCTACCAACACACTACAAGCTACCAACACCGGACTCTGCCACCACAACCTACCAACTGTCTGGGGTAAGTTACTGCCCAACTCATTATACTCTGTGCACGACAAGTAGGCCAATAATCAGTTCTTATTTCCACAATTTGAATGTTAAAAAGTTTACTAGTAATATGAATCATAATCGTCGCTTAATAATTAGTAACTTATTTCCATATGTTAAGTAACTGTTGAACATTCAAAACAATTAACTTAGAAAAACTATACTTGAATAACTTAAAGTAATAGTAATTATACAGTATATAACTTACACATTTAATAGACAAAATACTGGCCTACTTGTCATGAACAAAGTATTGTTTAATTTATTATATATGACCTCAGCGCTTGTCAATCTATTTCCCAAATTAATGTTTTGTTTCTTGTGTTTCAGGATTGGGTTAGCTGCCTGTGGACTCTGCCGCCGCTGCCTGTGGACTCTGCCGCCGCTGCCTGTGGACTCTGCCGCCGCTGCCTGTGGACTCTGCCGCCGCTGCCTGTGGACTCTGCCGCCGCTGCCTGTGGACTCTGCCGCCGCTGCCTGTGGACTCTGCCGGTTGCTGCCTTTGGACTCTACCGACGCTGCTAGAGACTGCCCACGCACTACGATACAAGGGGAGTGATATTTGTGTTTTGTTTGTAGTTAGTTGCATGGTATGAATGATGCGTGTTAGGTTAGGTTGGGGGTTAGGTTAGGAGTAGTCGTAGTCGTAGTCGTAGTTCGTAGTCGTAGTTCGTAGTCGTAGTTCGTAGTCGTAGTTCGTAGTCGTAGTTAGTAGTCGTAGTTCGTAGTCTTAGTTTGTAGTCGTAGTTGCATGGTATGAATGGTGTGTGTTAGGTTAGGCTAAATATTTTTCCCTTACAGATGAGATAGGTCTTATTACCTTTACTCTAATCTTTGCTATTTTTCTTATTACTTCACAGTTGTGTTACTTTGATGATGTCCCCCCCCTCCTTCCCCGAGTTGGTTCCCTCCTTCAGCTTCAATAGTTTGCTTCGCTTTAATTTCAATAATGATTGTATTTGCCTTAAATGTAACTTATGATATGTTCTATCACTTGAATTCATAACTCTGTATTTGCTATTAACTTCACTTGAAATAATATAGTTCTATATCGTCTTTGTCACGCGAACTTTGCTTAATAAAAAAAAAAACGAACTTCTATCTTTTATTGATCACTATATTATAAGCGATGAGTTTTATAACTGATATAAATTTAGAACAATAGTTCTAAATTATAAATAAAGTTCCAATATATGGAATTAGAAAAAATATGAAAAGAGAACTTAGAAAAACTAGTTCTCAATTTTAAATAATATTCCAATATATGGACTTAGAAACAAAACATGAAACTATACACATAAGAGAACTGAGAAAATATACTGAATATGAAAAGAACTTAGAAAAATAGTTTTCAATTATAAATAAAGTTCCAATATATGGACTTAGAAAAACTATACTTTAATAACTTAAAGTAATAGTAATTATATAGAACTTAAAAATATAATGAACTTAGTCAAAATATGAAGAGAACCAAGATACATAACTTTAAAAACATTATAATGGATATTAAAAAGAATATATCAACTTAGTATTTTATTGATCAGATTCAGACATACATGTTTATAATACCTTACAAAACACTGTACATAAACTTGAAATAACAGAACAAAGATATAATGGATATTAAAAAGAATATATTAACTTAGTATTTTATTGATCAGAGTCTGACATACATTAGTAGAATATCTTTCAAAAATCATATACTTTTAATACGGTTATTTTTTGTATTACCCTTACTGGTTGTATATATCTTATAACAAATTAACCAAGTTTTGCTTCTATATGACTTGCCTAAAGTACTTTATACCGAACTTTTGGTTCACTACATTATTTGCCCAATATTTATATGTACAGTAATTTTCTTTAAGTACATCTTTATAATTATTAATTTTCCAATAACCATTGGGATTTCGGTCATTTTTCATATTTATTTTGGATTTTAAGCTTATATGGAGTTTCGTTGGCAATGCAGTTGGCATTTTTTATAATTCTTTATTATTGATTTCAGTTAGACCTTTTTCTTTAATAGCCAAGCTGTTAAGTAATACTTTTATAATCTTTTTAATGTATGTTGGCAGTGTGATATGGTGTGTTGGCATTGTTCTTAGGGATTACTCTAGGTGTTGGTTAATTTAATCATTGAAGGTATAATGCAACTGGAGCCATGTACAATAACGAAGCATATGAGTTGGCAGTGAAATTTGTTGAATTGGTAGTGTTATTTGATGTGTTGGCAGTGAACTTAACCCGTGGAGCCCCGGCTAGTTTTGTAATGTTTGTTCACCAGAACCCGGCCGGTGTTCAAAAAATGGTTTTATTCCAGAAACAATAGCGAATGGTTTAGGAATGAAGGAAAAACCACGAAAAACCGCTCAAAAAGCTTAATAAATGGTCCTACAGAGCCCCCGAAAACGTATTTTACAAGAGTAAACAATTTAAGGCAATTACCCCAAAAAACCAGGTTATTGCACGCTCACGCGCACGCACGTGGACTTTGAGAGTTTTCAACCATCGGCACGGTTGCGTGGGATACGTACACAGTTCCCATACAAATCTGAGCCCTCTTGAGTGGCTACACCTGAGGTTACGGTCGGCGCAATTAGGGTGACGCGTCAGGCGCGTCTCTGGGGCTGTGCGTTACATACATCGCCGACGCGTCAGACGCGTCGCTGGGGCTGTACGGGTTAAGGGTGTTGGTAGCGTACTTTGTGTGATGACTTTCATTTGGTGTTTTGGCAGTGATTTGGTGTGTTCTAATATTTGTTGTGTTGGTAGTGTTCAGTGTTCTCAATATGACATGCGAGAATCTATTAAAGTATTGCCTATGCCAAAGTTAATTATTTAAAATTCTAAAATTATCATGTGACTGGCGCTATGTGCAAATTGGGATTCCATCTCTTATCCCCATGGATTAGTTTTTACTGGCCGTATCCCATATAACTTAATGTTATTTTAAGTTATATATATATTTAAGTTTTATTAGGATGTGTAATGTATTCTGAATTTTATCTATTGTATTTATGTAATTACTGGGTTAACCAAGCTATATATTCCTGAACTATAATCTATTCTTCCAATATAACTTCTAGGTATATCTACCAATGTAACTATCATGATCTATCCCATGCAACTATTGCCATTTGCCTGCTTATCCCAAACCCATATAGCTCTTCCTACCTACCTCTCCAAGAATCTAGATATATTAGGTATTGAAAGTCACCCCTCCTCACCCAGACATTATATTTGGTAGTTCGTTTCGTGAACTTGCCGCTTCTATTCTCTGGCAATGTATTCCAATATTTCAAATTTTTAATTTATAATAATTTGTAAAGTATTATTTAAATTTATCGACGGTATTGGCGTGTAATAATTTGTTCAAATATATTTTTCTATTCATTCCAAAATTAATATTAATTGCAATTAATGTTCGTTATCCAAAAATATTTGCGCTATTGGATTACAATAATAATTAGTTAAATTTTATGTCATTCAAAGTTAATATGAATAACTATCAGAAATATACAAGATTGGTCTACAATATTGGATTACATCAACAGGTTGGAATCAATAGTCAAGATTCAAATATTTCTTCTTTATTTTTTCTTAAAGACATAGGTAGTGTTGTCCATTGGTCCAGGGTCCTTAGTCTGGTCACAGCAACACATCACATCTGTAAAAACAAGAAAATATTGAGGCACCAGAAATACAGGAGTTTTCAAGGAGGGGGTCGGGGGTAGAGGGTGGGGTCCTGAAGGGGGGTAGAGGGGTCCTGAAGGGGGTAGGGGGTCCTGAAGGAGGGGGACGGGGGGCCTGAGGGGGTAGGAGGGGGGGGGGGGTCCTGAAGGGGTACTAAGGGGGGGGGGGGGGTCCTGAGGGGGTAGAAGGGGGGGGGGGAGTCTAGTTTTTTTTCTTTTAATATTTTTCGTTCAGTCTCCTATATAACCATTCCACACCCGCTACGAGTTTTCCCTTCCTTTCCCTGGTAGTTTATCCTAGCCCCATCCCAGATAGATCTTCTTCAGCCCTAGTCTGTTCTATTGTGCACACTAGTTCTATTCTGTATTCTGGCTAAATCTATTCTGTCTTCCCTCGTACATCAATACCCTCCCTGCAACACGCCCCCAAACACACATAAGAAAAGTCAGGAATATATTTGTAATGTATATTTTATTGTCAGGAGGCAGTCAAGAAGTCGTCGGTGTCAAGTATGGGATATGAGCAGACATTATCAGGAAGGACAAACAGCAGGAGTAAATGTTCAGCAGACAGCAGAAAAGGCTAGGCACAGCAGAACGGGTGACAACAGACAGCAGAACGGGTGACAGCAGACTGAGTACATCGACAGCAGACAAGGAATTAGCAACGAGGTGAGCTAGCTATGGGTAGTCAAACAAATGTATCTGTTTTGACTAAGATTTGTTTGGTATATTGACGATCTCTCATTATGCAGATGTTTATGTGTTGAATATATATAGAGAGATATTGAGTGAGCTGGAGTATGAGTTTGAGCTTGAGTATTCAGTATGAGGATATAGGCATTCCATTTGAGTTGGTAGATAGTGCATTGTGAGCATAAATTATCTGGTAGTGATAATGAGTATGGTTATTGTATGAGTTGGTTGAAGTTTTAAAAGCTGGGATTCCAACAGATGTGAGCAGACGAGAGCAAATCAAGATGACAACGGAATTATAGATGGACAGACATCAACAACTGCCACATCAACGGCGACAGCGGCGATTGACGGATTCAGCATCAACGGCGACTGAGCGAGAGACAGCAGCATCAGAGGCACCATTGCAGCGGACAACAGCGACGATTCGGTGAGCAAAAGTAAATATTATTGCATGGGAAAAACAGGTCAGTCAGTCAGTACCTAACTTGATACATAAGTCAAGGGGAACAAGAGGCCCCAAAGAAAAGGAAAGAAATAGAATGATAGAAAACGGTGTGCTCAACTCAGTAGGCCACCCTTCATTCACTCATTGATTTACTTAAAATAACCTGTATCAACTACGTAAATTTGTACTTTACAGTCTAGATCTGTATTAAGGGAATTATAAAAGCTAAGAAAAATACTTCGTAAATTAAATTGAAACTATTCACTAACCAATGAGATATCTAGTTAAAGTCTTAAAACTGAATGATAAAGGTATTTTAAACTGCGAATCATATTTTTAAAATCGATTAATGATATCTTGGATGATTATTCAGGAATTAGAAAGCACTGGAGAATAATAGTTAAGTTTTAAATCTAATCTATTATTAGAACTATGCAACACTTTCTCGTAGCATGAACAAATATTATTGAACACCTGTATTTTATGACGCTAAAGTCTAAATGCCAGTTGTAGAATAAATTATCATAGGCTCATAATATCGGTTATCAACATTTACCTAAACTAGTAGGTATTATCGAAGTAAAGAAATAGGACCGCTATTATTCTAAAGACACTAGTCATAATTCTAAAGGCATATCCGTTGTCTTCTGTCTTCGTAGCGCAATGGATAAATACACTGAATTTGGGTGTGAACATCCTAGGTTCGAATCCCTGGACTGCCATATGTATTTGTTGATTTCATTAATTGAGTTTAGGAGTAAAGTCGGTTGGTGGAGGTAACATAATTACAAAGAGGAAATATCTCATCAGGCTTGAATACCTTTGAAGTAATTACGAACTTGTCTTTCTAAAGTTTTTGAAACTATTCTTGCTTCCAAATTTCTTAAGCATTTCTCTTCTCATAATCTGCTCTCAGATCGCCAGTATGGCTTCCTTAAGGGTCGCTCTACTGGTGATCTTCTTTCATATCTTACTAACTCTTGGTCATCCTCCTTTCGGGACTTCGGTGAGACTTTTTCTATTGCACTAGACATATCGAAAGCCTTCGATAGAGTCTGGCATAAATCTTTAATTTCTAAACTACCCTCCTTCGGTTTCTATCCCTCCATCTGTGCCTTTGTCTCTAATTTCCTTTCCGGCCGTTCCATAGCTGCGGTTGTGGACGGCCATTGTTCACTTCCTCACCCTATAAACTCCGGTGTTCCTCAGGGCTCTGTCCTATCTCCTATTCTCTTTCTAATTTTTATAAATGATCTCCTTAACTGTACCTTAATTCCCATCCATTCATACGCAGACGACTCAACCTTACACTACTCCATTAGTTTTTCAGAACGCCCCAGCCAGCAATCCCTCAACGACAAACGTAATGAAGCCATAGAACTCTTAAATTCTGATCTAAATACTATTTCCAATTGGGGCAGAGAAAACCTTGTTAACTTTAATGCTTCCAAAACCCAATTTCTCCATCTATCTACCCGTCAGGATCTCCCAGCGGACTATCCCTTATTCTTCAACAATACAAAAATCAACCCTTCATCTTCTCTCAATATTCTTGGTGTCTCTTTTTCTTCTGCGCTCATTTGGAAGGACCATATTACCAGTCTTGCTAAGGCAGCCTCCCAGAAGCTGGGTGTGCTCAACCGCCTTAGGGGGTTCTTTTCCCCTGCACAGCTTCTTGCTCTGTACAGGGGCATAGTGCGCCCTTGTATTGAGTATTGTTCACATGTGTGGGGAGGTTCCTCTCACACCGCTCTCCTAGACAAAGTTGAAAGGAAGGCCTTTCGTATCATTAACTCCCGTCCACTCACCAACTCTCTGCAATCTCTCTCTCTCCGCCGCAATGTTGCATCTCTCTCGCTATTCTATCGCTACTATAATAATCAGTGTTCCTCAGAGCTATCCCAGTGCATACCACCTCCTTTACGTAGGACACGTGGTACCCGTCTTGCAACTCAATCCCACCCCTACTCTGTGCAACTCTCCAACCCAAGAGTGAAACGTTACTCTCAAACTTTCTTCTACTCAACATCTGAGCTCTGGAACTCTCTCCCAGAATCAGTCTTTCCCTCTTCCTATGACTTAAATTGCTTCAAACTCCGTGTGTCCAGGCATTTTGACTCGAACGTCCCTTGATTTTGGCCCTGTCACTCTTTTAACTATGGGGGAGGCACTCGCTATAGGCAGTTATGCCTTTTGCCTCCCTCAATCACATAGAAAAAAAAAAAAAAAAAAAAAAAAAAGATAATCCAATTTACAGTACAAACTATTTACGCTTTTGAATCTATTATCACATGGCGATGATTTTGATAAGTTAATTTGACTTTATATTGTCTTTGTCCCAGTTTTGGTTGGTTTAGTTTGAAAGTTTGAGATTTTAATATGCGTGTAGGTTTGACATTAATTCAACAACTAATCAATTAAATCTAAGTTCTCTGCCATATGGAGGGATATTTGCAGATATTTTGTTCAACTCATGGGGATTATTGCTTAAAACGAGGGTTAAGTGCTCATCAAGGCAAACTAAAAGCTGACATAAGGCCACCTAAGATTAATAGTTGGATATCAAACCTTTGGATGGCCCTTTTTATTAATTGTGTAGTCGTAATGGCCATAGTTGTAGTGTTCAGTGATAATTAGGACTGACAATATGAAGAGCCTGTTTTACCTATTATATTGTTCTCCATTGAAGGACAAATTTGCAAAGAATCTTACGTGAATACCGATATCTAATTTACTCTAAGCTGGTCTATGATAATCTTCATCTACAGTGGCATTTATAACTATCTCTGCAGGTAAAATAAGATTTATTCAGTTATATGGTTTCACATTATACATGTGAAACAATACATTTGTATGGTAAATCTCAATTATATTATAACTTTCTTAGTCTCCAGTGTTTTGCATATTAGTATATAACTTACTGTATTTAGACCTAATTAACTACATACTAATATTAACAAGGGTACAGTCAATATAAATAGTTTGCCGACACTTATGACTTAAGGGAGCCCACCTCGTTTTTTTTTCTCTTTCACTCTTTGGTTTGTATCCATTCGGCCCCATTCTGCCAACTGTTTCAAGACTTTTATCCCCATCCAAGTGTCTATTTCTTCTGGCGAGCGATAGCAAGCCAGCATTGTATGGAGAAATCCGGCTTTGCCGGAGACATTTTTATATGGAAAAATTTACAAATTTAGCTTTCTGTCAAAATACAAATGTATATAAGATGGCTCGCTACCGCTCGCCAGTTAAATATTGACACCTGGATGGGGGTAAACGTCTTAAAACAGTAGGCTGAATGGATACAAGCCAAAGAGAGGGAGAGAAAGATAAAGAAAAGAGAGGTGGGTTCCCTTAAACAAATCTTTCTAGTCACAGGCTATTGGAAGCACAGGAAGACTGTCAAGGGAAAGTGTATAATAACTTAAATTTACACAGAGTATTTTGGGCGAACTATTTTTATTTCGACTAACTGGCAGCATCTTTTCTATATCCAATTTAAGGGGATATTCGTACATTTGGCAACACTGATATTACAATAACACTTATGAATTTAAAGAACTTATGCAAAGGAATAATTAACTGAGAATATACCTTTTTGGAAGCATATTAGTATTGATAACCCCATCTAAAGATAGACGGGTATATCTAATAAACAAGGCAAGATCTATCAATTATTATGTCTTTCCACCAACCAACTTCACCTCTAAACTCAATGAAATCAACAAAAACATGTGGCACTCCAAGGACTCTAACCTAGGACACCCACACCGAGTTTAGTTAATTCAGCCAGTTTTCACCGTTCACCAATTTCCACAGAACTCAGTGTGGAAAGGATCTGTTTCGGGATAACTTAATTATCATCAGTGTTGCCATATGTACGAAATACTTTAAATTGGTTAGATTAAGCTGCAGCCTATACCCTGTCCAACACTTATGATAGTTTATGGAATATTTTGAAGTTTGTTAGGCATTACTAAACTGATCTATTTAAGCCAATTTGTCATTCAGGTTTTTTGGCCAATGTAGGTTAAGTATATAATTATTATAGTCTTAGAATAGTTTAAAGCAGGAGTTTTGACAAATTAAAGTTATACAAACTAACTTCGATATTACATTATTCACACAATTAAACAAACCTTCCATAGTAGGAACTGAATTGAAAGTCGCCAAATCCCATTTTGAGAATTATGATAGTGAACATGACTAACTTAAATTTTAGGATTATCGGATATCGTCGACCACTCACGATTAATATTTTAAACTGTGCTCAGCAAAATTAATCTTACTTTGGGGGATAAGGCACAAAGTTAAGATCTGAGAGTTATATATGCCTACGTTTATAAAAGCACAAGTCAGCCGCCTGTGTGTACTCCAGGACAATTATTATTCAGGCCAAAATGGCACCAAACATTAATTCGGTATCCATAGCTAGCCTATTTGTCAAATTTAAGGAGTCTCTTTTCTCCCTCGTGTTAAGCCCCATTTGATTAAAAGACGTTCGGCCCATTAGTTTGGCGATTTTAACACCTTTCGCCCCATTTCTTTGTCAATTTTATTACCTTTCGTGCCATTTAGGTTTCGATTGTTTCCTGGCGAGCGATAGCGAGCCTGAATTTTTATGAGGAACCGGCCTTCGGCCGGAACATTTTTCTATCGAAATATGTACAAATTCATCTTGAAAGGGGGTCTAGGTTTTTTTTTTAAAGCTTGATGGAGGTCTAGTGAGGAAACTAAGAAATAAAGGAATGAATGACCAAACAAACGGCTCTTCTCCTCTTAAGATCAGGTTCATTAAAACTGACAAACTTCAAAATATTACATTGCATAGACTTAAATAATAGATCTTATCAAAACATTTTAGTGACACCTGATATGATGGCTGTTTCAGAGCTGTGATGGAGAGGTGTTTGGCCACCAGTCTCCATCCGTCTGATGTCGTCGTCATCGTCCCCCCCCCCAGGTTGGACGTCTACCACACATCTGAAACATTAGGTCAGTATTAGTCATTTATTTGTACAACTTTAATAATTAAAGACACCGCCGCATTATTTTTTAGCTCGGTTTGAGATTTTATGACGGTCGACCATTAGTTTGACGATTTCAAGACCTTTCGCCCTAATGTGTCAATATTAAGGCCTGTCATGCCATTCAAGTATCTAATTTTTCCTGGCGAACGATAGCGAGCCTGTCATTTTGGAAGAAACTGCCTTCGACCGGGATATTTTTCTACCGAAAAATTTACACATTTATCTCTAAGGGGGGTGTTGATAGAAGACTAGGGAGCAAACTAAAAACCTCCCATTAATCCAGGACGTTTAGAAAATAATCAGTCATCAACTATATTGTCCAAAGTTCAGGTTTTAGTAACTATACATAAGCCTGCAGTGATAAGGTTATATATTTTAGAACCTTTATTATTGAAATAATCTGCAGTTTAGTTTATGAATATATACTTCTGGATTTTTTTTAATGCAGGGGGAGATTTTAATGCAGTGGCGGGTACTGTTATTGACCCTTCTAGATTAGAAGTCATGATCATAAGTTGTGTCCTACCTATAGAAGTTAAACAAAGTTTAATTTCTAGTCAAAATAAACTAACCACGGACTAAATTCTACAATATTATTACTAAACCTTTCATGCACAGGACGCGATTTGCGCCCTTTCTGTGATACTTGAGCCTTTGTGACCATCAGGGGTCTTTAGAAACTTTTAGTTACTTCAACCTCTGCAGTTGTCTTTGAGTTAGCTGTGGGCATCAAACTAATTTTGGAGAGGTAATGATGAGATTGAGAGAACTATTTCTGAATACAAATAAGGTATTTGTAATTAACCCTATGTTTTAGTATTAATACAGTAATGGAACACCAGAATTCGTTTAAGAGGACCAAGCTCTAAATAAACAACTTAAAAAATAGGTGTTCATAATATAATGAATACAGTATATGGGAACTTAGAGACAACTATACACATGGTAACCTAACCTTTTAATATTGTTAAGGAGAGATGGGTAATTTTTCTGGTCCCCCTTCAGGTTTAGTCCCATTACTTTGCCGATTATAAGACTTTCAGCCCATTACTTTGGCGATTTTAAGACCTTTCAACCTATGTGTGTCATTATCAAGACCTTTCGTGCTATTTAGGAGACTAATTTTCCTGGCGAGTGATACCAAGCCTGTGATGTAGGAGGAACCGGCCTTCGGCTTTGACAATTTTCTACCGAAAAGTTTACAAATTTGTCTAAGGGAATATTGGGGATGTTTTTTTAGCTTGATGGATGTCTAGGGAGGAAACAAATGTACAAATAATTAAATCTATATACCAATAAATAAACCATTAGCCATTAACCCTATTAACCCTTTCAAGCTCCAATACGCGTTTCTGTTCTGTTTTCTGGCTACAATTAGACGATTGTATTCAGTTTAGGAAGGGTATATGGAAGTCAGAGGGTTGATTGAGTAGTCTTTACCCTTTTAATACCCACAGGTCCTTCCTAAGCTGCATAAAATCGTCTAATGATTGTCAAAATAAACTGCTAAAACGCGTCAGAGCTTCAAGGGGTTAATATTGTTGTGTTCTTACCCTAGTTTGTTGGTGAAGGCTCCGTTTGCGTTTCTCAAGTTGGTCTTCAGCACGGTCTTCCTCCGCCGAGCCTCAACTGTACTGTAAAGGCTCCTCACATCTGTTAGAAAAGCCAATATTAATATTACAGCTTAAGGAATTGACCCCTGGCGAGGTTCAAGCTATAAGGAAGTTGGAGTTTTTTATATAGACATTTAGCAGAATTAAGAGCTAAAATAAGAGTTGTATTGCATATATAAACACAAAACCAAATTCACCATCAGGGTTCAGTGTTAAGCCCCCTCCTCTTTATTATGGTCTTGGAGGCACTGTCTAGAGTTTTTAGAGGCGGACTCCCGTTGGAACTGTTTTATGCAGACGATTTAGTCCTAATAGCTGACAGTATGCAAGATGCGGAGGCCAAATTCAGAGAGTGGAGAGAGGGCATGGCGAGCAAGGGTTTAAGAGTCAATATTAACAAAACTAAGGTTATGCATTGTAGATTGAGATGAGGCAATGTGGAAAAGAGCGGTGCATACCCATGTGCAGTGTGTGGAAAGGGTGTGGGCGTTAACTCAATTCAATGTAGCATCTGTCGATGTTGGGTACACCATGGGAGTAAGTGCTGTAGTAGAATAAAGGGGCCCCTGCCGAAGGATAAGTCAGAAATAGAGAAATAAGAGTGCGTAGTGTGCAAAGGCGAGCTTGTGTTAAGTGATGATCCTGTGGCTGTGAATTTTGGAAATGAGTCTTTGGAGCTGGTGAACAAGTTTTGTTACCTAGGAGATACCATCTCTGCCGGTGGTGGGGCCGAGGCTGCTACTGTTGCCAGAATTAGGTGTGGCTGGGGGAAGTTCAGAGAATTGATGCCAATCCTGACCATGAAAAGAATGCCTCTCCCCCTGAAGGGAAAGGTGTATGCCTCATTTGTTAGAAGTGCAATGACGTATGCCTCAGAAACATGGGCCGTTAAAGTAGAGGATGTCAACAGAATGGAGCATAATGAGATGAGAATGGTGAGATGGATGTGTGGGGCCAGCCTACAGGATAGAATAACAAATGTGGAGCTGAGGAGACGTTTAGGTATAAAGAGTATTAGCGAGGTGATGCGTACAAGTAGACTGGGATGGTATGGACATGTGGAGAGAATGGATGAACAAAATTGGGTGAAAAAATGCAGGTCTGTGATTGTGGAGGGAGCTGCACCAAGGGGTGGACCGAGGAAGACCTGGGATCGGACTATACGCGCCAATCTCAAATTCAAGAACTTGAGAAGTGAAGCAGCCCTTAACAGGGTTGCCTGGAACGCCGCCATTAGGACAAGAGACTGAAACTGCACTTATGTGTGGAACACTCAGTCTTAAAATTTTATGTATGGATGTACCTTACTTTCTATCCATCAAAAACCTACATTACTGCATTTCTGTTTAATAACTTTGTATACGGCCCAAACTTCCTTATAGCCTGAAACTCACAAGTGGTCAATTAGGCCAACATTTCTGATATAATGCAGATTTTCAAAATTTATCAATTCATAAATATTTTTGCAACAAAAAAACATTAGATCTCAACCATAGTCAAGGTGGTCGTGATGCCTGGAGTATCGGGTCATCTTGGGTCGGGTAAGATCGCTACTGTCCTCCCATCTCTAACCTGTTGGGAAGATTTAACTTACATTAGTCACAGGTTCTCTGTCATACCTTATTTCACCGTTGTTCCTCTTCCGTCGGGCCATCCAGCTCATTCCTGTTGATAAAATATTTAATTATTACAGGAGCGCCGTTCTGCCAGCAACAACATCGGTCTGCAAATCGGCAACAGCGGGTCTGCAAGCTGCCACAGAGGGTCTGCAAGCCGCCACAGAGGGTCTGCAAGCCGCCACATCATCTGAAAACCTGCAACCTTCACAACCAACGAACAGACTACCAGAAATGCACCGGCCGGATTTCAACCGAATTTCAGCAAACCGAATAGAGCAACACCTAACCAATACTAACCTAGAACAGACTCTTACCTATACCTATCCCTTGAACTAACTAGAGCTACCCCCCTCTACCCCCCCCCCCCCCCCACACCTCAGCATCCATACCAGAAACTTCATCTAATTCGAAGCCAACGACGATAGGATAAAAAGATTAGTGCATGGATTAATTATATTATATTTCATTATACAAAAATTATGTTAAGTTATTGGAAATATTATAGTTATAGCAAATGTAAAAAAAAATATAAATGTACTAGATTTATTTATATATAAATTATTGCAAAACAATAAGTATATCATTTACACTGAAATGTATTAAAATAGAATCTTACCTTAAATTTGCCGCCTATCTAACGTAATGTTTATACACATGTTAGTAGAAGGGAGGTGGTTTAGGTGGTGACAAGGACAATGGAAGGAAGGGGGGGGGGGGGGGGAGGATGGTTAGGATTAAAGGGAAGTTTGCTCTAGCCCCTTTCTCGCTCATTATTATTTTGAGACTTCAGACTTTCGCCCTCTAGTTTGGCACTAAAGACCTTATGTGCCGTATAGCTATCTATTTTGTTCCTGGCGAGCGCTAGCAAGCCCGAAATTAATGAGAAACTGGCCTTATTAGTATTATTTTTATTATTTTTATTATTATTATTATTATTACGGCTGGTACATTTTTCTATCGAAAAATTTACAAAATTATCTCTAAGGGGGGTCTTCGAGGTATTCTATTTAAGCTTGACTGAAGGTCTTGGGACCAAATATATATATATATATATACAAAATCAAATTAAAACTACCCTTTACAGATATAGGAGGGAGAGGATGGTTAGGATTAAAGGATGCTAATTGTTGCCGTGGTGGTGGTGGTGGTAGACTGGTTGAGGTGGCTGGTTGAAGTTTCCATCATCGTTCGACATCTGTAAAAGAAAAAAATACATTGTTAAAATATATCTCAATCAGCCAAGTATACTGTATATAATTTGGGAAAAAATTGAAGTGACCCCGGACAGCCTTTTTACCTAACCTACCCTGTCTTGATAGCGTAATGCATAAGTGCGCGGAATTTCGGTGTGAGTGTCCCAGGTTCGAGTCCTCAGAGTGCCCTTTTACCTAACCTCACCTAACAAAACGACAAAAAATAACTAGTCTTCAATTTTTACCATAATTTGTTTGAGTTGGCATTATTATTATATTTGTGTATATTTAGAAACTGTATTTTTCCCAGTGCGTAATGCATAAGTGCGCGGAATTTCGATGCGAGTGTCCTAGGTTCGAGTCCTTTGAGTGCCACATGTATTTGTTGATTTCATTAATGGAGTTTAAATGTGAAGTTGGTTGGTGTTAAAAACATAATTCTGGCTATCAGTAGACGAATTTATGTAGTTTAGATAATACCTCTAGGAATCAAAGGGATAAAATATCTCTAAAAATCCTTAAGGGGAGATTGGTAGTTTTTCTAGACCCCCTTCTCCCTCATGTTTAGCCCCATTAGTTCTCCGATCTTAAGAAGTTTGTCCCATTGATTTTTTGTTTTACCTTTCGCCCTATGTCTGTCAATATTTATACCTATCGTGCCATTTAGGTGTCAATTTTTTTTCCTGGCGAGCAATAGCGAGCCTGTAATGGTGCAGGAACCGGCCTTCGGCCGTGACATTTTTCTACCGAAAAATGTACAAATTAATCTCTAAGGGGGATCTAATGGATGTTTTTAAGTTTGATGGAAGTCTAGTGCGGAAATTCAAAACAATATGACAAAATCGACCAAGAAATTAGACCCTTCCCCTTTCATTATATTGGTGTTCTCTATGTTATTCTTAGGTGGCCGTAAATTGACATGTAAAATCAGCCTAATTAGTGATGTCTCGGCACCAGGTATATTTAGATTAATAATTGGTATCGGCATTATCTAAACTTTATTTATTAATTTCGAGTGAGATATACAAACATATTCCTACACTTACCCACCCTATTCAACATCTGGCAGACATTAATACAGCACAGTGAGCCAAACGAAATGACAGCCGAGCCATGACTTATTAGCGCGACCGTACCTATCTTTATTATTCAGCTATTACGAAGATTTGGTAGCTAAGCATGTTAATTAATGATGAAAACTTATTATGATCCAGAAGCATTTAGTACTTTCAGATTTGCATTAATTATCGATAAACTTTAAAGTCATTTTTTGTTTTAACATTAGCAACATTCTACTACCGTCTTGGTGGTGTAATGGTTAAGGTGTCTAAAAATGTGTGATAACCCAGGTTCGAATCCCGCTGGATCACATATGCTTTCATTAATTTAATTGGAGGTATTTGGTAATGTGGCGAAATGGTCAATATACAGGAGACGCAACAATATAGGTAGCAAATTTCTAATAGTAGTTTTGGGTTCCTATCATCATATGCTTCATTTCTATATACTTTTATATACTTTTTTTTTGTATTAACCTAACCAAAAAACCTAACCTAACTTTAAATTTATTTGGGGGCTATTAGGTTAAGTTTTTTGGTTAGGTTAATGACCAAAAAAAAAAAAATCCCAAGAATGTTTTTTTTTCCTTAGGGATAAAAAGTATATAGAAATGAAACATATGATGATAGGAACCCAAAACTACCATTAGAAATTTGCTACCTATATTGTTGAGTCTTGTATATTGACCAAATTGAGATATCTCGCGCATGTGTCAATCAGAAAAAAATACCAAAGTATTGAATGAAATAGTCTGTAGCCTTTGCATTGCTATAGAGTTCCTTCCTAAGATTAATATAATGATCTAAGAATTTGAATTATGCCAAAATGGACGTCAGCGGTACAGAAGGGGTTAATATAAGTGGTCACGTGGTTATTGGAGAACCAGTAGGAGACGGCCATCTTTGTCTTTGGCCGCCATTTTGGTACCCTAATGATCAAACCACGAGGGGATATTTGATTTGTGATTATATGCAATTTATATTCATGGATTAAACTATGCATCCTGTGCCAGTATTACCGAATGTTTGTTATGGTTATCTATGTAGTTAAGGGGAGATTTCCACTAGAGGGATTTTTTTCTTTACCCCTTTCTCCCTCATGTTTAGCCCCATTGGTTTTGAGATTTAAAGACGTTCGCCCCCATTAGTTTGGCGATTTTAAGAACTTTCACCCCCTTTAGGTCACTTTTAAGACCTTTCGTCCCATTTAGGTGTCAATTTTTTCCTGGCGAGCAATAGCGAGCCTGTAATTTAAGAGGAACCGGCCTTTGGCCGGAATTTTTTTCTAACGAAAAATGTACAAATTTATCTTCAAAGGGGGTCATGGGGGTGTATTTTCAAGCTTGATGGAAGTCTAGGAAACTCACTAAAAACCTCCCCTTAATCCCTTCACCACCATTACGTAATTTTTCTCATTCTGGTTACCATTAGACTCTTTTCGGTCAATATTTACGAGTCACACCACAGCTGGAATCTCATTTCTAAGGGTAGTTTTGGGTTCCTATCATTCTATGCTTCATTGCTATATACTTTTTATCCACCGGATTTTTTTTTTTTTTTTTTTTTTTTTTAGCATTAACCTAACCTAAAAACCTAACCTAACCTAAATGTATTTGGGGGCTATTAGGTTAGGTTTTTTGGTTAGGTTAATGCTAAAAAAAAGAAAAGAAAAAGAAAAACAAATATTTTCCGGTGGATAAAAAGTATATAGCAATGAAGCATAGAATGATAGGAACCCCAAACTACCGTTAAAAATGAGATCCCAGCTGTGGTGTGACTCATAAATATTGACCCTATTTTCTTTAGTTTATAATCTATCAATAAGACTCAAATGGGTAAATACGGTCTCAATAACCCCTCTTAGTAACTTAGGTCCTTCTTAAACTGCATAAAATCATCAAATTTTAGTCAATCTAAGGTATAAAGACGTCATGGTGCTGAAGGGGTTAAGTACAAAGAGGATAAGGACCCCAGGGGGTACCAAAATGGCGGAGGTTGTTCACTATTGGTATGGATATACAGTAGTTAAGTTTAATGAGAATAATGACCTCAATGGGTACCAAAATGGCGGAGAGTTAACCGATCTATTAACTAGCTCCAAACCGTTGCCTTGTTTGTTGAATTACCATTATTTAACGTAAGTACATTAATATTTACTCAACATATCTATTTATATAAAGCATAATTGAGTTTAATATGTTCTTATGTGATAGGGGGAAAATAATCGAAGGCATATGTCTCGAATCATCGTCATATTTGCGGCTATGTATATGTAATCTGACCAAATAAAATAAAAATACGTAAATATTATGACTTTCTTTAACCTTAAACTTGCAATTATCGGGTAATTAATATATTTAATGCATTATTGCAGACGATAATTGCCCCCGGAAGTGAAAACCTGCCGGCTTCCTAAATTTTCACTCGGTCGCCATATTGTTTGTTCAACCCGCCGGCTTTCATCATTATCTTTCCTTAAATATACTGAGAATACACGAAACATTACGAAAACAATGATTAGGCACCTGGCGCAAAGTGACGGACATCGGAAATTAAGGCACTTCACTAAATTAAACTCTAAAAACACGGCTAAAAATGGAGAACAAAGGAAAGACTGTTGGACTTACTTGTTGTCAGGTCGGTGGCTGGATTGTAAAGGCGGGGGCGGGGGAAATTAAGTCACGAGATCACCTCGGTATACTTGGCAACCGCGTACAGTTGCCACGTCTCCAAACCTGGCCACGAAAATTATTAATAAATGATTAATAAGCCGTTTCTAATAAAAAATAAGATACATAGACTATGTAATTTTTTGCGCTGAATTCAACTACATATGTGAAATGTTGATTGAATGCTTGTATATGCGATAATTCACAGATTTTTGGTAGTGCGACGGTGCCACTTTTCCTAAATGTCCCCAGGGCAAATTTGAGGATTTTCTCGTCTCGACTTCCACGATTCCTGGTCAAGAAATTTGCCGATACAGTTGGTATCAAGAGTGTGTTCCCATTTTTTTTTTTTTTTTTGGCATGGAAGCACAAATACTATACTTAAAACACTAGTATGGTTTATTATGCAGTAGCTTGGCTTGAATTTATAGATACAGTTGGGCTCAAAAGTTGTTCCCACTTTTTTTCCCGTAGATACAAAGCCTTTATATATATTTAAACGTGCTTATTTTATCTGACTATACTTTATTAGAATTATACGTATTAGCATAGTGGCTAGTTACTTAATAATGGCTATTTTTTTAGCTTAAATGTGTGATATAAGAGGAGTGTTATGATCTGTGTCTCAGCTGCCTCACCTCGCTAAAAACTGACAAGCCTACCCCTACCTCCACACCTCCCCCTCTCTATCTAGCTATTTATCTATCCGTCTGTCTATCTATCTATATATATATCTATCTATCTGTCTGTATATCTATCTATCTATCTATTTATCTATCTATCTATATGTCTATCTATCTATCTATCTGTCTGTCTGCATGTCTATCTATCTATTCTCCTTTGTATTATATTTTCTTATGTTAATTTCCATAGCCATGTATTAAACTTTATCATATATTGTATGTGTATATCTATTTCATATCAATAAAGGTGGTATTGTAAATCGTTATTGTATTTTCATCAATAAATATTGTATTATGAATAAATTAATATTGGTCGTATTTGTCTTTTTTGTCTTATCCTATTTATTTGTTTTTATTAATTAAAGATCAATATTTTATTTGGCATTTTATTCTGGCTATCATTGGACGATATTATCTAGCTTCGGAAGGGTCTGTGGGAATTTAAAGGGTAGAGACTATCTTAACCAACCATCTGACTTACATACACCCTTGCTAATCTAAATAAAATGGTTTAATAATACCCAGATTATACTATCAAAACTTATCATAATCCTTAAGGGGTTAATGTATACACTATATAACCAAACATTATAATGGGTTCAATGATAAACAAAATACAATTACCAGTTTTTATTTCCATAATATCTACAATAGTCTTGGTACACGTTATAGAAGAATATATCAAATGGGTTGGGTGTGAAAGGAATCTGCCTTGTATGGGCCAATCGGCTTTCTGCAGGTTCCCGTTTTTTTTCTTATGTACCCATATTTGAGATGTAGGCCTATGTTAGTTATGATAATGGCATTTAAATGAGGTGGAAGGAGGGGCGCAGGTTGACAAAGGTGCATGGAGGCGATTAATTTGTGTCCATCTCTTCGAGGATCAAGCCGTCTGACAATAGATAAATATAGTAGATACTAGCAGGGGTACCCGGCGTTGCCCGGGTACTACCACCACTACTACTACCATAATCACCATCATAAATCACTACTACCACAATCATCACAATACTACTACTACCATAATCACCGGCCTCGACCTCCCTGTGCCTCATTAAATGGCGACCTCGATTTCGGCCGCTAAATGACCTCCGATTTTGGATCTGACCTCATCCGTACCCCCATTTTGGGGGGCTGCGAACAACTTTCGTTCCATACACCTTTTCGATCGGAGGCCTCCTTCTGCCCCAAATGGGCATTTTTTTATTTTTTATTTTTTCAATTTCGGCCTCGAAACGACCTCCAATCGTGGCCTCGCCCCCTCTATGACCTGACCCAGGTCAATTGACACCCACATGCAAAGTTTCACCTCCCCAGGTATAAAACTACGGCCGCCTATTAAGAGCGCACAGACAGACAAACAGATGCACGAACTGATTTAATAATATAGATAAATCTACGGGTGCACCACAATCCTTCTTGTTAAACCAGAAAATATCGCCTCCGCCTCGAGCAGTATGTGACGTCAGACAAAACTTTCTATGTTCAGCCAATCAGAAGCGAGCAACTTTTTTCATACGCTATGGCCTCTCGGGTGGACAAGTGAGGTTCATCCTACTCGTGACGTAACTGGCTCAGCTGTCTGGGAATTTGGACCATAAGACACTGTGTCCTACGTCCAACCCCACGAGAGCTGAGCAAGTTACGTCACGAGTAGGATGAACCCTACACATCCACCCCAGAGGCCATAGCGTATGAATTCT
Source organism: Paralithodes platypus (assembly GCA_032716605.1). Taxonomy (NCBI): domain Eukaryota; kingdom Metazoa; phylum Arthropoda; class Malacostraca; order Decapoda; family Lithodidae; genus Paralithodes; species Paralithodes platypus. Next base: position 32,719,670 of record CM064518.1, on the reverse strand, counting down.
AGACCCCGGAAAAAGTTGCTCGCTTCTGATTGGCTGAAAGTTGAAAGTTTTGCCTGACGTCACATACTGCTCGAGGCGAAATTTTCCAGTTAAACAAGGATTGTGCAGCACCCGTAGATTTTTATGCAATTACATGAACATTATATTAGGCTCCTTAACCCCCGGGGGGATGGGCCGGTTTTCTGGACCACTTTCACCCTCATGTTTAGCCCCATTAGTTATCAGATGTTAAGATGTTTGCCCCATTAGTTAGTCGATTTTAAGATCTTTCGCCCCATTTCGTCGTCAATATTTAGACCTTTCGTGCTATTTAGGTGTCGATTTTTTCCCTGGCGAACGATAGTGAGCCTGTAATGTTGGAAGAATCGGCCTTCGGCCGCGAAATTTTTCTACCGAAAAATGTACAAATTAATCTAGAAGGGGGATCTAATGGATGTTTTTTTTTAATTTGATGGAGGTCTAGGGAGGAAACTAGAAAAAATAATGAATACATGCAAAAATCGCCCAAAAAGTGAACCATCCCCCCTTTTTATTTTATTGAGTTTATTGGTAGGCTACCCCGCGCAGAGGGCTGTTCTCGGACAACATACTTTATGATAGGTTATATGGGGTATATAAAATCATACATGGGATCAAAGTGGGTTTATTTCAGCCAATATACCTTTAACCCTTTGAGTACCAGCGACGTGTTATATTTTTGTCTAGCTGTATTTATACGATAATATGCAGCTTAGGAAGGATCTGTGGAAGTTAAAAGGGTTGGTTGATATAGTTTGAAGTCTTATTATTGCTAGAGGTACTTCCTAAGCTGAATTAAATCGTCTAATAGTTGCCAGCATAGGATGAAAAGGACGTCCCTGGTACTGAACGGGTTAAACCCCACCCCTACTCTGTGCAACTCTCCAACCCAAGAGTGAAACGATACTCCCAATCTTTCTTCTACTTAACACCTGAACTCTGGAACTCTCTCCCTGAATCCATCTTTCCCTCATCCTATGACTTAAATTGCTTCACACTCCGTGTGTCCAGGCGTTTTGGCTCGACTGTTCCTTGATTTTGGCCCTGTCACTCTTTCAACTCTAGGGGAGGCACTCGTCACAGGCAGTTTTGCCTTTTGTCCCCCTCATCCACATACAGTAGAATAAAAAGGGTATTCCCAACCATACGATGATATATATTATGGTTATTGTTATGTGGTTAAGGTGTCTAAAAATGTGTGTGTGATAACCCAGGTTCGAATCCTGGTGGATCACATATATGCTTTCATTAATTTCATTGGAGGTGTTTGGTGTTGTGGTGAAATTAATAAAAACTAAAATAGATTAAAATATGTGTTTTACTCCGTCGAGAACTGATCAGAGCTTATTACCGCTCGTCTCACTATTCTTGTTGTTGTTCTTCTGTTTGTTGTTCTGGATCAGTCGCAAGAGTTGTCAGGGGGAGAGAGACTGAGAAGGAGAAGGGTTTGGGGGCGGCTGGACGATTGACAGCGTTCGACGGAGGCCTTCGGTGCACTGTACGCTTGTCTCTTCTGGCCAACAGCAGGCGATTTTTGTCCAGTTGAGGAAAGACGTGTTGTAGTCCAAATGCCGACTCCATTCTTGTTACCGCCAATCAGACCATCTGAAAATAATAATAAAATAAATTAGCTTTTTCATTGTTCGAGGACAAACTTATTCATAATGTTTTGGCTATCATTAGACGATTTCATTAAGGGGGATCACCGTTTTTTTTTTTATCTTTCTCTCCTTTTCTATCTTTCCCTGGCTTGTATCCATTCGGCCCCATTCAGCCAACTGTTTTAAGACGTTTATCCCCATCCAGGTGTTGATTTCTTCATGGCGAGCGATAGCGAGCCAGCATTGTATGGAGAAATCCGGCTTCGCCGGAGACATTTTTCTATCAAAAAATGTACAAATTTAGCTTGCTTTCAAAACAAAAATATATATATGCTGGCTCGCTACCGCTCGCCAGGAATGGGGGTAAACGTCTTAAAACAGTAGGCTGAATGGGGCCGAATGGATACAAGCCAAAAAGAGAGGGAGAGAAAGATAAAGAAAAGCGAGATTAGGAAGGATCTGAGGACGTTTAAAGGTTAATTGAGGTTATATTTACCCCTCTGATTGCTCGAGATCCTTCCTAAGCTGCATATATTCGTCTAATGTTACCCAAAATAAAGGTAAAAATATATATTTAATTGCCTACATGCGAGTTTCGTTCTATAAGGAAGTTGGAGCCGTAAACATCGGTATTAAACAGAAATACAATAATAAAGTAGATGTCTAATGGATAAAAAGTATGCTGATTTTATTTGTATGTATTTATAAATGTACTACAACCACATTTTAGCTGGTAATTCTGCTAAATATCAATATAAAAAAATCCAACTTCCTTATAGCCTGAAACTCGCAAGTGGTCAATTGAGGTAGGAATAAAGGAAATAAAATATCCGGAAATAATTAAATGTACGGTCGCGCTAATAAGTCAATTCTCAGCTGGCATTACGTTTGACTTTCTCTGTACTGTATTAATGTCTGTCAGATGTTGAATAGGGTGGGAAAGTGAAGAAAAACATGGTTGTATATCTCACTCAAAAAGAATAAATTGTGTGTAAATATTGATGATACCAATTATTGATCAAAACATACTTAGTGGCGAGACATCACTTATTAGCGCGATTGTACACTTTGACGTATAATAATTGTAAAGCAATAACACGACAAGCGAATTGAGATATACATTATATTTTGGCTATTAGTAGGGGGCAGGGGGCTAGGAATCCTCCTCCCCTTATAACATTCTCCTACTCGAAGAGTCAGAAAAAGGGGCGAGGGAACGCGAAAGTGGTCCTGGACTCTGAGAATAGGCCGCACTTTAAATGTTTCTGTTCGGGCTCTGTCTCGTGTCGGCCACCCCCAGCAATGTGGTATGTGCCTGAGTATATACTGTACATACATACATATATTAGTAGACAACTTTACTTAGTTTAGGAAGGAGTTCTGACAATCAAAGGGAAAATTCTATCCCTCACGTCCTTCCTAAGCTGAATAGAATATACTACTAGTTGCCTGAATTGAACGAAAAGTACATCACCGGTACCGAAGGGGTTATTATGGTTAATATGGCTATGGTCTATTTAGGTTAACATAAGGCGCGTTTTCGCGAGCTTCTTATGGGCCTGGGTCGACCTGGGTGTACCCAGGTCGACCCAGGCCTGTTTTTGTTTTCGTGATTTTGAGACTGGTCTGACCTAAAGATCGAGAACATTGAGCCTGACTTTACCCAGGCTGGATTACGGCCCTCGGATTGGCTGAGATATTTCAATATGGCTGTTCCAATAAAAAGGCACTGATAGAGGATTTTCTACCTTGTTTTCTCTATTCTGAATATTATTAAGGCATGCGAAAAATTATGTAAATACATGTAATATAAGATAAAAAAAAAAAACATCAATGTGTGAGACAAGGACAAGGTATATCCCCTCAATATCAACAATATTAACTCCCCTAAATCTTAGATCCCTACTAAAACTTCCAAGATCGCATGGTCAGGATAAAAAATCCAAGATCTTGTGATATATAGCCAAGCACTCGCATCACTGGGAACGAGTTCTTCACCGTGTCCGACATTTATGTTGTTTGTTGTCATATGTGACGTAAGCATCTCTTAGGTCAACCCAGTCCAACACTCGGACCCCAGGGCTGACTTTACCCAGGTACACCCAGTCCCAGATGACGTCACTGGCTCGCGAAAACATCCACTGGGACTGGGTCGACCCAGGTACACCTAGGTACAGGGACTCAGGAAAACTGAGCTGACCCAGGTATACCTGGGTGTAGGCCTACCTATGTTTGTTGTTTCGCGAAAACGTGCCTTAGGCCTATATCACTGACATAGTGTAAGTGACACTGATCATGACCAAACTCCACCCACTCTTGAGGAAGTGGGCGGAGTTTGGTGAAACTTGTAATGATTATGCCTACCTGTATATCACCAAACTCCGCCCACTCTGGCGGAAGTGGGAGGAATTTGGTGACACTGGTGACTCCCCTTATGTCACTAAATTCCTCCCACTCTGAAGAAAGTGAGTGGAGTTTGTTGAAATGACCACCCTTGTCACCAAACTCCAACCACTCTGCAGGAAGTGAGTGGAGTTTGGTCACACCCATAATGACTCTCCTTATGTCACTAGCCTTTGGTGAATTTACGCCCTTTAAATCACCAAACTCCGCCCACTCTTGAGGTAGTGGGAGGAGTTTGGCGACACATAAATACTTCCTGTTTTGTCACTAAACTCCGCATCCAACTGCATTGAATTCACCAAGTGCCTTAACATCTTTGGATTATTTCTATTAGTGACATTACTTTATTTATGTATTATTATTTATTATTAGTATATAGGCTATTAGCTTCCTCTAGGTGCCATCATAGTCATGTCTCCTGTTATATTAGGGTGGTATAGTTGGTTAGGGCAATTCTTTAGGGGAGATTTTGGCGATGTTTGTTTTATCCCTTTCTCCCTCATGCTTAGCCCCACTAGTTTTGACATTTCAAAACGTTCACCTCATGAGTCTGGTGATTTTAAGACATTTCGCCCCATTTCTTTGTCAAATTTAAGAAATTTCGTGCCATTTAGGTGCGAGTTGCCCTCACATCCCACTGGTAGGCAATGGCATACACTACATTTGTTTACGCTACTATTACTATTTACAGGTGCAGTATATAGCGACTGCCTAACTACAGTATATTATTTTGTTAAACCCATTCAGTACCGGTGATATCCTTTTCATTATATTCTGGCAACTATTAGACGATTTTATTCAGCTTAGGAAGGACGTCTCCCTATTAAAAGGCTACAGACTAATGAGACTATCACCTTCATTCCTTTGAGCTACCACAGATCCTTCCTAAGCTTCGTAAAATCGTCTAAATGTAAGTTGGAAAAAAAAAAAAAATCACCGGTCTTGAACGGGTTAAGTCTATTTTTTTTTACAAAGACACGTATAGTGAAAGCATTAACCCCTTCTGTGCCAGCGACTTTAAAAAACAAATATTCTAGCTATATTTAGACGATTTTGTGCAGTTTAAGAAGGATCTGTGGTAGTGACAAGGGTTGAGCAATTCCAAATTGAATAAAAAGGACGTCGCCGGTACAGAAGGGGTTAATAATACAAGTAGCTACGGAATAGCTGGGCGCGTGGACAACTTTACACGTCTGTCCCCAAAATGGCGTCAGACTAAAGAACCTGCGCATGCGTCAATGAGTGCCTTTAGATCCCAGTAGAGTTGTAAAGGCTTAATATAGATGTTATATAAGCCCACCATCAATACCACTGCTCTCTACGAAGATCTAAGACTACACTATACCATATATTAGCTCTGGGTAGCCTTATGTGGTCCAATGGTTGAGTAAATTGGAGTTACTTACTTGTACGGGTTCGTCGTCTGCTGTAGTGTTGATAAGTAGTGCCATATATTGGGAGGATGATCGGCTATTTTTTTATACTCCATTGTGTATACCTTATAAACATTATGTATACCTTATTCCTTCTTAGATGGTATACAATCTAGTTATTTTTTGTAATAATTTGTTTTTAAAGGTTTGTATCCTCCCACACTTTTACTGTCCTACTTTTCCTTCTGGAGATGGGGAGCTAGGAATTATCCTCCTCCCATTGTATAATTCACCTACTATAATGGGGTTATAGACGAGACAGATAAGGGGGCCAGGAAACGTGAAAGTAGTCCAGGACCCTAAGAATTGGAACTTTAAATGCTGTTTCTATTCAGGCTCTGTTTTGAGTCGGCCACCCCCAGCTATGGGGTATGTGCCTGAGTATATACATCATAGACTCCTTTAAAGAAGGACTGGAACGTCACGACCTGGGTTTTTAACTTGAGTCTGAGAGGCTCCAATTTTAAAAATTCAAAAAACATTAGAATCTACATTGAATCTAAATTTTGTATCGGATATGATGATCTTGTATGAAACCTGTGCACCTACTGCACCTACTTGTTGATTTCTAGCATCGTTAACTAATGTATGTTTTGTTTGTTTCTCTTTCAGAAACTGTCCAGCTGGTGATCTCACAGAATCTTTGTTTTGGTTCCTGCTGTTGTGACAATATGCCACGTCGTTGCAGCTGCTTTGGCTGTAAAGGAAACTATGATGGGACGCCTTATGTAAAGGTAATATCCTTCCCAAAAGATCCTGAGGAGAGGGAGAGATGGATATTGGCAATGCCGAATGAGAAAGAAAGCTTGAGGCGCTTGAAGGAGATATATATTTGTGAGACACATTTCAATTGTGAATGGGTGTCAGTTAAGGGTGGCAAGCGACCCAAAGAACCCCCATCAATATTTCCTGGAGTACCGAAATCAGCTTTGAAGCAGGTCACCTCAGCCCCACGCCCAACATCATCTTCTACATCAGAACCAAGAGCTAAGAAGGTGCAGGCAGCCGATCAGACAAGATCCAAGATTTTGACCACTTCTGCGCCAAAATCAGCTCCTATTTTCCTGGCTTTAACGTCATAAAAGACCAGAAAAACCTGTACCTATCAAGAACTGACGCTACTGGACAAACTGTCAAGAAGTTCTTTAATTTCCAACAAGTCAGCTCACCTTTGGATTCCTATTCTTGAATAGAGTTGAGAAAGATGGCATTGAGGTGCCCAAACGACTTTTTCCTTTGCAGAAGAACAGCTTGCTCTCAAAATGGTCCCAGATTAGATCCATAACTGACCAGGTAATCACCCATGAGTACACAAGCCAGGAAATTCTTCAGCACGTAATAAGCCAGCTCTGCAAGATGACTGAGGCACACAAGCTTGCTCATTTCACCTTCCTTCTGTCGCAGCTGCGTCTTATGTTCAAACCGCCGATGGTCGCCGATTTGATACCGATGCTATGATTTTTGCAATGCAGCTTCACAACATATCACCCAGTGTCTACAAAATGATTCGTCAATCCGGCTTAATCATTCTACCATCAACAAAAAAGGTAAAACAGATGCTTTCTAGTAGTCTGCAGGACTCCAACCTCAAAACGTTGTTCGACCAGCTTAAGCCGCAGCAGCGTTTGGTAAATTTAATGTTTGACGAGGTAAAGTTGGTCGAGACCTTGCGATTTTCTGGAGGGCATGTTCTAGGATACGCTCAAAATGCTGCAGCGGGTGGTGACCATGAAATGCTTGCTTCACATGCTATGGTTGTTGAAGTTGCCTGCCATTTTGGTGGTCCACGCGTTATTCTACGCGTTTTGCCCTGCAAAAAACTAACTGCCGATCAGCTGAAGGAACTCCTTATCGAAGCTGCCTCAGCTGTAGTTGGTGCTGGCGGTACTGTGATTTCTTTGATATGTGACAATTGCAATACCAACCGCAGTGTTTATTCAAAACTTGGAGGACCTGGAAGTTGTCAAGTGCTATCGATTCAAGAGCAATCTATGTTCTTAGTGTACGACTACGTGCACATCTTCAAAAATGTTCGCAACTGGATTACTGTTGATGGCCAGACACTCTCATTTGTCGTAGATGGCAATGAGTACAAAGCTTACTGGAGTGATATTTGGAAGCTTTACGAGATCCACCGAGCTACTCCTATTCGCATAACCAAGCTGACGCACACCGCTGTTTTCCCCAAGCCCCTTCGACGCCAGAGCGTACCATTGGTATGTCAGATGTTCAATGACAAGACTGTCGCTGCCTTAAAGACCTTCAAGGATTCACTGGGCATCAGCGAAGGCACCATCATTCTCACCCAGACAATGAATGAGTGGTTCAAGATGATGAATGCGCGACGAATCCAGACAGCCAGCTTGGACAGCAGACTGTACAAGTTTCACTAGGCTGGAGGAGGCCTGCCAAATTATATCTACCTGCACATGGCAAGGAGGTGGTGGTCGTAAGCTGAAGCTAACTCAGCAAACTGCTGAAGCCTTCACCGTGTCCACACGTAATAATGTGGATGCTGCCAAATTGCTTCTGGCAGAGAAAGACTTTGACTACGTTCTTCCTGCTATATTCGCAGATGGAAAAGTTTTTCGGCCAAGCCAGGCAAAGAAGCGGTGGAAACTTCTACATTGACATAGTTAACATTATGGCTGCAGCTAAAATTGCAAATTTGCAGACACTCATTAACCTAAGAAGTGCGCATGGGGGTAATTAGACACCTCTGCCTGTGCTGACGTATTTGAGCTGTTTCCATCACTAAAATATTCATTTTACCATATATAGCATTAATACTTATCCATACGCGCCTATTATGGGTTGATTATAAAGGTATTAACCTGAAACAACAATAAAACGAGTGAAAACAGCGTTTGGATGGTCAAAATCGGAGATACAGGCCGCGAGTTATATAATGTATGGGTGAGACAACCTGCTTTCCCGCCAATTTCCCCCAAGGCCACTGAGACACAGTCGATCGATACTCTCACAGTGATGTCAATGCCCTGCTTGCAACTCGCTAATGTTAGCACGAAAATATACCTCAGAATAAGGGAATAACAGGGAAAATAGGTGATAACTGAAGGAGGGGAGGAAAGTGGGGAAGGAGGGGAGGTAGAGGAGTGATATTTTGCATGGCCCAGGGGCAATTTTTTTTTTTTTTTTTTCGATGTTTAAAGTTGATTTTTTTTTCTCTGACTCTTAAGAGTCTTCCCGCAGTCCGCCGGGGGAACTCTTAAGAGTCTTCCCGCAGTTCCCGGGTTAAGCATGACATTATGCCAGAATCTAGTTCTCGTGTGCTTGATTGCGACAAGAATTGTACTACTTCCATAAATCCAGGTGAGCGAAGTGAACTCATTGACGAGATCACTCCTCAAGACACTCAGGAACTCTTGAGGTCTGATGATACCCTTAAGCATAAAGTTGTTTATTTGGCCGGACACCTTGTTCATAAATATGGTGATAGCACTAGTATTGGAGATCATTGATGATGATGGTAACGAGGTGTCATCTGAGTTCCTAGATAATTTTAATAGAGGTGGACTGAGTGTGCCGACTATGTCAACCGTCTTTTTTGTACATAATGCCTATAATTTGCATGACAAGACTAAAATGCGTTGCCGCTTTCATTTTGCTGAGCTGTTATCCTTTGTAGATGCACCTGTATCTAGTAGTAATGCTGCATGTACTACTTTAGCTGACATTCTATTGAAAGCTCATGTCCTCAATGTAAGTGACAAAGAAAAGGCTATGGGAAGCCTCAGGAGGCAAGAAAAGCTCTCCAACTAGTGATAGACATAGTTGTAATAGACATAGTGTTGTAATATGCATATAATGTTTATGTAATACAATATATGATAATAAATATCAAATTTGGACAGCTCTACAAACTTGCCTCATTACAATCAGCCATCTCTCACCGTTTATGAGTTAGACACAAAAAACAGGCAAAAATTACCAAAATTCACTAATTTGACCTTGAAATATGACCTTTGGACCTTGAAGATGACCCCAGGTGGTGTTGAAAATGTCGCTAGTTTACTCGCCGTCCTCAAAAAACCCTATTTGGACCCCGAGATCGTGTCTCTAGCCCTTCTAGAAGTCATTTTAGCCCATGACTCAAGTTAATCCTTCATACTCAAGTTACAAACCCCGAGCATGGGAGGCTTCAGTCCTTCTTTAAAGGAGTCTATGGATAATAAATATCAAATTTGGACAGCTCTACAAACTTGCCTCTTATTACAATCAGCCAACTCTCACCGTTTATGAGTTAGACACAAAAAACGGGCAAAAATTACCAAAATTCACTAATTTGACCTTGAAATGTGACCTTTTGACCTTGAAGATGACCCCAGGTGGTGTTGAAAATGTCGCTAGTGAACTCGCCGACCTCAAAAACCCCTATTTGGACCCCGAGATCGTGTCTCTAGCCCTTCTAGAAGTCATTTTAGCCCAGGACTCAAGTTAATCCTTCAGACTCAAGTTACAAACCCTGAGCATGGGAGGTTTCAGTCCTTCTTTAAAGGAGTCTATGATATATATACATACATACATACATACATACATACATACTGCAATAAGACAAGCCAAGGGAATAAAGAATACTCCATATTGCATCCAATAAAATGTATTGTTTATACTGTATATTAAATATTAATATACATAAAAACAAATCAAGCTACAGTATATGTTTCATAGAAATATATATGTATATATAAAGTGCAGTATATATGTTTTTTTATTTTTTTTCTCCTAAAGATGCCGTAGTCTCTCTCCAGTGCCTCCGGGTGTTTTGTGTGGATTCATCTTGCTGGTGTTTCTGCACCCTGGTTGGAGACTTCGGCATCTCATATAATAATAATTATAATAATAATAATAATAATACTGATTTCCTATTCAATGCAGCTAAAAAAATCCTTCATATGCACTACTGTGTCAGATATTGTAGATGAAACTGTGACCTTTGCACAAGTAGGCAGGTATTTACCCTTTATGTACCAGTGACGTCTGATATACTATATTCTAACTATATCTAGACCATCTTATGCAGTTTTGGGAGGATAGTGGTAATTGAAAGGCTTGATTGAGATAGTTGAAATTAAATTGTAAAACCTGCAAAATAAACAAACCAAAACTGGGACGACACAAGATAAATGCAAAAGAACTACCGGTAATACAAATTGCTATATGGAAATAACGCTTAATAAAATAAAATTTTGAAATAAAAGAACACAATCCACCATCTGGGCAGTGTGTTGAGTAAAGATGGGACTATGGATGTAGAAGTGCGGGAGAGGGTACAACAGGGGAAGAGGGGGAATGTGGTAATCCCAACACTGACTTACGGAAGCGAAGCATGGACGTTGGTTGAGAGACTCAGACCAAGAGTGAGAGCAGTGGAAATGAATTACTTAAGGAGTGCGTGCAGAGTTACATGGAGGGATAGACAGACTAATGAGGAAGTAAGAAGGAGGTGTGGTGTGGAGGTAGATGTGCTGGAAAGTGTGAAAAGGAATAACTTGAGATGGTTCGGCCATATGGAACGTATGGAAAGCGAGAGAATGACTAAGAGGGTGTACAAGAGCGAGGTGGAGGGACAGAGAGGGAGAGGTAGACCGAATGAGAGGTGGAAGGATGGAGTGAGGAAGTACATGAACGAAGGCAGTGCTGGTTGGGGGGAGGGGCGTCGACTGACTGGGGACAGAGGTGCATGGGGGCGGTTCGTTCGTGGCCACCCCTTCGGGGATCACGGCGTCAGGCAATAGATAGATAGATAGAATCCACCACATAGGGTGTACATCACTACATGAGCAAGTTAATCTGGTAAGCCTTATAATTGCTAGAGATCCTTCCTAAACTGAATAAAATCGATTAGTAGTAGCCAGAATAAAATCAAAAGAATGTCGACGGTAGCCTACAGAAAGGGTTAAATTGGACTTGGAATTGATAACATTGATGATTGATACTAATTAAAATATCACAGCTTTGCCTACAATATAATTCTATATTTTATCACAGTAAATACCATACAACCGTAATGTGAAACAGGAATACATTATGGTGGTTTTGAGTTTTTTTAAATGTCATAGTATTGTTTTGCTAATCTTCAATGTGTCATTTCCACATACTGTAGTTATTTTGACGGTTTCTTTTGTCTTTACAGTATATGGTGCAGTTCCTGTTTTCTTTTGCAAGTATTACATTTTAATATATTTTAATATACTCTGTCTCGAGTCAGCCACCCACATAAAAAATAAAATAAAAAAATAAACAGGAAAACTGGGGAAGGTGCCAGAGATTATAAATACATACATACATACATTTTAATTTAATCTCTAGTTTAAGTAAATTACATTATTGAGGTCGTCAGTGAAGCTTCCAGTTCGTTCTTGGTGGTCCCCTTGTCGGCTTAGAATAGTACCTCCACTGAAGCCTGGGTCATGATGAAGCCGTTGTCAGAGAAGATGCCAGCCGCAGGAAGAGCACCACGGCATCACTGGTCACGCTCACTGTAAAGCCGGTATCACACGAGTATCACGGTATCACATTTTTCCCTCAACATTAGTCTGGCAGCTTATGAAGTCAACATTTATAATATTTCGATTACCTAAATTCATCTACCATCCGTCTAGTTCCCGATACCAGTGCAAAATGTTCCATAAATGTTGCCAGAATTTTTTTGATTATCGAATGTTGACTATAAAAGCTCTCGTGTGATACCGGCTTAAAGGTCCAGTTGCTGCTCCTCCACACTACCAGGGCTCCGATACATTTTTTTTTTTCATTACATTGAGCGTATTTATCAATACCAAATCAATATCAATATCAATATCAAAGGCCTTAACCTTTATATATACTGTACATACATACATTTTTTACATACATACATATATCTTTTTACTATGTTATTATTAGTTCCTCCCTAGACCTCCATTAAACTCAATTTGCTCCTTTATATATCTTTTTACATGTTATTAGTTTCCTCCCTAGACCTCCATTAAGGTTAAGATTATAAAAAAACCCGCCCAAGACCCTCCTTAACCCGGGAACTGCAGGGAGACTCTTAAGAGTTCCCCCGGCGGACTGCGGGGAGACTCTTAAGAGTGAGTGAAAAAAAAAATCAACTTTTGACCAAAAAAAAAAAAAAAAAAAAAAAAAAAAAAAAAAAAAAAAAAATTGGGCCCCTGGGCCATGCAAAATCTCAGTCCTCTACCTCCCCTCCTTCCCCACTTTCCTCCTCTCCTTCAGTTATCACCTATTTTCCCTGTTATTCCCTTATTCTGAGGTATATTTTCGTGCTAACATTAGCGAGTTGCAAGCAGGGTGTTGTCATCGCTGATGGCAAGCGAGTGCAAGAGAGAGAGAGAGAGTATCGATCGACTGTGTCTCAGTGGCCTTGGGGGAAATTGGCGGGAAAGCAGCTTGCCTCACCCATACATTATACAACTCGCGGGCTATATCTCCGATTTTGACCATCCAAACGCTGTTTTCACTCGTTTTATTGTTGTTTCAGGTCACCTTTATAATCAACCCATAATAGGCGCATATGGATAAGTATTAATGCTATTAATGGTACAATGAATATTTTAGTGACGGAAACACCTCAAATACATGCGCACAGGGAGAGGTGTCTAATTACCCCCATGCGCACTTCAGAGGTTAAGGATTAATTTGTACATTTTTCGATAGAAAAATGTACAATGAACAATTTTTCTATTTTCGATCGGGTTTTCAGAAACGTAACATCAATCATCATCAAATCTGACGCCCCGCTTCCAGAGGAAGCGCCCCAAAAGGGATGGCCATGGCAGAAACTACCTCCAGGCTCCCAGACATGCCCCGACTGACCCACTCCACAGTGCCATTTCCACTAAGTGGATTATGACCATGAACACTGAAGGAGCAGAGTGCAGACCCAGAGCAGTCCCTCACCCGGATGGCAGTTCCACCACTGTTTTGCTATTTTATTTACCCCAGTGGGGCCCTGGCTGGAAGCATACCAAGCACAGGAATTTTCTGAAGATAGGAGCCAGTGGTCCACTGCTCCAGAAGCTGATTGCACCACCAAAGTGGCGGGCGGTGGGGTCGCCGCATCCCGACGCCAGAGAAAGGCCAACTTGTGCCAGTGGGCTGTGAGAATAAGACAATAGGGAACCATGGGGCACACCATTATGGCCCTCCTGCCTTCACCACTCTAAAGAAAAAAGTTAGAAATAAGAATGATGATAAAGGTACAGTCAGAAATGGCTATGGGAAGTAGAGGACACCAACCCTCACTCTGATAGATCCAGCCCACCACCGTAACCCAACTGTAAATCGAGGGAGACCTGTAGGTGGATTATGAAAGTTATCTATACTGTACTATGTTTGTCTTAATCTATTTGAGAAACTGGATAACTTAACTGAAATGCCAGCCAAACACAGCAAACTAAAGCATAACTATAATCGCAACACAAATATTAGCTAATCAGATATAACTAAATGCCAATACATACATACAAGTTTAAAGACAGCTTCATCCACAGAGGGTGTGGTTTTAGTCTCTTTACTGTAGTACAGTACAGTACACTATAAACTTGCCACAACACAGCCCCATCATGTCATCACAGTGGCCGATGTTGGTACAGCGCTAACAGTGTCTCAGCAAGACTCAACAAAGTCCCCCTGAAACACTTGCACCTGGCGAAATCGCACCACACCAGCCTTAACCATGCTACAATAAGGCAGTAACAAAAAATCACTGTAACTGCTACAGAGGCTGACTGCACCACCGAAGTGGCGGCGGTGGGGTCGCTGCATCCCTACGCCTATCTCTTCTTAATTTTCTTCTTAGTTCCACACATGTAAACAATATAGGAACAAGTGCTCCGAGAGGGTGCATGGGTGTATATCAACTGTCAAGTTTGCTGATGACATGTATAGTATATCAACAGTGGTAGTGAGGTAGTGTTGGTAAAGTGATAGTTTTGTTGGTAGGGAATAGAGAAGAGGCAGCATTATTACAGTTACAGGTCTCCCTCAATATACGATTGGGTTACGTTCCTGAAAACCCGATCTTAAATAGAATACTGTAATCATATAGCAATCCCTAACATTTATGGGATAAATGGGAATGCGTTCTCGAACCAGCCAAAACACAAACATCTAAAAACATGTAATAATATCGTAAATCAAGGCATTGGATAGTGAAAGAGACCTGTAGTGTTGTTAGAGCTATATATATATATATACTAACCACAGTGATAGTCATTTTGGTTGATGATACATTAAAATGTAAAACTTGCAAACTAAATAAACCAAAACTGGGACGATACAAGATAAAGGTAAAATAACTTATCAAAATCGGTATGTGGAAATAACGCTTACTAAAATAAAATTTATGAAATAAAAGAACACAATCCACCACATAGGGTGTACATTACTACATGAGCAAGTTAATCTGTTTCCATAAGAGCTATAAAAGCTATCAAATATTTATGTACTAACCACAGTGAAAGTTATGTTGTTAGAGAAAAGAGAAGTACAGGTGTGTTGTTAGTTATTAATGTACTAACCACAGTGATGGTGGTGTTTGATGATAACACAGGAACCTATTGGTTGTAGCGATGGAGGTTGATGGTGAGAGTCGCTCCTTCAACGCCATCCATCAGGTCACTCCCCATGTACACTTTTACCTGATGGATTAAAATAGTTAAACACCTATAGTATAATGAGGACTTGAGACTTTATTCACATTACTGCTATAGGATTTTATTAAAGTTAGTCAGTCAGTCAATCAGTAGCCAGCCCTTACTCCCACAAGGGGTAGGGAGGATCAGCAAGACAAAAGGCTTGCTGATCCATACGTAGGAATTACAGTAATTCTTTCGGTGGGATTCCCAGTCCCAATCTCCAGGGGCTATCTGCGCTACAAAGTGACAGGCGGTGGGGTTGCCACATCCCTACACCAAGTTAGAATTGCCTAATATAATTATAATGTAAAACTTGCAAAATAAACAAACCAAAAACTGGGACGACACAAGATAAATGCAAATGAACTACATGTAATCAAAATCGCTATGTGGAAATAACGCTTAATAAAATCAAATTTTGAAATAAAAGAACACAATCCACCACATAGGGTGTACATTACTACATGAGCAAGTCAATCTGGTTCCCAAGCAAACTGATCGGACATATAACAATGCACCATCGTCATGTTCAAGGAATTAGTAAATTTGGGAAGTCCGGGACGTTCTGGTAAATTTGACTAAATTCTGTATGAATAAAGAAACTACAATTTATATCAAATTTTATATTAAGCTAAATTTGCAAGTTGACAAGATGTCAACAATAGTACAAAAAACATACAGCACTCACTGCTATAAGTACAGTTGGCCACATTAGTTTGTACCCACACCATGATTTTATGTATGGAAGGAAACATAGTGCTATCGACTTACACAAATAATTTGCTACAAAACCGTTAATTGGTCATATTATTTAACTACTGCATAAGAAAAAACACTTCTAATTCAATTATACAAATTTTCCTTCTCTACATAAAATCATTGGAGTGTGTACAAACTAATGTGGCCAACTGTACAATCAGCTGGTCACTCCTTACAGTTTCTTAGTTTCTTACAGTAGATCCTCTGGAAAAAGGCAAACTAGGCCTGTGTATCCAGCTCAGTACCAGTACTTGCACTGCTGCGGTCGTTCACGGTGTTGGCGGCGGCGGTAGCAGACGCAACATTTTTACTATTCTGTATTTTTGCTTTATAATCAAACTTCAAATCTTGTCTTCCCCATGCTTTATACCATAAACTTGAGACAGAGAACATTGATTGAGAGAAAACAGTGACTTGAGGTATGTTGCTGAAAACTTGGCTTTCGTACGACACCCTAATACAGATTAACTTGCTCATGTAGTAATGTACACCCTATGTGGTGGATTGTGTTCTTTAATTCATAACAAAAATTTTTTTTTTAGTAAGCGTTATTTCCACATAGCGATTTGGTAAGTTATTTTGCCTTTATATTGTCTTTGTCCAAGTTTTGGTTTGTTTGGTTTGCAAGTTTTACATTTTAACACAAGTACACAGTCACTCTAAGAAGCTTATGAATCTCCCTTGTTTTTCATTGTAAAAATTTGGTTGTTGTTGTTGTTGCTGTTCCCCAAGCTGCCTGGCCAAACAGCCCCAAGGCCATAACCGAGCGCCCCCACAGAACCCTCCCTGCCGACCACAATAAAGCCTGGGTGACCGAAGCCACTCCATGGCGGGGAGCTGGGGAGGGTGAGGAAACGCCCGGGAAACCAAAGCCCCACCCAGGGCCCTGTGCCCCTCAGCAATTATGAAGAGAAAGTTGAGGGCAAAGGAAAAATGTGACGCTTTGGCTTCCAATCTTGGTAGATTGGGAGGTCAATCCACGGAAGAGACGCCGTCACTTGAGATCTAGAAAATATATAAGTAAAAGGAACAGTCAGAGTAAGCTATGGGTATGGCAGAGATCACTCAGTTCTCACTCTGATAGACCAGCCCATCACCAGTAAAAATTTGGTTTTAATTGGTGGTGATGCAAGTTTCATCATTCTCATTTATACCTATTTTGACCCTTACACTTCACCTATATATCCATTTACTAATATGATAGAAATTTAGTGTGTTTTATTTGGGTTTAACAATACACATGTACACAGTCACTCAGAAAAGTTTGTGAACCTCCCATATGGGTGAAAGACTTAGCGGGAGAAGAATAAATAAGCAAAAAAAAAAAAAAAAAAAAAATATACAAGATAAAACTGCAAAGAGAGAAAAACATAAAAAATATCTATCTATCTATCTATTGCCTGACGCCGTGATCCCCGAAGGGGTGGCCACGAACAAACCGCCCCCATGCACCTCTGTCCCCAGTCAGTCGACGCCCCTCCCCCCAACCAGCACCGCCTTCGTTCATGTAGTTCCTCACTCCATCCTTCCACCTCATATTCGGTCTACCTCTCCCTCTCTGTCCCTCCACCTCGCTCTCGTACACCCTCTTAGTCATTCTCTCGCTTTCCATACGTTCCATATGGCCGAACCATCTCAAGGTGTTCCTTTTCACACTTTCCAGCACATCTACCTCCACACCACACCTCGTTCTTACTTCCTCATTAGTCTGTCTATCCCTCCATGTAACTCCGCACGCACTCCTTAAGTAATTCATTTCCACTGCTCTCACTCTTGGTCTGAGTCTCTCAACCAACGTCCATGCTTCGCTTCCGTAAGTCAGTGTCAGGATTACCACACTGTCATGCAAGGACTTCTTCACTTCCATACTGACCACCCTATTTCTTGTTACTGCTTTTAGCATTCCTACAACCCTCTTCCCCTGTTGTACCCTCTCCCGCACCTCTTCATCCATAGTCCCATCTTTACTCAACACACTGCCCAGATACTTAAAAGAGTTGACGATCTCCATAGCCTGACCGTTCAGCTTCACCTCACACTCTGTGACTTCACCCCTTTCGAAGACCATAACCTTGCTCTTCCCCGTATTTACCTTCAAATTCCGTTTTTCGCACAC
Source organism: Paralithodes platypus (assembly GCA_032716605.1). Taxonomy (NCBI): domain Eukaryota; kingdom Metazoa; phylum Arthropoda; class Malacostraca; order Decapoda; family Lithodidae; genus Paralithodes; species Paralithodes platypus. The sequence continues at coordinate 32,701,675 of CM064518.1, read as the reverse complement.
TGTTCCAAACTCATTTACCAGACCCTGCAACTCCCATTCATTATCACTCATCAGAACTGTATCATCCGCAAACAGCAGTATAGGTAGCTTCCACTCAATTCCCTCCCTTTTCAGCGATATAACCAACATCCACTGCTCTTGATAGGATTTCTTTCATGACTCCATCCATATATACAGTAAACAACCATGGGGATATCACACACCCCTGTTTCAAACCAACATTCAGGTCAAAGAACTCGCTCTGCTCACTCTCCACACGTACTGCCGCCTTTGCACCCTCATACATACTCTTCACTGCTTTCAGCAACTTGCCCTCTACTCCGTATATTCTAAGTACTTTCCACAAACCTTCTCTATCCACTCTGTCATAGGCCTTCTCCAAGTCCATAAAGGCAACATACACCTTTTGTTTCTTCTCCAGATACTTCTCCACAACACAATTCAGGGTAAAATCTGATCTACACATCCTCTTCCCTTCCTAAAACCTCCCTGCTCGTCGCCTATCCATTTCTCCGTTCTCACTCTCACTCTCTCAATCACTACCCTACTGTATACCTTCCCTACTACGCTTAGAAGACATATTCCTCAGTGGTTACCACACACTCCTCTTTCCCCTTTGCCCTTATATAGGGGGACTATTATGCCAGTCTTCCAGTCATCGGGTGCACTCCCCTTCTCCCATGCTAGTGCACATTTTCCATACCCATTCTATCACTATCTCACCACCATACCTCAACATTTCCCCACACACTCCATCTGTTCCTGATGCTTTCCCTAACTTCACTCTTTTCATGGCTTCCCACACTTCTGACCTCCTGATCCCCACCTCCACCTCCTCCTCCAATACCTCTCTTCTTCTCCCTCCCATACCATATCCAGCTATGTTTGCTGGCTCTTCATTCCTTACATTTAGCAACTCACTGAAGTACTCCCTCCATCTTTCGACTCTCTCTTGCTTCTCGTCTAGCATTCTCCCATTCTTATCTTTCACACCCTTACTGTTTCCCTTGCTACCTTCCCTAACTTTCTTGACTTCTTTCCAGAACAGTTTCTTACTCTCCCTCCATTTTACACTCAGATTCCTTCCAAATTCCTCATCTACTCTTCTCTTACTTTCCTTCACTACTCTCTTCACCACCCTCTTACTCTCCACGTACCTCGCTCGTTTCTGTCTCTCGGAATCTTCATTCCCTCTACTACCCAACCACTCTCTATATGCTTTCTTCTTTTCTTCCACAGCTATTCTTACCTCTTCTGTCCACCATGCTGTACCTTTCACTCCCCTCCCTCTTCTCCTCACATGCTGCACAGATCTCATCCTTAAACACCTTGCTCATCTCCTCCACTTCCTCCATATCTTCCATGGAGGAAGTTATGGAACCCACCTAGTCGAACCCACCTAGTTGTCTTTCCACTGCTCTCCTGTACTCCTCCCTGACTTCCTCCTCCTGCAACCTCTCCACCCTCCTCACCATTCCACCCTCCTCTCGTCTCCCTCCAGCTCTCCTCACCCACTTCTTTTGTATCCTAACCTTAGCTACCACTACATAATGATCAGACAGACCCCCTCCAATACCCCTATACACCCTAGCATCCATCACAGATTTCTTCATTCGTTCATCCACACATACATAATCAATCAATGACTTTCGTTCCACCACTGTCTTATCCTTCATCGTCAACATCCGTTTCCAGGTGTACCTGTGGATCATTCTGTGTCGGAAGAAGGTGTTGGCTATCCACAGCCTCCTCCCCACACATACGTCCACAAGTGCACTACCATTCCCATTCACCTCTGATGATACCCCCAACCCTCCCACCACTCCCTCAACTTTCCTATCACCCACCTTACCATTCATATCCCCAATCAGAAATATTCTTTCGTTCTTGTCAAACTTCTCCAGGCAGACCTCCACATTCATCCAGAACTCCTCTTTCTTTCTTTCAAGTATATCCTCTGTCGGGGCATACACGCATACAATCACCCACGTTTGTATTCCTACTTTCATTCTCACCCACACAATCCTTGAACCCACAGACCCATACTCTCTTACACATTCCTTCCATTTGCTACTTACAAACAAACATGCACCTTCTCTCGCTGTTCCTTCACTCACTCCAGCACACACACCCATTCCACACTCCCACTCTCTCACATCTGAACCTTTCCATTTGGTCTCTGTCATTCCACATACATCCAGCCTGGCATTCACTAACACTTCCAGAACCTCTCTCTCTTTTGTGCCATCATTCATGCCACTAACATTCCACGTAGCCATTCTCAGAATGTCCGAAGGCATGTCCTTAGTCGGTCGTGGTTCGTCAACGTTTGTTCCGTCCGCATCCGAGGCTGTTCGTTCGTTTTTCTTTGCTTAGATATTTTTTCCGAAGTGGCTACGGGACACCACCAGTGGTGTCACGCAGCCCAGCCACACTGGGTAGGCTACAGGACACCACCACAAGTGTTTTCGTATTTATCGCCATATAATTCAGCCAATTAGACTGTTGAATCGAAATTCTTTGGATTATTATTTATATTATCATTAAAAACGTTGGACTTTATTAAATTATATTCCTACATGTTGTATATACAGACCTATTCCACACTCAACTCCCTACGCCACACCACAGGCGCCTGAGTAGATGCTCGTGCGTCTATACAGGTATCTATATGTATATATAATAAAACAATTATTATATATACATATAGATACCTGTATAGACGCACGAGCATCTACTCAGGCGCCTGTGGCCACACACACTCACACATACCTATTTATACATCTAACTAGGCTTATATATACCGGTAGCCGTTATATGTGTATATTCTTCGTCTTACATATCCATCTTATAAGAACATATGGGAGTCTGCAGACAGTCGATTGGCCAACACAAGGCAGATCCCTCTCACACCCAACCCATCTCGTTCATACGTTTATCTAATTTTATTTTGAAACTCTATCGTTCTTGATCCCACAATGGCGCTAGGTATCCTATTCCACATGTCTATTGTCTACATATCTGTTACCATTATGGTATAATCAAACAGAATTAAAGTCATTCATACTTGCATTACGTGCTATAAGACAGCTTGACGACGTTCACAAGCACAAGTGCGTCAATGTGTGGATAGTTACATGTGTTTGTGTAAATTAATATGTTTGTGAGTGTAATAAAAAGTAATGCAAATATAGTATATGTTCGTAAATAAATGTTTGTTTACAAAATTAATGTTATATGGATGTTCAAATGCATGTCTACATGAGTATGTATGTGCGTGTGTAATGGCATGTACGTTTGGGTCATAATTTGGAAGGAACAAAATTATATATTTGTGAAAGAAATTGCAAAGTACACTGTAAAGTGATCAGCTCAGTAGCAGTAGGCTTTCAAGAATAAACTGAATAGCTCAATGAATTAATTGGGTGTGAGCTGGATCTGCCTTGCGTAGGCCAGTTGGGGGGGGGGGGGGGGCGCAGTGCAACCTTGCATGCACGAGTAGGAATGTGCATGTACGAGCATAAAGCCTGTACGTTTGTGAGTGGAAATATGTGTTTGTATAATGGATGTACAAAATTAATAATGAATGTACAATATGTTTGTGTGTGTGAGTGTGTGTGTGTGTGATAGAGAGAGAATGAGAGAGTCATTCACATGACTTGTCTTTGTGAATGTGTGTTTGTGTTTGTGCTTAGGAATGCGAATATATATTTGTGCGTGTGGTTCTGAAAGAACATTAGAGTGTGGGTGCGATTGTGGGAGGGAATATCAATGTGTGTGTGTGTGTATTCTGATTGGAAATGTGAAGGCGAGTGTGTAATTGTGAATGTATGTTCGAATATATGTGCGTTGTCGAGTGGTAATCTAAAAGTGTGTGTGTGTGTGTACATATATGAATATAAATCACCGAACTTGTTTGTCAAGGTGAATACATGCAATGCAAGTTAATGACATTGTGGGTAGGAATACGAAGATGTGTTCCAGAATGATTTTGTGCGTGAAAATGTGAATGTGCATGAGTTTGTGTGTGTTTATATAGTGAATCAACATAGAAGATAATAGGTAACATTTCTCAATTGATGATGCATATATTGTCTGGTGATTATTGGCATCCTCAATCTGTCTCTACGAGTAACTCCACACATACTCCTCAAGCAGCTCATCTCTATTAAATATTCAGTTAAATATAAAAATTGTATCAACTAAGAAAAGAGGTAGTGGGGAATGGGAGGAGTATAAATTGTAATTAAAGGACCAAGGCAGTCAATGGTACCAATTAAATGTGATTAGAGGATCCACCTGGTCCTCTAATCACAGATTATACTCCTCCCACTCACCAATATTCTATTTTTGTTCTAATGCTTCACCCATTGTATATTCTAATACACACACACACACACATATACTGTATATATATATAATGTGTGTGTTTGTGTGTGTGTGTTATAAACATTATAATAATTATTAGTTGTGACTGACTGACTTATTAGTTAATATTGCTGTCATATTGCTAGAAACGAATATGTAGAGGAAATAATGATAGAGGTGTTTTAAGTGGATGAAAGGTATCAATAAGAGAGATATGTATATGGTATTATAGCTTAGTAACCTGCCTTTTGTCTCCTTCATACACAGAAAAGAAGAAGAAAAAATAAGAAAATGGGAGCCCGCATAAAGCCGATTGGCCCACACAAGGCAGATCCCTCTTCTCCCAACCCATCTTGTCCATATGTCTATCTAATTGTATTTTGAAGCTCTCTATCATTCTTTATCGCACTATGGCGCTAGGTAGCCTGTTCCACAGGTATATACAACTCTTACCAAACCAGTATTTGCCTATATTTCTTGAAACGAAAAGTATCCCATTTGAAACTATTTGTTTGAGTTTTCTCGCTATCGCTGAGCTTCAGTACATCTTTCATATCCCCTGCATTTAGCCTATCTCACTTACCCACTTGAACACCTCTATCATATCTATCATATCATATCATATGTAACTCTGCGTCTTTCTAACGAATGTAAGCCTAGCTTCTTCAACCTGTCTTCATATGGAAGATTTCTATTATTACAGATTATTTTTTGTCATTCTTAGTTGTACTCTCTCCAAGGAATCTATGTTCATTCTCTAATAGGGACTCCAATTTTGAACAGCATAATTC
>CM064518.1:32601516-32694016 GCA_032716605.1 Paralithodes platypus | reverse complement strand
ACAGGCGCCTGAGTAGATGCTCGTGCGTCTATACAGGTATCTATATGTATATATAATAATTTTTTATTATATATACATATAGATACCTGTATAGACGCACGAGCATCTACTCAGGCGCCTGTGGTGTGGCGTAGGGAGTTGAGTGTGGAATAGGTCTGTATATACAACATGTAGGAATATAATTTAATAAAGTCCAACGTTTTAATTATAATATAAATAATAATCCAAAGAATTTCGATTCAACGGTCTAATTGGCTGAATTATATGGCGATAAATACGAAAACACTTGTGGTGGTGTCCCGTAGCCTACCCAGTGTGGCTGGGCTGCGTGACACCACTGGTAGTGTCCACGTAGCCCAGCCAGTGAGGCTGGGCTACGGGACACCACCAGTGGTGTCCCGTAAGCCCAGCCTCACTGGCTGGGCTGCGTGACACCACTGGTGGTGTCCCGTAGCCACTTCGTATTTTTTCCGGGTGGGGGTCGCAAGCCCACCGACCCAACCTCTTTAGTCGCCTCTTACGACACGCAGAAGGCACGTGGGACATATTCTATTCCCTAACCCCCAGGGGGGAAATATATAATAATAATAATAATAATAATAATAATAAAAAAATAAATAAATACAAAATAAATAATAATATCTATACTGTACCTGTGAGAGATAAGAGGTAGTACAGTGTTGGTAAGTGATCGTCTGTCCGTCGTCCGGTGGCATGACCATATGTAGCCCTATCTGCATCTCCAGTTCCTGTTGGCAAAGTGGATGGTGTTGGCAATGGTAGGACATGGCTGAACTCCTGCCCGAGTCCTCCTCAATAGTTACCTCACTCATAGACCTGCACACATACAGACCAATTACTGTACTGTAGTTATATTTGTATTATTTATAATTTTTATCGTCGTTCTTAACACCAATAACCCCCAAATTAAATTAATTAAAGCATGTGATTCTCCCAGGATTCAAAATTAGGATATCACATACAGAACTTACACGTTCCAACCATTACACCATCAAGACAGTTATAAGTACAGGCCACAAGTCGTAGCACAGTTGGTAGAGCACTCGCCTGCAAACTGAAAGGTTGACGGTTCGAGACTCTGGCCAGCCAGTGTATGTTATTGGTAGACAACAGTGGTGTTGGTGGAGCAATTGGTCTAGCAATCTGTGGTAACTGTCCACTGAAGTCCCTGCAACATCAGGACACCCACCCTAGCCCCACTCTTGAGCAGGTAGTGCATGGTGGTAAAAACGCATCATAGCGGCTTTGATCTATACATCAATATACATGCATGTATTTGTATACAGAAAATCACAAGAGCTCACAAACATTTGTCAGTAGCTGTACAAGAGTTAGGTGCACAACAGTTTAAATCCAAGTTTCTGAAGGATGATGGACATCAATAGGTGCATGAATTTAGTTTTCACCGAGTTTATGTTAAAACAAATATACAGTACAGTTAGATCACCTTATTTCGATCAATCTCATCTTGATATTTCGCATATCGATTGCACTTTCAAGCTCACACCATTCACTATTCTCGATCACAAATCGCCAAACTCAATAAGGCTGTTTCGTTGTAAAGTCTACAGTATTTCGTTGTAAACACTATCTCCCCGGCCTAACTCGCAAAACGTTCCAAGCCGTGCGCAAGGCTATGCAAATTTGTCCCTTTGCACAAGCGCAGTTTCCGCACAAGCGGCTAGTCTCACGTGCGCCATTGTATTCAAACCATTGTGTTGCGAAGGTCGTTCAGGAACTCACATTTTATCGAGAAGACAATGTTGTTAAGGCCACTGGAGGGGACCACGGTGGTGGAGGGGAAACGGCTACCCTTGGACCACAGCCAAGTGCAGTTAAAAAGACCGTGGAAAGTGTTAAATAATATCGTAAGGGAAAAAAAAACCGTACCAAATATACAGCGGCAGACAAGGGTAAAGTGTTGCAGCTCTTGGAAAAAGGCCACAAAGTAAGTAAGATTCAAAGACTTACAGGTATTCTACAGAGCACTATATCCACTATGAAAGGCAAGAAGGAAGAAATCAAGAAATCAGTGGATTTGGCTAAGAAATTATTCAGTGGAAATGCACTTGGACAAAGACGATTAACCTGCATTTACAGTAATAGTAATCGTTTAGTTGCAACCATGGAGTACTACCTGGAAAAGTGGGTTCAAAAGAGATCAAGGCAGTCAGCAAGTGTGAATGGACCCAGCTAAGAGAACAGGCTAGGATTTTCTACAATACCCTTGTTGTTAAGAAGAAACTGAAAAATCCCCCTCCATTTATTGCTTCTGTGGGCTGGCTACAAATATTTAAGAAGCGATGTGGCATTAAGTTTGCCTAGTATCAAGGTGAGCTCTCTTCTGCTGACGGTGAGGTTGCCGCCAATTATCCTGCAGTTGCCAAACAAATAATTGCCGAAGGAGGATATTGCAAGCATCAGATCTACAACTGCGATGAGACTGCCTCTATTGGACACGTACTCCCAAATCCACCTTCATAGCAAAGGCCGAACGACAAGCACCCGGAGTAAAAATGGCCAGAGAACGACTCGGCATCCTCTTCACCTGCAATGCATCAGGCAGTCATAAGATGAAACCTCTTGTAATACACAAGTACAAGAAACCCAGGCCTACAAACATGCAGATATGACAAAAAATAAATGTTTATTGGGAGACCACAGCCTCGGCCTACATGACTGCTGCACTTTCTATCGAGTGGTTTGATAAATATTTTGTCTCTCATGCCAAGAAAAAGTGTGAAGAACTGAACTTAGATTTCAAAGTTGTATTGTTCTTCGGCAATGCACCTGGACATGCTAAATTTCTAGTTGGTCGGCACCCCAGTGTCCAGGTCGTGTTTTTGCCCCCTAACACCACCTCGAAAATACAACCACTGGACCAGGAAATAATTGCAAATATAAAGCTGCTGTACTATAAATACATCCAAGACAAAATGCAGCATGAGACTGACAATGATGAAGAACTGGTAAAAATTGCAAACGCCGATAGTGACAGTGACACCGATCATGCAACAAAAGATGCGGCCACTACCGCCCAGGCTCCACCTCCGCCCAGACCACCACCCCTGCCTTGGAATCTGACTCCAATCATGACGACATCGCCTGCACCTCTCCCATAAATTCAGAAGATATCCCATCAGAAGAAGCAGTTTCAGTAAAAACATTTTGTAACAGTTCAACATTCGCCAAGCAGTGACTTCATGGTGACAGCTTGGAATAACAACAGACGCCACCATAAAACACGCCTGGGCGAATCTGCTACCTGAGGACAAGCAACTTTCCCCCACAAATTCAACGTCAGGCGGATCTACTGGCCGACACGCTCACCTCAATTACGACTGTAAGTGCACCTGGATTTCGCGATCTTAATGCGACTGATGTCATGAAAGAGTTGATTGGAGACAATGTTGACTCTAGTGAAACAGTGCAGAACCTTATCAACGAGGACGTGTTAGAAGACGAACCAGAAATGGCAGCCACCCAGCCAGAACCTGCCTCCCTCAGTGTCCAGCAATTGTCCGAGGCACTTGGGTACTTAGCAAGGGCCAAGAATATTGTGGAAAATAAGGTAGAGAGTGAAAAGTTTAAGCTGATGTTTAATGGCCTTAACGTGGAATTAATGGCGATTTACTACACCAAAGTGAATGAACAAAAACAGTCCACCATCACAAGGTTCTTTAAGATGCAACAGAGAGTCGCAGAAACTTTTGAAAACATCACAGAAGACGAGGGCACAGTGGACCTAGATGACTTGGATACCAAACTGCCAGATGACCCTGAGTTTGTGGGATTTCGTGAAGAATCGACAGTGCCGGTACCAGTGGCGAGAGAGTGAGAGAGGCGATAGTGGCACTTGGCAAGGATGGCAGGGAGTCGCAGTAACTCCCGCATTGCCTCGGAACCAACAACCCACATTCTTCCACATAAGCTTCTACTTCAACTAGTATAAGGTAACTAAAAGCTCTCGTTTGTACCATTTTATTTATTCAAACATATAATATATACGATAGGTATGCTATGTGTGATTTAGGGTGATTAAAATTGGTCATAGTAAGAAATGATGTGGTTTACTTGGCAACTAGCCGGTACTAATTGTATTTTCGCCCATAATAAGTAAAATTCATATCTCGATATTTTGAATCTCGATAGCTTTTTTCAGTCCCAATACCCATCGAGATAGGCGATCCCACTGTATATACACTAAATTGTGAGGTCATAAAAGCAGGTGAAGTATAGTTAGCTACGGTACATAAATTTGGATACACTCAGTGATTTTATTGATGGAAGGAAAGGCATGATTGCATTAGAAGTGTATTTTCTTACATACTGTAGTGACCAATAAACAGGCTCGAATCCCGGTGGATCACATATATGCTTTCATTAATTTCATTGGAGCTGTTTGGTGTTGTGGTGAAATTAATAAAATATAGATTACATCCCAATATTCTTGTAAGTCAATCATATAGTACTATGTTAACTTTAGGCCTATGTATATATTTTTTTGTTTTATAGAAAATAAAATAATAGAGGAAGAAACAACAAAGACAAAACAAAATAAAGTCTAAGTGCCTAAAGGGCAGTAAAGGCATCCTCCATCCATAAAATGTTTGCAACAATTGGACGTAAACTGTTGAGGGTTATATATACTGTATGGAGAAAGCAACTGCCATACATACATATTTCATGGAGTGGATACAAATTAATGTAGCGAACTGTGTGTGAATCTATATTTTGTTTTTTATGTTGTATTGTCCCTGTTTGGGTTCTGTCTCGAGTCAGCCACCTCCAGCTATAGGGTATGTGCCTGAGTATATACATACATATAATACATACAACTGTGCAACATAAAGGAGAGAGTAGACTGACTTAAAGGAAGGCCAGGACTGGAAGCCGTACTATGAAGTAAAGCGGCAGCGCTGGAAGTTCTCCCCCTGCCAGGCACCCAGTGTGTAGTTGTAGTAGTGGACTGTAAGAGGAAGATAAGGTCAAATAGAGATCCTGTTATGAAAGAGAGTGGTTAGCGCTTTCTTTAGATGCCATTATGTTTCCTCAGTTCATATTATCACCAACCCACCAATTACCTTACAAATATACCTAATTATAATGTAAAACTTGCAAAATAAACAAACCAAAACTTATACGAACACAGTAAAACGACAAAACAACTAATCAAAATCGCTATGTGGAAACAACGCTTAAGTAAAATAATAATTTATAAATAAAAGAACACAATCCACCACATAGGGTGTACATCACTACATGAGCAAGTTAATCTGGTTCCCAAGCAAACTAATCGCACACATATCAACGCACTATCGTCACATTCAAGGAATTAGTGAATTTGGGAAGTCGGGAACATTCTGGTATTTTTTTTTTACTAAACTTGCAAAATAAACAAACCAAAACAAGGACAACACATTATAAAGACAAAACAACTTATCAAATCACTGTGAAAATAACACATTAGCAAAATAAAATGTTGAAATAAAAGTACACAAAACCACCACATAGAATGTACATCATTATAAGAGTACGTGAATTTGTTTCCCAAGTAAATTAGTCGCACATACTGTATATTAGAGTGGCCAGCTTTTTCTTTAGATGCCATTATGTTTCCTCAGTTATAAAAGAATGAGATTATACTTTATTTTTGATAATGTAGAATCTTTATCTATCTATTGATCTATCTACCCATCTATATCTTTAATTAAAAATCTAAAGCTTGCAAAACAAACAAACCAAAACAATATACAGTAAAGCCAAAAGAACTTATCAAAATCACCATATAGAAATAACGTATTGAAGATTTAGCAAAATAATACTGTGATATTATAATGTAAAACTTGCAAAATAAACAAACCAAAACTTTGACGAACACAGTAAAAAGACAAAACAATTAATAAAGGGCGGGTGCCCAACCCCGAAAGGGGTTGAAATAGGGGAGCTATCCGCCCGCCAAAGGTGGCTTTCTAGGGCCTTTCCTAGCTGTTGCTGAGAGGATTGGGTTCTAGTCATGTGGTGATGGGCTGGTCTATCAGAGTGAGAACTGAGCGATCTCTGCCATACCCATAGCTTACTCTGACTGTGCCTTTTACTTGTATATTTTCTAGATCTCAAGTGACGGCGTCTCTTCCGTGGATTGACCTCCCAATCTACCAAGATTGGAAGCCAAAGCGTCACATTTTTCCTTTGCCCCTCAACTTTCTCTTCATAATTGCTGAGGGGCACAGGGCCTTGGGTGGGGCTTTGGCTTTCCGGGTGTTTCCTCACCCTCCTCAGCTCCCCGCCATGGAGTGGCTTCGGTCACCCAGGTTTATTGTGGTCGGCAGGGAGGGTTGTGTGGGGGGCGCTCGGTTATGGCCTTGGCCTTGCTCGGGGCCTTGGGGCTGTTCGGCCAGGCAGCTTGGGGAACAGCAATAACAACAACAATTAATAAAAATGGCTATGTGGAAACAACTCTTAAGCAAAATAATTCTTTATAAATAAAAGAACACAATCCACCACATAGGATGTACATTACTACATGAGCAAGTTAATCTGTTTCCCAAGCAAACTAATCGCACATATAACAACGCACAATCGTCATGTTCAAGGAATTAGTAAATTTTGGAAGTCCGGGACGTTCAGGTAAATTTGACTAAATTCTGTATGAATAAAGAAACTACAGCTAATATTTTAATTTAATATTTGACTAAATATGCAATTTGACAAGACTTCAACAATAGTACAACTTACAAACAGCACTCACTAACGATAGTGCTATCGGGTAGGTACCTGTAAGCATAGCATGCCTCAAGTGACCCCTACCAATTACAGTACTACCCTACAAATAACCTACATTTATTGTACAAATAAACTAAGGAAATCGCAAAATCAAGCAATTGATACTATCGACAATGAATAGATCAATATAATAAAGACAAATAATTGCAAAATATGAAGAAGGCACAACAGATTTAAACAAAGAGTATTCTTTTAACAAGAACAATTAATTTAAAAATTAATAATAATAGAAAAAGGTAAACAATTAATACATACAGACAAAAGTAAGCAGAGGTTATAAACAAAAATTCAAGTTATAATGCTTGATTAAAATTATTGATAGCAAATTTGAAAATACAGTACCTGTAGTCACAATAATTGACCTTAAAAAGATTAAATTTATGCAACAATTTACTTGTAACAAAACCTCTGTCTACTAAGAGTCTGTATAGTAACCTAGTTCTAGCCCAAAAGTCTTCTACTGTAGTACAAATTTTACAAAATCTTATTAGCTGGGAATAAAAACAATTATAAGTTAATTTACTATCGATATTACTACTAGGGAAAGAAAAGTTTATTACGTTAAAATTAAAATTGTCAACTTTGTGGTATGTTTTAAGTGTGCACTGTTCATTAACAATTTGTTGTTGTTGTTGTTGTTGTTCCCCAGGCTGTCTGGTCGAACAGCCCCAAGGTCTCGAGCAAGGCCAAGGCCATAAATGAGCGCCCCCACAAAACCCTCCCTGCTTACCACTAACAAAGCCCGGGTGACCGAAGCCACTCCAAGGCAGGGAGCTGAGGAGGGTGCAGAAACGCCTGGGAAACCAAAGCCCCACCCAAGGCCCTGTGCCCCTCAGCAATATGAAGGGAACGTTGAGGGGCAAGGGAAAAATGTGACGCTTTGGCTCCCAATCTGCCAACTTCTAGGTTGGCAGTAGGGAGGTCAATCCACGGAAAAGACGCCGTCACTTGAGATCTAGAAGATATATAAGTAAAAGGAACAGTCAGAGTAAGCTATGGGTATGGCAGAGATCGCTCAGCTCTCACTCTGATAGACCAGCCCATCACCACATGACTAGAACCCAATCCTCTCTGCATCAGCTAGGAAAGGCCCTAGAAAGCCGCCTTTGGCGGGGGGATAGCTCCCCTATTTCAACTCCTTTCGGGGTTGGGCACCCGCCCAATTTGTATACTGTATTTATATCAAGAACATTTTCAACTTCATCATTTACGTTACCTTGTCAGAGGGGGAGGGGGATGGAATTTGGATAAATTTGTTTAGCGACTTGATAAAAATTTAACATATTGCAAACAAGAATATCATTAATATATCTACTATTATTACTTAACAATTTAGCAAGTGCTAATTTTTCTAGGATGTTATTTTTCTTGCTATCAACCAAGTTTTCATAAATTTATATTCTAAAGGAAGCAAGAATAAGTCTGCAATTAAAGGGCTCGCATTTCCAACAACACTACTAGTTGAAATTATCTACATGTATTTAAGTTGTCCACTTATCAGTCTCAACACACATACCGTATATACTCATTATAGTAATACAGGTCTCCCTCGATTTCTGATTGTGTTACGTTCCTGAAAACCTGATCTTAAATAGAAAAATCATATAGCGAACCCTAAAATTAATGGGGTAAATGGGGATGCATTCTTGGACCAGCCAAAACCAAAACTCAAACACCTAAAAACCTATATTAAGATCATAAATTGGGGCATCGGATAGTGAGGGAGACCTGTACTTCATATAGGGTTTTCAACCTTGTCTGTTAAATAAGTACAAATTAATTGGGAAATATTTTCATACAGTTTATATGGGTTGTAGTTTTAAACATAGCTACCGGTACATACTTCTTAAGTTGCTGTACTGTATAATAATAACATATAGAAATAATATATTTATGTGTTTGGTGTTATTATTGTTTCATAACATGGTTTTGTTTTGCTATATCTTCAATGTGTTATTTCCACATAGTGATTTTGATAAGTTCTTTTGTTTATATACAGTATTGTGAGTGTTCCTGTTTTGGTTTGTTTTGTAAGTACAGTACAGTATTACATTTTAATTAACAGCTACCGATACACACTTCTTCCGTTGCTTTATCATAATAAAGTGTATCATAATACACTTGGATGCCGCAGTCTCTAGCCCACTCATACATAAATATTCGTGGACCTCACTTACATATAAAATATGGAAGTACAGTACTGCAATGTACTGTATATCTCTGGAAACAATACAGTATATTAATATAATTGTCTATACATCAACTACAAAACTATATATACTATACATTGAAAGCAAGTTTTATCCAAAATCAATCCAGATAGTTTTATTGCATAAAGTAAATCATAGGAGTAAATTCTTAGGAGTGGGCTAGAGACTATGGTATCCAAGTGTACTATACTACAGCTAAATTTGCCGTCTCAATTTTTAACATCTTTCTTAACACCAAACACCCCAAATTAAATTAATGAAAGCATGTGATTCTCCCAGGATTCGAACCTAGGATATCACATACAGAACTTACACGCTCTAACCATTGCACCAACACAGCCCTTACCGTCCCCATAGAAGTTGCTGTAGGGATGCTTAGCCACAAAACCCTCCTCCTCCGACTCTATACCGTTGTTAAGTGAGCTGACAAACGGCCTCGTGTCGTCCACCTCCAAGCTGACGTTACGTATGGTGTCCACGTACAGCTTCACGTAGTCTTGCTTGTACTGCTCAAAGTTGGACAATGTCCCGTACCTGAGAATAGACACTTAATTGAAGGATGAATGCTTCCTTTTTGAAAATTAATGGTTAATTAATATTATCATTAATATGGAGATTGGTTTCGGGGTCTTCTCCTGAGCGATCAAGATGTGTATGTTTTTTGTTTTTGTTTTTGTGTTGTGTTACGTTGTCCCTATTCGGGCTCTGTCTTGAGTCGGCCACCTCCAGCTATGGGGAATATGCCTGAGTATATACATTTATACACTAATATAATTACTTTTTCTTATGTGTATGAAGGAGACAAAAGGCAAAGCTGCCTGTAACAAGTGTCCCCCCCCAAAGTTGAAATAGTGCGAGAGCCAAATTCAAGACTTTTAATGTAACAACTTTTTTTGCATTTTTTGGCAATAGTTTGTGCATATGAAGCCGTTTTCTTCCACAGAAATACAGGGGCCACTCTCTAATGTAAATACCATCCCTCCTAGACTATGAACGTGGAGGGAGCTGCATGGATGGATAGACTTAGAAAGATGGGAGATCAGGTTCTATGATCTCATCTCAATTATAAAAACTTTTCATGTTTCTCAGCCCAGAAAAAGGCTACCTGGAACGCCGCCATTAGGACAAGAGACAGAAACTGTACCTCTTATGGATTACATACTGTGCATACATATATATACAAATTTAAAGACCGCCTCATCCAAAGAGAGCGGGAGATGGAGCCTTCCGTGTGCCGAGGCAATTAACCCTTTCAGACTCATATGATGCAGAGGTTGTCAGATTAGCAATAAGAAATAGAGTTCTCTCACTCTTATAATTACCTCTCCAAAATTAGTTTTCTGCCCACAGCTAACTCAAAGACAACTGCAGAGGTTGAAGTAACTAAACTAAAGGTTTCTAAATACCCCTGATGGTAACAAAGGTTTTAAAGTATCCCTAATAGGCTCAAAATTGCGTCATATGACGGAGAGGGTTAATTTGATAATCTAGCTTGTTCCTTTTCACAAGGGAGGGTCGCTCAAGCCCAACCACCCATTAAGAAGCTGCCAGATGAAAATTTCAGGAAATAGGGCCATTCACAAAACGCCCCCAAGTGGACGTGTCCCCCAACAACCTATGCCAGTATAATCTAATTTATTAATTTCACTCCCAACACCAAACACCTCCCAATGAAATTAATGTAAGCATATGACTTACAGGATTGACCACTCAACTTAGGGTTTGTCCAGTTCAGAGGCCCTCTATGCATCTTTTTAGCACTATCTTTTTAGATACTGTACAAGTAATAAAACAAGCTGATATAAAAGATGGTAAGACTAAGGCAAGATCTGACGTACTGACCAGTAAGTTGGGTAGAGTAAGTCCAGTTCATCTTTGAGACCCAACGATAGTCAATGTCGTTGAAGCGGAAATAGTAGTTGAACTGGTCCAATACTCCGGCCTTCATTAAGTCCGAGTATACCCCACCCGACACCGTCCCACCCAACACCATGATCACTGAAAACAAAGGAATATTAGAATAGTATGGTCCATAATACTATACAGGTCTCCCTCACTATATTTACAATATTATTATAGGTTTTTGGGTGTTTGTGTTTGTGTTTTGGTTGGTCCCAGAACACATCCCTATTTACCCCATTAATTTTAGGGTTCGTTATATGATTTTCCTATTTAAGATCGGGTTTTCAGGAACGTAACCCAATCATAAATCGAGAAGACTAGTAAAGTAGTCCATTCAAATTAACTTGGCAGCTTATTCTTCCCTTCTTGTATGTAATTGTTTATACAATAACCCTGTTTTTGTTAGACTTGACAGCACCAACTATATAAAATAGTAGCCTATAATAAAAAGCTAAAGACATATAACCTTTAAGAATTACTGAATAAAAGTACAGTATTAATACAGTATGCCGTCTAAGGGCTGATATCGATGCCAATTTGTATCCGACTGTGTACATGATAGTTATCCAAAAGGCAGCCACTGGTCTGATTATATACTGTACATATATAATAGATACAATAATTACAATACAACAATACAGTATATCAATTATGTACTGCACTCTCTACTTTGAGGTAAGGACACAAATGCAAAGTAGGACCCAAGTTTATTCAACGTTTCGCCAGACACGGCTTCTTCAGGAATAGCGCTATTCCTGAAGAAGCCATGTCTGGCGAAACGTCAAATAAACTTGGGTCCTACTCTGCACTTGTGTCCTTACCTTATCTGTTACGACCTATGCTGATTCTTCACCACTCTATACATTATTTGATATTACAATACCCGGTGTGGAAATTCCCGGCGCGACCGAAGCCACTCCAAGGACCTCTCTCCCTCCCTGCCCACCCCGAACCAACTTCCAGAAGCACATCCATACTCATATCTCTCGCCAATCCATCCACTCACTCACAGACAACACGCAGCTGCATGCACGACCTCCCGAAATCCATCCTTCCGAATCCTCCCTCCCTCGCGAGGACAGAGTCCACCTGGCCAGGCTGAGATGCGGACACCATCCAGCTCTCCTGAGCTATCAGAAGAGACTGGATGACTCCGTTGTCGACGTCTGCCCGGGATGTAACACAGCACCCCATACCATTAAACACATCATAGAAGACTGCATTTCACACAACCACTTACGCCAACAACACAACCTACACTCAATGAGAGCTCTGTGGGAAAGCCCGATCGTGGCCATGGCCTTCCTCAGGGACTCGGGGCTGTTCGGCCAGGCAGCTTAGGGAACAACAACAACAACAATACCCGGTACCTAACTCACTATTATCATCAGCCTTGAGTGACCATTTTGATGATATGATGATGATACCTGGTGGTGGTGGGAGAGTGTACATATAGGCAAGGTAAGCCAGGTACCCTGTGGTGGCGCACATCACGCCCAGACATAACAGGGCCGGGGTGTAAACACGCCACCACGCACCCTCATGCACCGCCTCCTTCTCTCGGGTTGAGGGGTTGGGGCTCATGTCTGTCGTGATGATCGGGGTAGGGTGCCGTGGTGATGAGGGTAGGGTGCTTTGCCTTGTGCTAATAACAGGCTAGGTTGGTGTAGTGGTGTTAATGATATTGCTTCCATAGATTAAACACTGATGGTATTGGGTATTGTAGTCCATTAGGTTGTGCCATTCCAGGAACAAACATACCCATGATAACACAGCTCAGCCTGTGTATACGCCATTAAAATTCTCCAGGAAGTAGAACAATATAAGAACATAAGAAAATGAGAATCTGCAAAAAGCCGATTGGCCCACACAAGTCAGATCCCTCTCATATCCAACCTATCTCGTCACTGCCCTCAAGCACAGAATTTGCTCACTTAAAGTCTGGAACTGCCTTGAGGCAGCAGTATATAATTTTTCAAGGATGACTCTCCTGGCATGAATTGACTCCAAATCTGCACATAAAAATATTATACTGTACTGTATACTGTATGTACTGGTCTGAATAAGAACAATGGGTAGAGGATTGGGTTTAATAGGAATGATAGAGATTGGGAGTTGAACCAGTTGCTGTTTGCTGATGACACAGCGTTGGTGGAGGAGTCTGAGGAGAAACTGCAGTGAGTATTCAAAGAGTTTGGTGTGGTATGTGGGAGGAGGAAGCTGAGGGTGAACGTCAATAAAAGTAAAGTGATGGTGTGTAATAGAAGTGCTCGTAGGGTGAATTTAAATGAGCGGCTGGATGGGGAAATACTGGAACAAGCGGAGTGTTTTAAATATCTAGGATGAGTGATAAGCAGGGAAGCAGGTATGGAAATGGAGGTAAAACAGAGAGTATGTGAAGGAAGGAAAGTTTTGGGAGCAATGGGAAGTATGTGGAAGGTGAGAAATCTCGGAATGAAAGCTAAAAGGGCAATGTATCAAGGGATAGTTGTACCAACAGTGATGTATGGGGATGAGATATGGGCTCTGAAGGCAAAAGAGAGAAGAAAGCCGGATGTGATGGAGATGAGCTGATTGAGGAGTACTGTATATGGAGTAACTCGTAGAGACAGATTGAGGAATGAAGAGGCAAGTAGGCGAGTGGGACAGCAGGAACATTTGGTAGGCAGAGTGGACAGAAGGGTGCTGTGCTGGTATGGACATGTTGAGCAAATGGGAGAAGAAAGGCTTACAAAGAGAATATATGAGTCAGATACAAGGGGAGGTAGAGGGATAGAAAGACCTCCATTGAGATGAAGAGATTGTCTTACATTTCGAATCCCATTACACCATCAGACAGTACACTAGGACCATACGGCTGGGAAAGTGTAGATAGCAGAGAAGAGGTGTTGTATGTCATTAGTCTGTATACGTCATCGAGGTGTCCCCCGACTGGGTACGAGTATGTGAAACACGCTAGGACGTACAGTACTATAGGTAGCGCCAACGAACTTGACAATAATCTGGACCCCTTAACTTTTTATAACTCAAAATAAATTAAAGCAATCGGGCTGACATTTATATCATTTGGGAAGAGTCCACCAGGGAATAGGTGTGGAAATTTACAACCAGTTTGTTCAAGGTCCTTTTGATTTACGAAGAGGTCAGGGATCGAGATAGTTGTCAAGTTCGTTGGCGCTACCTATACCACACCCACTAAATGTTCGTCTTGGCTGGGATAGAGCTCAGGTCAAGCAGATTCACACGTGAGTGTGCTCTCCACTCGACCGCCGCGGCTCTAATTTGTAGTACAAGCGTTAGAAGATAGAGAAATAACTATTGTTACGACCGGGACTCGTATAAAACAAGGGCTCTTAATCATTGGACTAGAAAGGCACACAGCCACAACGGTAACACTAGATCCAACCCTCGAACTTATAATGCCGGCACACAAAAACACCTATACCCTCCAGAGTTAAATCTGCAATAACGGGGTATTCTATAACTCGGTATAAATGCACTACTACTACTACAGGCTGATGATCTCTGATACAGCCTGATCACAACAACATACAATTACGTTAATAAGGTATACAAGGAAAAGGATAGAGAGCTTAATTAAATCACTGAAATGATTTAATGCAAACAAGAAGAAGGTATAATTAAAGTTACTCTAAACAATAATAAACTGTCACTCCTATATTAAAGAAAGTGAACGAAAGTCCTAAAGCATCGAGCAGGAATCTTCTGAAGAAAGTCTGATGCTGCTTAAGATGATCGAATCGGATTTTGAACTGTTATATAAAGCAGGAACAAGATATGACAAGTGTATGGACATACAGTGTTAACTGGCACGGGAATAATAATAAATGTGCAATAGTGTTATCTCCAATAACAAAAGAAGCCGGCGGGTGCCCAACCCCGAAAGGGGTTGAAATAGGGGAGCTATCCCCCCGCCAAAGGCGGCTTTCTAGGGCCTTTCCTAGCTGATGCTGAGAGGATTGGGTTCTAGTCATGTGGTGATGGGCTGGTCTATCAGAGTGAGAACTGAGCGATCTCTGCCATACCCATAGCTTACTCTGACTGTTCCTTTTTCCTATCTAGATTTTCTAGATCTCAAGTGACGGCGTTTCTTCCGTGGATTGACCTCCCAATCTACCAAGATTGGCAGCCAAAGCGTAAAATTTTTCCTTTGCCCCTCAACTTTCTCTTCATAATTGCTGAGGGGCACAGGGCCCTGGGTGGGGCTTTGGTTTCCCAGGCGTTTCCACACCCTCCTCAGCTCCCCGCCATGGAGTGGCTTCGGTCACCCAGGCTTTATTGTGGTCAGCAGGGAGGGTTCTTAGGGGGCGCTCAGTTATGGCCTTGGCCTTGCTTTGGGCCTTGGGGCTGTTCGGCCAGGCAGCTTGGGGAACAACAACAACAACAACAACAAAAGAAGTACTTCCTCAAGCAACGTAAAAGCCTGCTCAGGTTGTGCAACTCAACAACAACCAAGGCTTACAATCAACGTGAATAAAAATGCTGCATACATAACAAAAGAGTTTATAATCTTAATCGGGTGTCTGCTAGGCGAATAAAGTCTAGCTGGGATGTAGTAGGCTAGGAAACAATGGCTGAGCAAGCGGCTCGTAGCCTAGCGAGGTCCTTAAGACTGTACGGCCAAATTACGTTAAAATGACGGGGTGCTCTCTCGAGAGATCCAGATCGCTAGTATCTGGTTCTCTCCTGGCGACCCTCTCAAAGTCAAAGCAAAATGAGTTAGCACAGTGTTGGGTGGTAGAGGCAAAAGCCCTCACTCGCAACACAGTGCTAAACTCACAAGGTACACAGTCAGAAAGACAACCTAGGCTTCCCACGTATCCGTTGCGATTGTACAGGTTCAACAAAACCTAGTACACATCGGAAATCACAACAACAATGGCCTCACCCCAGTCTAGCATTAAATAGCCCAGCAGACAACCAAGTAAAAGGTAGGGAGACACCGTGAGTGTGTCGAACCTCTACATTGTGGGCTTCTCGGTCAACTGTAATGATATTCCTATAACAACAGTGTCACAAGTTAAATATCTCGGACTAAAACTGGACGCGAGTTTGTCAGGTGAAACAATTTTGGAATCTATCCTGAGTAAGTGTAGAGCACGTATAAAATACCTGTATAGACAGGTGGGATGCTTGCCCGCGGCGACCAAAAAGACCCTCTGCCAAGCGCTTGTTCAATGTCATTTTGACTATTCTGTGTCATCCTGGTACTCTGCATCATCTAAATCAGCACAGCACAAACTTCAGGTCACTCAAAATAAAATGGTTAGGTTCATGCTGAACCTAGGACCCAGATCACATGTTGGCCAGGAACAACTTCAGTCACTAGGTATGCTCAATGTCACTGACAGGGCCAAACAAATCAGGCTCACTAATGCCTTCAAAATTTTCTATGACAGAGCTCCAGAGTACCTAAAGAATGATTTTGTTAAAGCAAATGAGAGGAGTGGACATAATACAAGAAACAGGATGTTTAATTTTAAGGTCCCGAGAATCCAAGGACAGGGTAAGCAAACATTCTTCTTCACCACCATCAAAGACTGGAACGACCTACCCCAGTCAGTCCGTGAAAAGAGAACACTGTATTCCTTCAGACGTAGCCTGAAGGAACACCTGAACCGGACAGCTGCGAGAAGGGAGCACCAAGCTTATGTCTACTACTAAATGCGACATAAGAGATAGACAAACCAAACTGAAATGATTACTGATTACGGATTACTGATATTTACTATAGGATGTAAGGTATCTTAAAATAACCCCCTAGAAATACTTTCTCTAAAGTATCTATTTCTTTATCCTCCCCATTTTTCCCCAGCTAACCTAATCCCACAAGGGCCCCAATGGAAATACGCCTAACGGCCTTATTGGGCTATCCTTAGTTGGAATTATGCAAGGCTGGTACATGTCATATTTGTAACAAACTATGTGGTACCAACTCTGTAAATTGCTAACTGAATAAATATTATTATTATTATTATTATTATTATTACAGACAAAATGGTAACCCCTCCAAAATGCCTAACTAAACATGTAATATCTGAGAGCTTCAGCATATAATACGATGGCCGATGTATGAAATCGTGCAGAACCAAAGGGGAGTTATGATATTAAATAGATTGAAAGAATGAGAGGTAAGAAGTTGAGAGAGAGAGAAAGTGTTCTATAGGTAGAAGTCGGGGACAGGTAGCAAGGGATATGTGAAGGGTATGCTGGTCAGGCAAGCTCTGAGCAAGGAAGGCACAAGGCAGCGGGGAGTGCGGGGGGGGGGGGGGGGGCCACTTCCTGACGCGGCGGGAGGGTGGTGAGGCAGCCAGTCACTCAGAGGGCCCGGTCGTGGCATGACGTCACCGAGACAACGTGTAACACTACGCGACTACCCTCTGCCTCCAGCACTTACTCACTCACACTCTCTAGCTGTATCATTCAGTCTTATACATTAAACTTATAACTGATGATATAAAATATAATGCATTGTCACAGGCGAAAACAAAGACCACTTCTATACTGCCTGTAACATGACGATTCACAAGAAAGAAAGTACAACATTGTAGATAGACTGTAGCCAAATGCACTGCCCTGGCGAGTGTTAGCGAGTGGCCAAGCGAGCGGCTGAGCCCACGTGGCGTTCTGCCAAGCTGCAGGCGTCACACTATAGATCAGGCAAGATAAATGGTAATTAACAGGAATAATCGGAGAATGCTTGTGAATATTGTAGATGAGTGATAATGCGGTCGTTACTTGACTTTTATTGACGTTCATCTTCAGCTTCCTCCTCCCACAAACCACACCAAACTCTTTGACTACCCGCTGCAGTTTCTCCTCAGAATCCGCCACCAACGCTGTGTCATCAGTGAACGGCAACTGATTCAACTCCCAATCTCTACCATTCTTTCCTACTAAACCCAATCCTCTACCCATAGTTCTCATTTTCACCTTCCTCACCACACCATCCATAAATATATCAAACAGCCACGGTGCCATTACATTAGAGAGAGCCATTCGCACAAGATCTGATAAATAGGTAGAGTACTGACCTGGGAATACTGAAGCAGTGTGTCCATCAGGCCCCATCCCCAGCAGTAACAGCTCAAACGTGGGCCAGTCAGTGTCAGGGAAGCTGCTGCGTACCTCTTCTCATAGTCAGTCGCAGCTGCAGACACTACAGGGACAAAGTACAAATACATTCAATAGTTTATAAAAAATCAAGATAAGAAACATAATTTGACGACTAAACACTTTCTCCATCACAAAATTCACAAAATACAGGCGGATCTAAAGCCTGCAAAAGTTCAAACTCATCGAATGCGGAGGATTAGGCACTTTTTCTTGCAAGACCTCAGTTGTTCTCAGTTATCTTTTAATTGTTGCTCTCTGTTTTCATTTCTAAGATTATACCATAAAAATAATCCTTATCAGCATCAGGGAAGCTGGTGTGTAACATTACTTCTTATCATAGCCAGCCACAGACACTACAGGGTCAAAGTATAGACATTCGATCGAACAAACGAAAGTATGACGCCTTGCTTCCTCAAAAAGTTTCCTAAAAGGGATGGTCATGGCAGAAATCACTCTCAGGCTCCCATTGCCCATTCCAGTATTATTACTACCATACTATGAGGATTAAGACTTAACACTGATGGAGCAGATCAAGAACAGTCCCTCACCTAGATGGCACTTCCACCGCTGTTTTGCTGTTTCAGTTAGCATACCGAGCAGTCTTCTGAAGTAGTGACCTACTGGTCCACCGCTACAGACTGCACCATTGAAGTGGTGGGTGATGGGTTCATCACATCCCTATGCCAAAAGAATAAGTACTGTACAGTACTGTATTTGGAATTATGCTAAGTAGTGTAGGATGAAAGTGCATGTGGCTTTATGCAAGAAAGAAAGAGAGTGTGTATCTTAACCCTATCCGACATATGACGCAATTTTGAGCCTATTGGGGATACTTTAACCCTTTCTCTGCGGGGTGTTTTGGGCTATTTAGGGCATATTCAGGCACTCCTGAATGATGAATCAAGCATCTGCATTAAATGAACTCTATTCTGCCAAAAACTAGGCGAAAATAGCTTCAAAATGAGACCAGAACGGGCCTCGTAGGTGGCCTGGTTCACCCGCAGCGGTGCCATAGAAACGCGGGAAACCCGCTATTTATTAGCACTCGCTCGCTCGGCAACACTGTTGTGAGAGGCATTGAGAGACCCGTGCGAGACACAGTCTACCTCAGTGAGCCTCTGGCTGCTCTGAGGGTTGGAGGTGGGCCCCTCACGCTCCCGCCCACTGTCACTCGATTTCTACGGCTTTTACAGGCTTTTAAAGCCTGGAAATTGCTGTAAATTGCCAGGACGTTCCAGAACGTCACCTGCAGGGAAAGGGTTAAAGCCTTTGTTACCAACAGGGGTATTTAGAAACCTTTAGTTTAGTTACTTCAACCTCTGCAGTTGTCTTTGAGTTAGCTGTGGGCAGAAAACTAATTTTGGAGAGGTAATTATAAGAGTGAGAGAACTCTATTTCTTATTGCTAATCTGGCAACCTCTGCGTCATATGTGAGTGAAAGGGTTAAGAGCAAGCTAGAAATACTCTTTATGTAACTGAGGCACTGACATAATAATCAGCAAATATGAATAAAGATGGGAGTATAGAGGATGAAGTGCATGAGAGGGTACAACAGGGAAAGAGGGTCGTAAGAATGCTGAAAGTAGTGACATAGAATAGGGTGGTGAGCATGGAAGTAAAGAAGTCATTGAATGATATTGTAGTAATCCTTACATTGACGTATGGGAGTGAAGCATGGACTTTCTTTGGAGAAACATAAATCAAGAGTGAGAGGGGTGGACATGAGTTCTTGTACTATACTTGAGAAGTGCTTGTGGAGTTATAGGGAGAGTCAGACAGACAAATGAGGAAGTATGTGAGCATTGTGGTTTGGATATGGATGTGCTGGAGAGTGTGAAGAGCAACACCTTGAGGTGGTTCAGTCATGTGGAGCGCATGGTGAGTGAAAGAATGACTAAACAAGTGTATGAGAGTGAGGTGGAAGGGCAGAGGAGAGCAGACCGAGAGTGAGGTGGAGGGATGGAGTTAATACTAGACTACTAGAGGTATATGAGTGAAAGTGGTGTTGAGGGGCAAGATGGGTGCCAGTTTACAGATAAAGGTGCATGGAGGCGATTCATTCATGGCCACCCCCTAGGGGATCAAAGCATCTGGTGATAGATAGAATAGTCTTCTTATCAGCAACATACCGGTAACTAAAAAATTCCCTTCAATCAGATGACAACCTTTTTGTTTTGTGTTCTTTAATTTTTCAAAATTATATTTTGCTGAAGCGTTATTATCACATAGTGAATTTGTTAAGTTCATTTGTCTTTATATTGTGTCGTCCCTGTTTTGGTTTGTTTATTTTGCAAGTTTTACTAGCATCTTACTCTAGCTACCACCAATTTTTTTTATACAGTAAAGCTAAGAACAAATCTCTAGGTTCAAAAGGTTCAAAACTATCTTAACTAATCCTAAGACATCATTCACAAGCTGAGTAAAACCATCTGGGGGTAACTTAATTACAATTAAAGAAGTATTATCTGATTGAAAGGGTGAATTGAGGAAACACTACCTGTATACACAAGTGATTATTATACTGTTTTGTTGCATCTGACAGTAAATTGAATCCCTGATTCCTCAATAACTAACGGAAAAATAAGGAACTACTATGTCTCTGCTTCATATTAGTGCCAAGTTTTCATAATAAACAACAGATTCAGCTACAAAACCTGCATAGCCTAATAGCAGAGTAACAAAGATGAATAATATACAACAGATTCAGCTACAAAACCTGCATAATAGTGGAGTAACAAAAATGAAGACATTGCAATTTACTGTCAGCTGGAAAAAAACAGAGCATAGCTCGTTTCAGGTTACAGGGAAGTTTAAGCTACAGACGTTGATATTTTGCTGAAATACAAGGTCCTGGTTCAAATCCCAATACGCCCAGGGAATATTCTGTATAGCCAATATGCATTGAAAGCGTATTCCAATCTTTAACCCCTTCAGCACCAAGACACCTACAGTATACCGCTTTTTTTTAACTGACGCTGAATTGCAAAGTTCCCATCAAGATTTCTCAATTATTTTGAAAATTTTGTAGTGAAATATGGTGCTAATTATTATAAACTTGGTATTAAAAGGATGCAGAGACATACAGGTCTCCCTCGATTTACGATTGGGTTACGTTCCTGAAAACCCGATATTAAATAGAAAAATCATATAGCAAACCTTAAATTTAATGGGGTAAATGGGGCAGCGTTCTCGGACCAGCCAAAACCCAAACACCAACACCTAAAAATCTATAATAATATCGTAAATCAGGGCATCGGATAGTGAGGGAGGCCTGTAGTAGTTTCATATTTTGCCATTACGTATCGAGAAAATAGCTGCTAAGGGATTCAATTTACAGCCAGTTGAAATTAAACTGACTAGTTACCTTTGATTCTAGCTAAGATTAGATGGTGTAATGCAGTTTAAGATGCACCTATGTTACTAAGAGGGTACTGTATACTGTATATAGATCATATTTACCCATTTGAGTCGTATAGGTAGAAACATAGACTACAGTAGATCTGGACTGGACACAAAAATGGAACTTTGCAGTAAGGGACCCAAAATCGGAGAATGAAACCCCAAATTCGAACCTCGAAACCGCGAAAATGTGATATTTTCGCGGGTTCGAGGTTCGAACTTGGGGGTTCGTTCTCCAATTTTGGGTCCCTTACTGCAAAGTTCCATTTTCGTGTCCAGTCCAGATCTACTGCAGTCTATGGTAGAATATAAACTAAAGAAATTGTCTAAGATAACCAGAATATGATGAGAATTACGTAATGGGAGTGAAGGGGTTATTTTATTTATTTATGTAGAGCAGATTAACCAGACCACTGAGCTCCATACGGAACTCTCATAGGTCTGGCCCGAAGGATTGGATCAGATTACTGAAAGGAGCTTAAGGAGACGCCTTACCTAGTGTTAAGGGGAGATGGGTCTTTTTCTCATCCCCCTTCTTCCTCATGTTTAGCCCTATTATTTTTTAGATTAAAAGACGCTCGGCCATTAGTTTGGCGATTTTAAGACCTTTGACCCGATTTCTTTATCAATATTAAGACTTTTGGGGTCATTTAGGTGTCGTTTTTTCCTTGCGATTGATAGCCAACCAATAATTTAATAGGAACCGGCCTTTGGCCAGCACACTTTTCTATCGAAAAAAGTACAAATTTATATTGAAGGAGGGTCTTGGGCAGGTGTTTTTTAAGTTTGTTGGAGGTCTAGGGAGGAAACTAAAAACATAATTAAAAGATACATAAATGAGCAAACAAATATGCACATCTCCCCTTAAGCTCACAAGCTGGTGAAAATAGTGAATGACTGAAATGAAAAGGTACTGAGTTTAGTTTTATTGACCACGAGGCAGTACCATAATTATACCAGATGCCAGCATTCCTCAAAAATACTATACAGTACTCAGTTCATAATATGTAGGCCAGAAATTTAGACCTCTAACTATTGTTAGTCCTCAATTGACCACTTGCGAGTTTTAGGCTAAAAGGAAGTTGGAGTTTTTTACATCGATATATAGCAGAATTACCAGCTAAAATATGGGTGTATTTCATATATCTATATATCTATCTATCTATCTATCTATATGCTCAGGCCCAATCCCCATTTTGGGGATAGCCGACTCAAGACAGAGCAAGAACAGGGAAAACACAAAAACAACATAAAACAACAAATAAGCACAGATAAAAAGCACAAACTCACACACATCCAGGTCACCCAGGAGAAGACCCAGAGACCAGGGTCACCAAGGTCGCTCCAGCACTCCCCCGGCCCCCGACCACCCGGAGAGGTTCCGATCTCGGCAGGCAGACATGCAGCGGAGCCAAAGCCACAAGCCCTCCCACCACACTTCCAGGCGCACCCTTCATATTAATCGTCTCCCAGGGCCAGGCGCCTGATGGACTATTATCTAGTCCAACTTGCGCCCGACCCCTTACTCCAAATGACCACGTGTTCACTCAACTATTCACAAGCATTCTCCATTCACTCCTGTCCACCACCACTTCCCCTGCCTGATCTATAGTCATTCCTCTATCATCCAAAGCCTTTCTTACAGTCTCCATCTCAATGGGGGTCTTCCTGCCCTTCTATCTCCCCTTGTACCTGACTCACATATTCTCTTTGTAAGCCTTTCATCTCCCATTCGTTCAACATGACCATACCAGCTCAGCACCCTTCTGTCCACTCTGGCTGACAAATGTTCCTGCTGCCCCACTCTCCTACGTATCTCTTCATTCCTCAATCTGTCTCTACGAGTAACTCCACACATACTCCTCAAGCAGCTCATCTCCATCACATCCAGCCCTCTTTTCTCCTTTTTCTTCAGAGCCCATGTCTCAGCCCCATACATCACTGTTGGCACAACAATTCCTTGATACAGTGCACTTTTTACTTTCACTCCGAGATTTCTCGTCTTCCACATACTTCCCATTACTCCAAAAACCTTCCTTCCTTCACACACTCTCTGTTTTACCTCCACTTCCATACCTCCACTCCTGCTTATCGTTCCTCCTAGATATTTAAAACACTCTACTTGTTCCAATATTTCCCCATCCAGCCTCACATCTAGATTCACCCTATGCTCTCCCCTATTACACACCATTACTTTACTTTTATTGACGTTCACCTTCAGTTTCCTCCTTCCACAAACCACACCAAACTCTTTGACTACCCGCTGCAGTTTCTCATCAGAATCCGCCACCAATGCTGTGTCATCAGCGAACAGCAACTGATTCAACTCCCAATCTCTACCATTCTTCCCTACTAAACCCAATCCTCTTCCCATAGTTCTCCTTTTCACCTCCCTCACCACACCATCCATAAACATATTAAACAGCCATGGTGACATTACACAACCCTGTCGCAAACCTACCTTTACCTCAAACCATTCACTCAACTCACCATTTCCTACTCTAACACACGCTCTGCTCCCTTCATAAAAACTCTTAACTGCTTCTAACAAATTTCCTCCAATTTCATAAATCCTTAACACCTTCCAAATTTCTTCACGATCCACATGATCATACACTTTTTCCAAATCCATAAAAGCCCTAAATATCTCCTTATGCTTCTCTAAATACTTCTCGCATAACTGTCTTACTGCAAACATCTGATCCACGCACCCTCTTCCCCTCCTAAAACCGCACTGTTCTTCTCCTATTGCAACTTACGTACACTTTATTATCCTCTCTATCAACACCCTGCCATACAGCTTTCCAACCACTGATAATAAACTAATACCTCTATAACTTGAACAATCCTGCCGATATCCCTTCCCCTTGTACAACGGCACAATACATGCACTCTTCCAGTCTAATGGTACCATTGACACAACAAACCATACATTGAAAAGTCTCACCAACCAATCTATTATCACATCTCCACCCTTCTTTATACACTCCACAGCAATACCATCCAAACCTGCTTTTCCCGCTATAATTTGTTTCACTGCTTCTTTCACCGCATTTTCCTTAATCCTTTCATTCATTCCCTGCCACCTGGGTGGCCTGGGTAACCTATCTCCATCAACCACTGCTTCTCTTCCATCTCTTGCATTTAACAAAGATTCAAAATACTTGGCATATCTTTTCCTCACTTCAACTCCTTCCACTAGTTATTCTCCATTTGCATCTTTCACTGACTCTTCCCTCTTTTGTCCTCCTTTCCTTACTCTATTTACCTCCTTCCAGAACATCTTCTTTCGTTCTTCAAAAATTCTCACTCAACACTCTCAAAACACCGTCTCTTCTCCTCAACTGCCTTTCTCACCGTATCATTCCACCACTCGCTTCCCTTCCTGATACCTCTGCCTCCTACTTTCCTTTTACTGCATATTAACTACACACCAAAATTGTACCTTTGCAAATACAACAATAAGGACTAAAAAGAATGGACTTGGTTTTGATTTGACACCCTGTCTGGCTGACTCCTCCCAAATGGTAAAAGTATTAGCTTGGTTACTGTAGTCTTTTTTATGCTATAGAGGTTTGTGGTCAAGATTTTTTGGCCTACTTACAATGAATAAGACACAAGAAGCTATGATCTCCTAAAATTGACAAGAAGGCGACTATAGCTTTTTGCAGCTAATTTTTTTATTAGTCTTACCCTCAAGCTCTGGATCCACAACAACAAACTGGTAGTCTTTGAGTGGTGTCGGCCCCACTAGCCCAGCCCGGTAGAGGTTGAAGGTGAAGTCGGGGTCGGAGAACGGCACCAGACGTTCATCACAGAACAGACACCACTTCCCCCACTCTGTGTTTATGCCAGCAGCACCACCACACACAAACTTAGCTATGGACCCAACTGTAAAGTGTTAATTGGTATATTGATGGTATATTGATTGGTATATTGATGGATGGATGGATGGACTTTTTAATGCATGGTGATTCTATTTACTTATCTCGTTTTGGCTAACATTTCAGTTAAGATTATTGTTATCGTTTTGTTTACTGAATTTGGCAGGCATTAAATTTAAGTTGTCAGTTTCTAAAATTAAGTGAGCCTGAGTAGGTAACAATGTGAAACCTCAATGTGGCACCATACTATTATTGCAAACTTTACAACTATTTTTACTTGGCTAATTACAATTTAACACACACCTAAACTTTGTCTGATACAGAAATCCTCCCCCCCAAAAAAAAAAAAAATAAATAAATCCCCACTTTTCTATTATTATTTTGTATTTTCTATTTACCTGTAATTCAATTTGTTTTCTTTCTTGGGGGTGGCCGCCTCAAGACAGAGCAAGAACAGGGAAAACACAACATAAAACAACGAACAAACAGACAAAACACAAATTCACACACATTTAGGTCACCCAGGAGAAGACCCAGAGACCAGGGTCACCAAGGTCGCTCCAGCACTCCCCCGGCCCCCGACCACCCGGAGAGGTTCCGATCTCGGCAGGCAGACATGCAGCGGAGCCGAAGCCACAAGCCCGCCCGCCCACCACACTTCCAGGTGCACCCTTCATATTAATTAATTAATTTAATTAACTAAATAAAAATAAAATAAAATAGTGAGACTACCACCGGGGCAGGCCACGATTTGAACGCGGGTTCCCACGGTTAAGAGGCGAACACTCTCACCAGCAGACCAACAGATATACAGTACAGTATATACAGTAGTCTGCTTAGTGCTTATGCTCAAGTGATTTTCTGCATCGTATTTCCGTTTAAGCTCTCTGCCACAACTGCTGGTGGCATTACACTAAGACAACTATTTTCAAATTAGAAAAGAAAATTACAGACTGGAGGCTTACAGCACTATGAATCTGGTCCCAGATTTATAAATCAATACGAACTATGATACAAATCAAATTGACCACAAGTGCTAACAAAATACTCCCCAAGGTGTCAATCCCTCCTTATCTCCACTCCTTTGCAGTCCTTTTCATTTGTATCGTACTTAACCCCTTCTGTACCGGCGACGTCTTATTGATTATATTCTTGCTATATTTAGATGATTTTGTGCAGTTCAAGAAGGATTTGAGGTATATAAAAGGATTAAGTGAAATAGTTCGAAGCCTTTTAATTGCTGGAGACCATTTCCAAACTGAATGAAATTGTCTAACAGTAGCCAAAATAATGCTAAAGGACGTCGTCGGTACAAAAGGGGTTAAGGTAGATTTACACAAGCTTTTTCCCGCAACTATTATCCACAATTCTAATATGAATATGACAGCTCTTCTGATATCGCTTTGCTAAATCTTCAATGCGTTATTTCCACATGGTGATAATAATCAACTTGCTGTCTAGTGTCCAATGCCAGCGTAAAATAGTCTCAGAATGTTGCCAGAAAAAGTTGCGGAAAAAGTGGTTGTGTAAACCCGCCTTTAGTTGTACAGTACTGTAGTTAGCAAATCTGAGCCTTAACCCTCCAGCCCCGGCTATGTATTCCATATATATTCCCCGAAATCCGGGGATTTTGGCCGAAAAACGTCTACGCCTAGGCTACCGTATCTTTGTTATTTTGCTTGCTTCCGGATTCCCGTGCATCCCCAAGCGTAGATGTGTTTCGTACCTGTAGAATGGCGTTAAGTAGAGCTCTCTAAGTCAACTGGTTCAGTTGTGATGATGATTTCATTGGAGATAACTTTATGGCAAAAACAGCCACTCTACACTACTTTTCGCTACTTAACAATAACATACAGGCACACACGAACAAGCGACGCGCTCCTTCTTGTGGTCGGAGATGCGCGGCGTCGGTCCAGCTGGCTGTTGTTTACATGCGTCGGACGGACGCCTCGCACACCAAGCTTACAGGCTTTCAAGCTCATGGGTGCCTCAGCACCCTTCCGGGTTGCGCGGGGTGGTCTTTTTTATGGGTGCCTCAGAGCCCTTCCGGGTCTGATGGGTTAAGCATGTAGTTGCTAGATGAATGTGTTTGAATCTCACTTATGACCAGAAATAACAAATATCTCTACCGGTATTTTAAGAATGACTAAATACTAAAGATATGATTAATTCCTTCATTAGTAGACAATTTTAAGCTAATCATATTTACGAATGTTAGTGATAACCTATATTTACGAATGTTAGTGATAACCTATATTTTATTAATTTCACCAGAACACATAAATTAGAGAACAAGTGGGGTAACGGTAATTGAATTAACCCTTCCATGTACGGGAAGACGCACCTGCGTCTTCCTGGGACACTTAAAAGCCTTTGCAACCATCAGGGGAGTTTATAAACATTTAGTTTATTTTTTTTAACCCCTGCAGTTGTCTTTGAGCGAGTTTGGCAAAAATTAATTTTGGGGAGGCTGGGAGCTAATTATGAGATTATGAGAATTTTATATATAATTACTAAGTGGCATCTTAGGAGCCTGAAAGGGTTAAAAAAGGTTAACTACATGAGGTCACCACATAACCAACCTAGAAAACTGCCCCTACCTGTTGTTGTTGTTGTTAAATATGTGTTTATATTATACTAGCCCTCTGGGCCGAAGCCCTCATAGGGCTAGTGTTCGGCGGGGAGTTAGTAAGTCAAGTCATATAGGTCACTGGTCAGATGTCATCATATAGATTAAGAGCTTTCAAGAAATGACGGATGGCTATGAAAGAAAATGAATCTGAGTCAGAAAGGATGTCCTGTAAAGAGGTGCGTCGCAAGAAGCGCCGTCTTTCAGGGTCGTACATGGGACAAATGCAAAAAATATGATGAATAGTAAGAACTGTGTGACAATGGTGACATTCTGGTGGTGGACTACAGGGAGTGGTCATTAGATATCCATGAGTGAGTCCTATGCGTAATCGAGTTAAGAGGGTTTGGTCAGCGCGACAGGGGCTGAGTGAAGTGGGCAACATGTGAATGTCGTCTTTGATGGAACGAAGGTGACCTCCTAAAGGTTGATCCCTCCATTCTGAGCGCCACTTATCATGAATATGCTGTCGAATTACAGGAATTAGGTCATCCGATCTGAGGATAGTGGATGCCGGAGCACCTAAACAGGCTTGTTTAGCAAGGGTGTCAGCACGTTCATTACCCGCAATGCCTACATGGGCGGGGATCCAACAGAGCAACAAAAGGTGTATGTTGTTGTCTTTATGGACTTGGAGAAGGCCTATGACAGAATGGATAGAGAAGGTATGTGGAAAGTATTTAGAATATACGAATTAGATGGCAAGTTGCTGAAAGCAGTGAAGAGCATGTATGAGGGTGCAAAGGCGGCAGTACGTGTGGAGAATGAGCAGAGCGAGTTCTTTGACCTGAATGTTTGGTTGAAACAGGGGTGTGTGATGTTCCCGTGGTTGTTTACTTTATACAGTATATGGATAGAGTCTGATGCAGTTGATGATGCAGTTTTTACCACCATACACTCCCTGCTTAATAGCAAGGCTAGGGTGGGTGCCCTGATGAATCAGGGACTTAGTGAATAGTTGCCACAGATTGCTAGACCGCACCGTTCACCAACAGCACTGACATCTGCCAATAACACACTGGCTGGCCCGAGGCTCGAACCGCCAACCTTCACGGTTAGAAGGCGAACGCTCTACCAATCGAGCTACGGCCTGTGTCGTGAAAGAAATACAAGGAAGAGCAGTGGATGTTGGTGTATCGCTGATAGGGGAGGGAAATGAGTGGAAGCTACCTGTACTGCTGTTTGCTGATGATACAGTTTTGATGAACGATAATGAATGGGAGTTGCAGGGTCTGGTAAATGAGTTTGCAACAGGGTGCGAAAAACGAAATCTGATGGTAAATGCGGGGAAGAGCAAGGTTATGGTCTTCGAAAGGGGTGAAGCCACAGAGTGTGAGGTGACGTTAAAGTGTGGAGAGTGTCAGCTCATTTAAGTATCTGGGCAGTGTGTTGAGTAAAGATGGGAATATGGATGAAGAAGTGCGGGAGAGGGTGCAACAGGGGAAGAGGGTTGTAGGAACGTTGAAAGCAGTAACAAGAAATAGGGTGGTCAGTATGGATGTGAAGAAGTCCTTGCATGACAGTGTGGTAATCCTGACACTGACTTACAGAAGTGAAGCATGGACATTTGAGAAGAGACTCAGACCAAGAGTGAGAGCGGTGGAAATGAGTTACTTAAGAAGTGCGTGCGAAGTTACATGGAGGGATAGACAGACGAATGAGGAAGTAAGAAGGTGTGGTGTGGAGGTAGATGTGCTGGAAAGTGTGAAAAGGAACACCTTGAGATGGTTCGGCCATATGGAACGTATGGAAAGCGAGAGAATGACTAAGAGGGTGTACGAGAGCAAGGTGGAAGGACAGAGAGGGAGAGGTAAACCGAAGGAGAGGTGGAAGGATGGAGTGAGGACGTATATGGATGAAGGCGGTGCTGGTTGGGAGGAGGGGCGTCGACTGACTGGGGATAGAGGTGCATGGGGCGGTTCGTTCGTGGCCACCCCTTCGGGGATCACGGCATCAGGCAATAGATAGATAGTTAGAGAAGAGTACAAAAGAGAGGGAGTACAAGGAAAGACTAAATGAAAAGTGGATGGAAGTGAGAAAGATGGAGAGAGAAGTAGAGGTTGAATGGGAACAGTTTAAGGAAGGAGTGAAAGCAAGTGCAGAGGAAGTACAGTATGCGGTAAAAGGAAAGTAGGAGGCAGAGGTATCAGGAAGGGAAGCGAATGGTGGAACGATACGGTGAGAAAGGCAGTTGAGAAGAAGAGACAGTGTTTTGAGAGGGTTTTACAGGATGATAGTGTTGAGGTATGGAAGAGGTACAAGAAGAAAAGGAGAGAGGCAAAAAGGAAAATTAGAGAAGCGAAGAAAATGCAAACGAAAGGTGGGGTCAAAGGTTGAGTGAACATTTTGAGGAAAGATGTTCTGGAAGGAGGTAAATAGAGTAAGGAAAGGAGGACAAAAGAGGGAAGAGTCGGTGAAAAATGCAAATGGAGAATTACTAGAGGAAGGAGTTCAAGTGAGGAAAAGATATGCTGGGTACAGTATTTTAAATCTTTGGTAAATGTAAGAGATTGAAGGGAAGCAGTGATTGAAGCAGTGGTTGATGGAGGTTAACCAGGCCACCCAGGTGGCAGGGAATGACTGAAAGGATTGGGCAAAATGAGGTGAAAGAAGCAGTGAGACAAATAAGAGCGGGAAAAGCAGAAGGTATGGATGATATTGCTGTGGAGTGTATTAAGATGTGGAGATGTGATAATAGATTGGCTGGTGAGACTATTCAATGTGTGCATTGTTGTGTCAATGGTACTACTAGACTGGAGGAATGCATGTATTGTGCCGTTGTCTAGGGGGAAGGGAGATCGGCAGGCGTGTTCAAGATATAGAGGTACAGTACTAGTTTATTATCAGTGGTTGGAAAGCTATATGGCAGGGTGTTGATGGAGAGGATAATAAAAGGTACGGCAGTTGCAATAGGAGAAGAGCAGTGCGGTTTTAGGAGGGGAAGAGGGTGTGTGGATCATATGTTTGCAGTATGACAGCTATGCAAGAAATATTTAGAGAAGCATAAGGAGATATTTTGGGCTTTTATGGATTTGGAAAAAAGTGTATGATCGTGTGGATCGAGAAGCAATGCGGAAGGTGTTAAGGATTTATGAAATTGGAGGAAATTTGTTAGAAGCAGTTAACAGTTTTTATGAAGAGAGCAGAGCGTGTGTTAGAGTAGGAAATAATGAGTTGAGTGAATTGTTTGAGGTAAATGTAGGATTGCGACAGGGTTGTGTAATGTCACCGTGGCTGATTAATTTATATATGGATAGTGTAGTGAGGGAGGTGAAATTGAGAACTATGGGTATAGGATTGGGTTTAGTAGGAAAGAATGGTAGAGATTGGGAGTTGTTGTCGTTCCCTAACTGCCTGGCTGTACAGCCCCGAGTCCCTAAGGAAGGCCATGATCACGATTGGGCTTTCTCACAGGGCTCTCAAGGAGTGTAGATTATGTTGTTGGCGTAAGTGATTGTGTGAAATGCAGTCTTCTATGATGTGTTTAATGGTATGGGGTGCTGCGTTACATCCTGGGCAGGTGTCGTCGACAGAGTCATCCAGTCTCTTCTGATAGCACAATAGAGCTGGATGGTGCCCACATCTCAACCTGGCCAGGTGGACTCTGTCCTCGCGAGGAAGGGAGGATTGGGAAGGATGAATTTCGGGGGGTCGTGCCTGCAGCTGTGTGTTTTCGTTAAGTGATTGGATGGATTGGCGAGTTGAATCAGTTGCTGTTCGCTGATGACAAGGCGTTAGTGGGCCATGGTGGCGGATTCTGAGGAGAATCTGCAGCGGGTAGTCAAAGAGTTTGGGGTGGTTTGTGGGAGGAGAAAGCTGAAGGTGAACGTCAATAAAAGTAAAGTGATGGTGTGTAAGACAGGTGATCGTGGGGTGAATCTAGTTGCGAGGCTGGATAGGGAAATATTGGAACAAGTTGAGTATTTTAAATATCTAGGAGGTACGATAAGCAAGATTGGAGGTAAGGAAATGGAAGTAAAACAGACAGTATGTGAAGCAAGGAAAGTTTTCGGAGCAATAGGAAGTACTGTACAGTATGTGGAAGGTGAGAAATCTTGTAATGAAAGCTAAAAGTGAAATGTATCAAGGAATTGTTGTACCTACAGTGATGTATGGGGCTGAGACATGGGCTCTGAAGGCAAAGGAGAGAAGAAAGCTGGATGTGATGGAGATGAGCTGCTTGAGGAGTATGTGTGGAGTGACTCGTAGAGACAGATTGAGGAATGAAGAGATACGTAGGAGAGTGGGGCAGCAGGAACATTTGTCGGCCAGCCCCCATTGAGATGGAGAGACTGTGTAGGACAAGCGTTGGAAGATAAGAGGGAAGTGGTAATAAACAGGAATGAATGAAGAATACTTCTGAATAGATGAGTGAAAACACGGTCATTTGGGAGAGGGGGTCAGGTGCCAGTTGGACTAGATAATAGTCCGTCAGGCGTCTGGCCTGGGGAGCCGATATATATGAAGGGTGCACCTGGATGTGTGGTGGGCGGGCTTGTGGTGGTGGGGCTTAGTTGCATGTCTGTATGCTGAGACTGGAGCTTCTCCGAGAGGTCGGGGGCCGGGGGAGTGCTGGAGTGACCTTGGTGATCCCTGGTCTCTGGGTTTTCTTCTGGGTGACCTAGATGTGTGTGAATTAATGTTTTGTTTTTTGTGTGTTCATTATTTTTTTTTGTATTGTGTTATCCTTGTTCGGGCTCTGTCTCGAGTCGGCCACCCCCAGTTAAAAAAAAAAAAAAAAAAAAAAAAAAAAAAAAAGGGGGATTGTGCCTGAGTAGATAAATACAGTATATAGAAGTTTTTTGTTTGTATTCTTTCTCATGTTCATTCCAATCTCAATACAAAATTATCTCTGTTTCACACCCTTCGGTAAGGATGTAGTATATGTTCGTACCGCCCGCCTTGTTTACACTACTCACACGCTCGCGATCATGTTCCTGCCTATTTTGACTGCCATGGGATATAATAATTGGTTGAGGGGAGCTTTTCCCCCATCACCTCCCCCATGATTTACTGTCATTATCATATATATTGACAGCAGGGGGCAAATAACAGAAAACATAACCATTAAAATAGACGGGAACATAACCGTGAGCGAACGACCTTTGTAAACATGACGACCGTACGCCCAGATACAGTACTACTGTACATCCTTCCCCACCCTTCTTACTACTAAATAACAATTACTACAGTATATGGTATCTTACCTGACCTTCATAGGTACGGTAATGTAGAACTGTAAATTACAATCATTGTTATACCTTGTACACAAATTAGCCCCTTACCTGAGAGACCAAAGTTGAAGTGACCCCTGGCAGTGATGGCCTTGTTGGATAGCTTCTCAATAAGGCTACACAACTCCTTAGCCACCTCTCCCTCATCCTTCACAACCTTACGTTCCAATTTAAACACTGGGGCCGCCATCATTCAACACCTGGAAAACAATACCGGAACTTAATCAACATTCATTCACAATAAGAGAATGTGTCAGAAGATTTAACGGCTTATTAAAATCCTCATATATTTCAACAGTAGGGGGCAAAACCTTATTTTCCCCAACACGAGTCGCCGAGGATACACTAGCGGCAGATGTAAACAAACCCACCCACCTCTTGGGAGTTATGAGAAGTAACCCATTCTCTGTGGGCTTATTTGCGTTATTTAGGGCATATTCAGGCACTTCTGAATGATTAATCAAGCATCTGCATTAAATGAACTGTATTTTGCCAAAAACTAGGTGAAAATAGCTTCAAAATGAGACCAGAACGAGCTTCGTAGGTGGCGGGGTTCACCCGCAGCATTGCCATAGACATTCGAGAAAACTTGCTAATTATTAGCTCTCGCTCGCTCGGCAACATTGTTGTGAGACACCCGCGCGAGACACAGTCTCGGAGGGAGGTCCCTCATGCTCCCACCCACTGACATTCGATTTGTACGGCTTTTACAGGCTTTTAAAGCCTGGAAATTGCTGTAAATTGCCTATGCGTTCCAGAACGTCACCCGCAGGAAAAGAGTTAAAGGATTTTTTTTTTTCAGGATCAGTAATAAATTTTTATTAGCATTTAGACACATAGGAATGAAATACATGATATAAGAAACCTATAGGCCATAATAAAATCGATGTCTGAATTTAATTACATAAACTTTATATTGTCCGATATTTTTCCCAATACAGTACCGGTACCGTAAAATTGCCTAACTTCGATCAAGGAGTTAAACTTAGGACATTTCTGGATAAAAGTATATAAGGTAGTTATGGAAAAATGGATCTGCATTATGGAAGAACACCGCAGACATACATGTTTTTCCATAACATCATGTATTTATCCCATAACTGCGGTTCAATATATTTTTTCCCAGAATGTTCAAAATTATGTCCTCGTCCAAAGTGATGCCATTTTACTGGTACAGTACTATACTGTGTACTATTAATATAATTTTGGGATAATTTGTAAATAGAGTACCGGTATGTTGTGGCTTTGTATTAGATATGTGTAAACATCTAGCATCTCTCTAGTAAGTCCATGGAAGTACCGGTAACAGTTTAGTTAGCGAACATCAGTAAAAGTGCACTTTTTTTCCGTTCCTGTTCTTTGAAGAGAAAAAGGTATTATAGCCTAGTAATGCTAAATCGTGTCACACAATGTAAAGAAACAAATTTCCCACTAGGCTACCAGTATCATGAACATTCCTTTTGCGACATTATTAAGCCTAGAAACAATTTATCTAGGATATTTGGAAAATGGACATAAAATGAGAATAGGCTAGCCTACAACAAAATTTGGGTTTCCATTCACTAGGCTAGTTTTCACCAGTTGTGTCACGATGTGTCATGTGTTAACCGCCCAATACCCTATGCATGGAGGGCCTCCATATCCCCAAAACCAAAACTAATAATGGGAAGGATGTAGTATCCAGTCGTTATTATTACATAGGCTAGGTCGATAGCTCGCGGTTCATATCCTGTGTATTTTGACGGATATTTTTTCTGTTAGGCCTAGGCCTAGCCTATTTGTGCCCTGCTGGCAATATTTATGATGACAATAAGTCTTAGAGGGGTAAGGGAAACCTCAACCAATTATTGTATACTAGTACGGCAGTTAAAATAGATGGGAACATTACGGTATCGCGAACGTCCACGTAGTGTAAACAAGGCGGCCCTAGGCGGGCGGTACGCCCGAATACTACATCCTTGCCCTAATCATTTCCTACATAAATATGTCACATTGGTAGAATAATAGCTTGGGCCTATGGCTAGGCTAGGCTAGGCCTAGGATATGCTAGGCTACAAAAAAAAAAAAAAAAAAAAAATATTAGGCTAGGCTCTCGCCGGTCAATTTAAAGATGATGTAATTAAATTGCTAAAAAATTGTTTAGATTGTTTTTATCTAGTTTAGAGTTGTGTAGGCCTAAGGGTGTTTTGATGTGTGAAAATAGGCGTAAATTCATATTTACCTATTAAACAACAATCTAAAAACACGTCCCTTCACTCGCGAAAAATAACTATTTGGCCATAACCGTTTGCCGTTGTATACAAAATATGTAGAGGGGGGGGGGGGGGGGGACAAGCCCCCCCCTCACCCCCCCCCAAGATTTATTGAAATCGTCATATATTTAAACAGTAGGCCTAGGCTAGGGGGCAAAAAACAAATTTTCCCCAACGCTTCTTCTTCTTCGCGGCGGATGTAAACAAAGCCTCTTGCTGCGTCTTGCGAGGTAGGCGATATAGGCTAGGGGATATATTTTTTTTGTTCAGGATCAGTAATAATTTTTTACGCGCATTTAGACACATATAGGAATAAAATACATGGTATAAGGAACCTGTAGGCCACGATAAAATCGATGTATGAATTTAATTTCATCATCTTTATAGCCTATTGTCCCTATCGCCTAGCCTAGGCCTAGCCTTGGTTCAATTTCAAAATATTTAGGCAAGGCTATAAACTGCAATTTTACCCAAATTTCCTAAATAAACCTTAGGCCTAGGCCTATATATAGCCTATCCTAGTACTGTTAGCCTAGGCTAACCAGAAGCTGAATAGGCCTGCCACCTAGGCTAGATACCATAATACCTGTAGGCTATACCAACATTAACAATTAGCCTAGGCCTATTGCACACAAATGGAATAATAGGCTAACTAGCCTAATTTGAAGTTTGCTTTCTTCGCGGTGTAGCCTATTCTTCTTCCGCTTTTCATTTTCTTCGGATTCTCTCTCTCCAACACCCCTTCTCCCCACACTCTTCAGAAAAATAGGAAAAGTAGAATGTAGATACGAGGTGCCGTTGTAACGGCTTTTGGTGCTGCTTATAAAGTGCATGTTTTGCTCATAGAGCAAGAAGAATCTAATAAGGATTCTCGTGCCATTGCAAAGGCTTATCCCTCAATACTTCATCTGATCTGATCTGCTTTTGGTTGTAGGCCCCTGCTTGCTGATACTTACCCCATCTAATCTCAAGCACCCCCAATTCACCCTGTATAAGAGATTTTGTTTCTGGCATTAGGCTATACCATTTTAATACCAATGGAAATGCTAAGACTCGCTGAAAAATTCATCACTCTATGTGTGTGTGCGCGCGCACGCAAATTTCATCGCATTATATGTAAAAATATTAAAAACATTTTATGGGGTATCCTACAATCATCACCTACAACTTAGTGTGCTCGCTTTCCCATATTGAATAATTGAAGGTGCTGAAAAATATATATAATGTTTTATAGCCTATACGTTTGTGGCGCAATATTCGACATAAAATAGGTGGATTCAGGGTACATATCAGAGGAGCGGCCAGTTTGAGAACACCAAACAGGTGCCATATAGTCCCATATATAATGTGTAGAAGGGGAACGAAGCAGAGCAATATATATTTTAGTAGTTTCAATTTGAAGTTACCACTACATGATTTCTGGAAATCGCAGACGAAAGAAAAAAGGTAGGCTATATTGTCTCAATTTTGTTCGCGAGAAATGGTGTAGATACTCCAAAAATCGCGTTTTCTACAATGTACTGTAGTTGTAAGAGAAAACGATAGTAGCCAGAGATTTTTATGGTACACTATAATATAGGCCTATGGGTTGTGCAAATGTGTGAACTGAATGATCAATTTATCATATATATATATATATATATATATATATATATATATATATATATATATATATATATATATGTATTATATTGGGGTGTTGGGGGGGGGGGGGGGGTGTTAGGGATGTCATATGGGTGTTTATGCCCTCATATGATATTCTCGATTGTTGAATGAAGCATTTTAGACAAAAATACAAAACAATACAATTTTGTTTTGGGCTGGGTGGGTCAAATTTGGTTGAGTGTGGGGGGGGGGGGGGAGGAGGAGGGTTTAGGGATGCGATATGGGTGTTTTTTCCCTCCTATGTTATTCTCCTATGTTAAAAGAAGCATTTTAGACAAAACAAAAACAATCGTGAAATCTTGGCTTCGGGGTCAAATGAAGGGTCAGCCTCCCCTTAATTTCGAACAGTAACTATAAAGTTTATACCCCTCATTAGAGAATGTACCGTTCTTTAGAAAGCGGTTATATTCGAGCTATAACTATATAGGTTCTAATATCTATAGGCTACCGCTTGCAGTACTCAATATCTATTTATTTTTCACAATTCATAACAGCTCTTATATTAGGCCTATATCTAAGTAGTAGGCTACTGTAAAAGTCACCCATGATGTTTAAATTGTGATCCCATTGTTGTCATTATCATTATTGTCCTACCTCGGTCCATATACTACTACAACTAAATATATTGTGCTACAGTCCATGTATAGTGTGTAGCCTATACATGGACTTGTGCAGCAACTTTACATTTTTCTGTATAAAATACTTGATATAATATAATACCTTTGTTATATGTGTAGGTTACTCAACGTCTATATCTTGTATTGGTTTTGTTCCTTACATTTAAAAAAAATTCAGTACCTGTATGGATTTCAGCCATTTGTTCCCCATAGTGTTCGTACGCTTAATGAAAAGTAAATAAACAAACACACACACACTGTGAATCATACAGTTCCTCATATTACTTGCACTGCTTAATTGGTGAGGAGTAAATAAAGACATACCGGGTACGCAATTATCTCTCGCGAAGGAATATGCGAGACAACCACAGCAATCATCCCAGTGACTGTCTCTCGAGTAATTTATGTTTCTGCAGCTCTATTCATACACGTCATACACTAATAAATAGGCCTACACATCCCTTCAGCAACATTACCAAAAGTGTGGAACATATTTTTTGCCTCATGTTGTACGTGTTTATAAATATATTTTCTATCGATGTTATGTGTTTACTATTCAGGTCGACCACTGCAGTACAATACAATGCTAGGGGAATTTCTCCACTACCGTTTATTGCTTTCCTGTGTATTCATGAATAATATTCTATAACCTAAGCAAGTAATTCCAACCTCACACTCAATAAAAACTAAGAACATAAAATTGAAGGTATGTCTTACATTAAAGATAACCGATCAGGTGAAAGGCATATATATACAACGTGAGTAGATTATGCTATTTATTTATATTATTTGAAACATCTGTAAATTGTAGAGCATCAGGCGTCAGGCGGCCAAACCCGATATACTGGTCATCTTAAAAGTGGCTGCTTCACACAACACAGGACTTAGTTCAGCTGATCAGGTGTTTTCGTATTCAGTTTGATGTCAACTTAATTAGCCATAACAAACATCTGCAATGCTACAAATGCCAGCATTCATGGGTCAGCTATTTACCGAGATGATGTCTCTGGAATAGGCCTATGTATTCAGTCAGCCATGATTATACACTCG
The DNA here is from genome assembly GCA_032716605.1 of Paralithodes platypus. Classification (NCBI taxonomy): domain Eukaryota; kingdom Metazoa; phylum Arthropoda; class Malacostraca; order Decapoda; family Lithodidae; genus Paralithodes; species Paralithodes platypus. Next base: position 32,655,230 of record CM064518.1, on the reverse strand, counting down.
TATGTGAGTATACTATATACAGTATACTCGTAGATACACCCTACTTATGACTATAAGCACTTCACCTTACCTTTGGGGAAGAAGTGAAATATGAATTTCTTTTGTTTCCGCTTGTATTTTCCACAAATAACACAGCTGGGACCGTGTTGTTTTGGTGCCATGTTTGTATCTGCCGCCACGCCATCTGGCAGCTCCCAGTGACATTTGTAAGTGTGCAGACGATGCACCACCGATGGCAGAGCCATCTTCAGGGGTGCTTGGTCAAGACTAGGGATCAATTGGGAGCTCGTTTAAGAGCTCTCTCCTTATTAGATTCTTCTTGGTTTGGAGGGTTCGAACTTGTGTGCATCCGCATGGTCTTTAGTAATATTTCCGTCCTGGTGCCGGGCTGGTGGAGGTGGGAAATAGGTTGTGGAGAGGCCTATGGGGATGTTCTGCTGATGCACGCCATCGATGTTGATGCTTGTGGGCAATTTGAGGGTTGTTGGAGGTGTGGGGGAAATTTGGTGGGTGAATTAGGGTTTGGAGCTGTGGAATACGTGTTTGTATTTGGCCGGATGAATTTGTCCCCCCTGCAAGTTCGTCTTCTATGGAGGCGGGTGGCTTCTCAGAAAACGACTCTGGGCATAGGATACTATGGTGTTTCCGAGGCCTCATATCACTATCAGTCTTCTATCTATCCGCAACTATAAATTCACTACTTCAATGTGGCAACATCTTGAGACTATTTTGCACTTGTATCAGTAACTATAGTTCATTCATTATAAGTAGGTCAGAAATCGTAACCCCTGAACTCTGTAGGCCTACCTCAAAAAGTGCTGGAGAAAATGGGCTGATTATTTCCACACCTATTCTCTGGCTGACCCTTCCCAAATGGTAGCACTATTAGCTCGATTACTCTAGTAGTTTTTGAGTTACAGAGGTTAGTGGTCAAGAATATTGGCCTACTTATAATTAATAGACTGTAGTTACAATTATAATCGACAATATATGGGTCATATTATTGCTGTGGAGATTAATGCTATTTGGATATCATATCCTCGGTCATATTATTTAACCTCTTGAGGAATATGACACACTTTGAACAGGTTATTCTGGCTATCAGGAGAAGATTTTATTTAGTTTAAGAAGGATCTACGAGAGTTAAAAAAGAAAGAAACTGGCCCAATCAACCCTCTGACTTCCATATAGCCTACCGGTTCCTTTCGTAATCTGAATAATATCGTCTAATTATTGCCAGATAATAAAACAGTAATGCACCCAGTCGGTGGACACCTCGTATACAGACCAATAGCACACATAAGAAAGCCACTCCAACAGCTTTCTCTCTCCCCAACACTAATTAATTCTCCCTTCTCAACACTCTTCGAAAAGTAGATACGAGGTGTCGTTGTAAAGACTTATCCCTCAATATAACTTCACCTGACCTGATCTGAATGCGCCCTAGAATTCTGAGAGAGAGAGAGAGAGAGAGAGAGAGAGAGAGAGAGAGAGAGAGAGAGTAGTTTATTGGAGATTATGTTAACCAGTTTGACTTTCTTGGATAGTAGGCCTATTGAATCAAGAACTTTCGGATTCTGGCCCATCAACTATACTATACCCTGTTCCAAAGATAGGTAGACCAGAAATCGTAACTCTTAACCTCTGTAACTCAAAAAGGGCTTGAGCAAATGGACTGTAAATTTCCACACCTATTCCTTGGCTGACTCTTCCCAAATATTAGAACTATTAACTTGATTACTCTAGTTATTTGCGAGTTATAGAGTTTACTACTTAAGATTTTTGGCCTACTTATTTGAAACAGGGGAATAGGGCCGGATACTCAAACCATTTACGGCATCTTATTTTACTCTGACCGACTCAGGATGTCAAACAGGAGCAATATTGTTTGAAGACTTGGATGAATTATTATGTTCCTTCCAACAACCAACCATACTCCTAAAATCGATTAATGAAATTTACAAACACATGTGGCAGTCCGTGGACTCGAACCCAGGATGCTCACACCGAAAATCAACACCTTATACATCGCACCACGAAGACAGTTAAAGGTTGGTGGACACTGCCTACGATTTATTATGCAACTTCGAATCCTGCATATCAATCTAAGCATGTACACACATCCCAACTGCAACTCACGTAGGCTATGCATATGTGAATGGAAAGAGCAATTAATGGGGCCTTAACCACTTAGGGAAGTCCTCTCGATGAGAAGGAATACAAGAAAATCTACATGACCCCCAGGGGGTAAGGGGGCCTTCATCTAATGGTGGAGGAAAAAAAGAATATGCCTCACGCATCCTACTGCGTGTCGTACAAGGCGACTAATAGGGGGGATGGCGATAGACTTATGGACCAACAGCCATTACTAGACAATAATGTCTTTATCTTAGCACTGTCTTGGTATGGCACTGCCGAGGCTGGTGGGGTGCGGATAGGTGCCACAGGAGACTGAATCTTACCTGGGCGCCGTTTGGCACCACACCTGTGTCGGCAACAGTGTTTGCATGTTGGAGCAGTGTTGGGGCAGGACTTTATTGTTCTATAGTCCAATTGCCTAATATACAGTAGAGTCTTGTTATGGTGCTGTCTTTTTGTAACACTGTTAAGGCTGGTGTGGTTGCAGATACTGCAGGTGCAAGTGCTGCAGTGGGACTCTGTTGAGTCTTGCTGAGGCATGGTTAGCACTATACCAACATCAACCACAGTGATGACTTGTTGGGGCAGTGTTGTGGCAGGACTTTATTGTACTACAGTACACTCCAACTACTGAAAGGCAACCCCGTCTGAGCCGTTACAATGCATGTAATGGAAAAATGACGTTAAACCAATGTATGTATGTATGTATGTATGACATAGCATTGTCTGGACCATTTTATCACTTCCAAGACAGTATTTGAACTATAAACCATATCTTTATCCTTACATAATATTATATAGAATAATACAGACTAAAAATAATGGGCTTGGTTTTCGTATTACACCCTGAACGTAATACCGGTATCCTAAATATTATCATCGTAATTCTAGCGCTATTACTACTCCAAAGCAAGTCATAACTGTGTATTATAACTTATGATAGTCTAGTTTTCTTCAGTATTTGCAAGTTATGACGTTTTGGACAACGAATTAACTATTAATTAATTGGGTTATTTTGCCTCTGAGTCGCCTTAGCTTATGGCATTATTTGAGTATGTTTACTTTCAGCTGACTAGATTGCAAAGTTTCCATCAAAATGTCTTCGTTATTTTGAAAGTTTGTAGTGAAATATAGTGTTAATTATTATAATTTGGCAATAATTAGATACAAAGACATAGCAGTTTCCTAATTTTAACATCGTTCTTAACACCAACAACACCCCAAATGAAATTAATGAAAGCATCTAATTCTCCCAGGATTCGAACCTAGGATATCACATACAGAACTTACACACTTTTGGTTTATCTTTTCTAAATTTTAAATTAATGTTTGCATCCCCAGTAAATGCATTGTTGTAATATACAGTACTGGTATATCGGGTATATTATACCTCTTGGTATCAGTCCTCGTTGGCATTTGCATCGTGATACATTTTTGATGTATATTGATAATTTTAAACATGTTTAAGTGTGTCAATAAAACTTTTGAATTTATAGTGAATGTTTAATTATGAGAACAAATGGAAAGTGCATTATAAGGGTGCTTATAGCACTAGCCTGTGATTATTGCAAAGAATGTACAGTATAGGAAAAAGGTTGACGCTTGTACATAACATTCTTGGGTTGAATGTTTTTTGGTAGGCGAGATATATTTCTCTTACAGGTTTTCTTTCAAATAAGGATAGATTACCAGTATGTCATGCTTTATTGTGGTCAAGTTACATTACATTTGATTAGATACAGTACATCAAAAGTTGGTTAGCTTAGGTTAGGAAAAGTAGTTTTGGTAAAGGTTTGATCAAATTAGGATTTATACCGTAGGGTACAGGTATTAGTTAAGGATAGAGTAGTTACGATTAAGGTATAGGAATTGGAAATAGCCTAAACTAAGAGAGAATATTGTTCCTTGGGAAATAATATCTTTATCCGGATTCAGAGTTCACTTCCTCTGTATAAATTTATCAGGATCTTCGTACAGCTGTTCGCATTCTGAAAACAGTATAACCATCTCATTAGTGCATCTACACCTATCATCAGAATTGTAGTTTACAAGATAAAACAAGTAGGCTAACCTTCGGAAATAACGTATTACGAAACTGGAAAACTCCAAGTTCCAACGTACGATACAATTGAATTTACAAAGCCTAACAATGATGTTAAATGCCCATCCGTTATATACGGGAAACCCTATTAGAATATATATATATTTAGCAGTGACCCCACCATCAATGACGTATTGCCAATAATATTATTTGTCGCTCTTGTCGCTCAGGGAAGTGCTTTATAGGGACCATTTGTCTGCCACAACAAACAAATAATACACCATAGGTGGCATGATTGAGTTACCTATGTAACGCCATATGAATCGGATGTCACTTTGAAAAGAAAAAATAATAAAATAATAAAAGAATATCAAGTTTCTGTTTGTGTGCTTTCCATCCGTCACTTGTTCCAACCCAACGATTGCTTTCCACGAGCTTCGCTCTTCCTTCCGTGGTGGATGTCTGCATAATGAACACCTCAGCCCCGGTGCCTCTGGTCTACCTACAACAGTCCCGACAGTTTCGGGCACTTTATCTCCCGTCTCGTCAGACGCAGACGAGCTGCTCTTCTCAGTGTCGCAAGATGCAAATGCCTGAGTGCTACACCCAGAGGATGATGCGAACCAGGAGTCCGACGCCCGCAGAAGTGAATCTGACGGTGATGACGACGGTCGCCCACAGGAAGGCTCCCCAACAGTCCATCCTCCACCGGCTTCCTCAACACTGGATGATGCATCGCCTCTACAAGAGGATGATCCTCGCACTACCATTCCTACTTCTACATTGACGAGTCAAGAGGAGGTGCCATCGCCAAAATGTCAGATGGCAAGGGCTTTAAATGAACTTATAAAGGGTGAGAAAGATCAAGGGTCACCCACGACCAGGATAAAAATTCCAGTTGATAAACCATTACCTCTATAGTCAACACCAGTTCCTGTTAAAACTGTGTCTCTCCCTCAATCCGCTGTAGTTGTTCAGTCTCAATTGCCTACTCTACCCTTCATGGTTCATGGCCTGGGGTTTCTTTCACATATCTCACCCCCTCCACTGGAGAAGATTGTAACTATCACTAAGCATATGATGCCGTTGCTATATGGCCTTGACATTGTCTGGGAATCTCAGCTATCCCACCAAAATGATGCTATGTCGTCGGGCACCAGTGACTTCGCGATCCTTCCAACATGGACTATTGAAGTAAGAGAGAGCAAAAAACTTAAAACAAAGAATGCTGATAGTGAGGTTCTCGATGTCTTAGTTAAGGTAGTCCCTTCAGTTCACAATATAGAGTATCTTACATATTCACGAGCTCTGGCTTTACCTATAGCTTCATCTGTTAAAGCATTCAGCGATTTCAATAAATCAGAATGTTAAAGTTATATCAATACATTACAGAGCCTCACTCCCCACTTAGATTGCCATCCGAAGACAGATGAAGCTCAGAACCCTGTAATTTTGATCAAAAGCTCAGGAGTTGGCCCATGGACTGATTGGGACCAGGAGGAGCAGTTACTGTCAAAGTCCATTACTTATACTAAGCCACATGCTCTGCCAGCTGAAGACCATCACTACGCCTCTCTGTGCGTCACCCAGGCTGATGCTACATCACATGAATTATTTAGTTTCTTGAAAACACCTAAGTTGTCTTTCCAGAGTATGGACCCATTATTCTCTATTCCTATTCAACCCATGATTGACATAGACTCTCAGGCATAAGGCACACAGCTTGATGCTGCAGCTACTTCTTGCGAGACAACTCGCTACTTCACAGCAAAGAGTCATAGACGTTATGCCCGACGGCTTAACTTGGTCTGTCATCGCATATCTCTCGCAAATTCTATCATGACTCTAGGCGACACACGGTATGCTTTCTTTGAGGTGGTCCATGCAAGACAAGACCTTCGAGTCTATATTACTTGTAAGAACTTATGTAGGAGATCAATGGCACTCAGCTTAAGAATGTAAACAGAGAAACCGAACTGGGAGTAACAATATCGAGTAACCTAAAACCGAGTCAACAATGTTCAAAAGTTGTTAAGAAAGCAAACAAAATAACTGGCTTTATAGGCAGGTCATTTGAGCATAAATCCAAAGAAGTTATCCTAACCCTTTACAATTCCTTAGTCCGCCCTCTTCTGGAATACTGCGTTCAATCCTGGTGCCCTTATTACCAAAAAGATATAGACAAGCTAGAACGAGTTCAACGTAGAGTTACCAAAATGATACCTAGCCTAAAGAACAAACCATACGAGGAGCGTCTTAGAGAATTAAATCTATTTCCTTCAACCCAGCGAAGATTAAGAGGCGACTTAATTCAAGTGTTCAAAATCATCAAAGGCATCGATAATATTAACTGTAGTAAGTACTTCACTATCGACCAATCTAATTACACAAGGGGAAACGGTTGCAAAATTATCGGTAAATCTTTTAACTCGCACGAATCTAAGAATTTCTTCTTCAATCGAGTTGTCAACTTGTGGAATGGGCTTCCCCGAGACGTTATAGACTGCAGCACCGTTGATTCATTTAAACTTCGTCTAGACAAATATCTTGCATCAAACCCGCGACTGACTGCGTTTGTAAATTAATAACTATATTTTATCCCCCCTCAGTTACTAACCCATCTGTCCCCTACTAACTTCCTAATCCTGTCACGGACATTAGTTCCAGGGCAGTAGTTCCCATTCCAATGTTCCCTTACCCACTCTAAACCACTGTTTGGACAATTGATCCTCAGTGTTTTGGAGGACAAGCCGCCTAGAAGGGTCACCATATCTGTTGTTGCTTGATTTCCTTTGTACTCCTTTGTAAGAAGAGGATACTACAAACTCTCTTTTTTAACGTCCCATGTTATGTCTTTTGTAGTTTGGACTGAGGCTCATACATTGCTTATGCGACCAGATATATCAACTTACAGGGCACCATTTTTGCAAATGAAGAGTAACCAAAACAAATTCGAGGTCAGCAATGTAAACAACGCACACATTAAATAACTAACAAAGATGCAGGACCGTCTACCTCTGGCCAGGCACAGCGTGGTTGGGGGAACAGAACCTCTAGAGAGCGGGGCTCTCAGCATGGGAGTCAAAACTCGTTGCGAGGGGTAAAACATTTGCTCACACTCAGTCAGGTAGGCCGTCTCAAGGCTCTGTGCCCCCCACCCAGGACACTGAAGCCCATTCTATTCAATTCTATTGCCAGGCGTCATGATCCCCGAAGGGGTGGCTACAAATTAATCGCCCCCAGCACCTCTGTCCCCTGTCAGCTGACGCCCCTCCCAACCAACATTGCTTTCTTTCATATACCTCTCAAGTCCATCTTTTCACCTCACTCTCGGTCTACCTCTGCCTCTCTGTCCCTGCGCCTCACTCTTGTACACTCTCTTAGTCATTCTCTTACTTGCCATATGTTCCATATGGCCGAACCATCTCAAGGTGTTCCTTTTCACATTTTCCCGCACATCAACTTCCACACCACACCACTTTCTAACTTCCTCATTCGTCTGTCTATCCCTCGATGTAGGCTAACTCCACATGCACTTCTCAAGAAACTCATTTCCATCCCTCACACTCTTTAAATTAATTGTGCCTCCAATAACACTCGTTCGTCAATGTCGGGATTACCATTCTATCATGCAATGACTTTTTTACTTACATGCTGACCACCCTTTTCCTTGTCATTGTTTACAGCGTTCCTACAACCCTCTTCCCCTGTTGCACCCTCTCCCGCACTTCTTCATCCATACTCCCATCTTTACTCAGCACAGTGCCCAGATACTTAAGCGGCTCGCTTGGTGTAGTGACTAGCGTCTCGGACTTCCACCCAGAAGGCCCGGGTTCGCGCCCACGCTCGGCGCATTAAAGATTTTTCACAAGCACTGAGTCGTTACCATCCCTCATGAGCAAAGGGATGGGGTAGTAGTACAGGACCCCAATGGAAATACGCCTAATCGGCCTTATTGAGCTATCCTTAGCTAGCTTAGCATGCGCTAGCTTTAAGAACTATTATTATTATTATTATTATAAATGAGCTGACATTCTCCATATCCTGACCATTCAAGCTCACCTCACACTCTGTGACTGTACCCCTTTCAAAGACCATGACTTTACTCTTCCCCATATTCAGCCTCAGGTTCCTCTTCTCACACACGGTTCCAAACATATTTACCAGACCCTTTAACTCCCACTCATTATCACTCATCAGAACTGTATCATCAGCAAACAACAGTACAGGCAGCTTCCACTCATTTCCTTCCCTTATCAGGGGTACACCAAGATCCACTGCTCTTCCTTGAATTTCTTTCATGACTCCATCCACATAGATATTGAACAACCATGGGGAAATCATGCGCTCTTCCTTTAACTCAACATTCATATAAAAAAACTCGCTCTGCTCATTCTCCACACGTACTGATGCCTCATACATGCTCTTCACTGCTTTCAGAAACTTACCAGCTGCTCTGTATATTCTCAATACTCTCCACATACCTTCTCTATCAACTCTGCCATAGGCTTTCTCCATGTCCATAAAGGCAGCATACAACTTTTGTCCCATCTCCATATATTTCTCAACAGCACATTTCAAGGAGAAAATCTGGTTTACACACCCTCTTCCCTTCCTTAATCAGCCCTGCTCCTCACCTACCTATTTTTCTGTTCTCATTTTCACTCTCTCAATCACTACCCTACTGCATTATATTCCCTACTATGCTTAGGAAACATATCCCCCTGTGATTGCCACACACTCCTCTCTCTCCTTTACCCTTGTACAGGAAGACTATTATGCCTATCTTCCAGTCTTCAGGTACAGTTTCCTTCTCCCATGTTAGTCTACAAACTATCCATACCCATTCAATTACTATCTCACCATCATAAGTAAACTTCTCATCACACACTCCATCTATTCTTGATTCCTTCCCCATCTTCACCCTTTCCCCCACTTCTTCCTCCACTATTCTCTTCTTCTTCCTCCCATGCTCCATCCAACTATGTTTGCTGGCGTTTCATTCCCTACATTTAACAATTCATTGAAGTGTTCCCTCCACCTCTTGACTATAGTGCTTCTATGCTAGTACTCCCCCATTCTTATATTTCACTTCCTTACTACTTCTCTTGCCACCCTCCCTAAATTTCTTGACCTCTTTCCAAAACAATTTCTTACACTCCCTCCACTTTACACTTACATTCCGTCCCAATTGCTTATCCACTCTTCTTTTATTTTTTCTCACTACTCTCTTCACCACTCTCCTTTTCTCCAAGTACCTTTCCCTTTTCTATCTCTCCAAATATTTATTCTCTCTACTCCCAAACCACTCTCTATATGCTATATTTTTATCATCAACTGATAGTTTCACCTCTTCAGTCCGCTATGGTATTCCTTTCACTCCTCTTTCTCTCCATATTCCTCTTTACATGCTGCACACATCTCTGCCTTAAACACTTTGTTCACCTCTTCCACTTCCTCCATTCTCTCCAAGGCAAACCTGTCTAGTTGTCCTTCTACTGCTCTTTTGAACTCTTCCCTGAATTCCTCCTCCTCAAACCTTTCCACTCTCTTCGCCACTCCACTTCCCTCCTGCCCTACTTTAGCGCTCTTCACCCACTTCTGCTGTACCCTAAATGTAGCTACTATTACATAATCGTCAGAAACCCCCCCCCCCATACCCCTATATACCCTAGAAAACACTGATTTACTCATTTGATCATCCATACATACATAGTCAATCAGTGTCTTTAGTTCCACTGTCTTTCCCTCCTTCCACCACTCTACTTTCCATGTGTACCTGTGTATCATTCTCTGTTGGAAGAAGGTGTTGGCTATCAACGAAACATACGTCCACAAGTGCACTGCCATTTCCATCTACCTTCCCCTCCATCTACTTTCTACCACCCACCTTCTCATTCATATCACCAATCAGAAATATTCTTTCACTCTTACCAAATTTATCCAGGCATGCCTCAACACTTACCCAAAACTCCTATTTCACTCTTTATGCTTGATCTTCTGTAGGTGTATAACTGTATATACACACACAACCACCAATGTTTAGATTCCCACATTCATTCTCACCCACACAATCTTTGCACCCACAGAACCATACTCCCTACAAAGAAACACACACCTTCTTTTACTCTCTCATTTTCATTCACTTCAGCACACACACCCATTTCACACTCCCATTCTTTCACACATGTACCTTTTCATTTGGTCTGTCAATCCGCATACATCCAGCCTTCTATCTATCTATCTATCTATATGCTCAGGCCCAATCCCCATTTTGGGGGTAGCCGACTCAAGACAGAGCAAGAATAGGGAAAACACAAACACAACATAAAACAACAAATAAACACAGATAAAAAGCACAAACTCACACACATCCAGGTCACCCAGGAGAAGACCCAGAGACCAGGGTCACCAAGGTCGCTCCAGCACTCCCCCGGCCCCCGACCACCCGGAGAGGTTCCGATCTCGGCAGGCAGACATGCAGCGGAGCCAAAGCCACAAGCCCTCCCACCACACTTCCAGGCGCACCCTTCATATTAATCGTCTCCCCGGGCCAGGCGCCTGATGGACTATTATCTAGTCCAACTTGTGCCCGACCCCTTACTCCAAATGACCATGTGTTCACTCAACTATTCACAAGCATTCTCCATTCACTCCTGTCCACCACCACTTCCCCTGCCTGATCTATAGTCATTCCTCTATCATCCAAAGCCTTTCTTACACAGTCTCTCCATGTCAATGGGGGTCTTCCTGCCCTTCTATCTCCCCTTGTACCTGACTCACATATTCTCTTTGTAAGCCTTTCATCTCCCATTCGTTCAACATGACCATACCAGCTCAGCACCCTTCTGTCCACTCTGGCTGACAAATGTTCCTGCTGCCTCACTCTCCTACGTATCTCTTCATTCCTCAATCTGTCTCTACGAGTAACTCCACACATACTCCTCAAGCAGCTCATCTCCATCACATCCAGCCCTCTTTTCTCCTTTTTCTTCAGAGCCCATGTCTCAGCCCCATACATCACTGTTGGCACAACATTTCCTTGATACAGTGCACTTTTTACTTTCACTCCGAGATTTCTCGTCTTCCACATACTTCCCATTGCTCTGAAAACCTTCCTTCCTTCCTTCACACACTCTCTGTTTTACCTCCACTCCTGCTTATCGTTCCTCCTAGATATTTAAAACACTTTACTTGTTCCAATATTTCCCCATCCAGCCTCACATCTAGATTCACCCTATGCTCTCCCCTATTACACACCATTACTTTACTTTTATTGACGTTCACCTTCAGTTTCCTCCTTCCACAAACCACACCAAACTCTTTGACTACCCGCTGCAGTTTCTCATCAGAATCCGCCACCAATGCTGTGTCATCAGCGAACAGCAACTGATTCAACTCCCAATCTCTACCATTCTTTCCTACTAAACCCAATCCTCTTTCCATAGTTCTCCTTTTCACCTCCCTCACCACACCATCCATAAACATATTAAACAGCCATGGTGACATTACACAACCCTGTCGCAAACCTACCTTTACCTCAAACCATTCACTCAACTCACCATTTCCTACTCTCACACATGCTCTGCTCCCTTCATAAAAACTCTTAACTGCTTCTAACAAATTTCCTCCTATTTCACAAATCCTCAACACATTCCACATTGCTTCACGGTCCACACGATCATACACTTTTTCAGCCTTGAATTCGCTAATACTCCCAGAACCTCTCTCTCTTTTGTACCATCATTCACGCCTCATGCTGTCCAATTTTGGTGTCCTTATTACAGAATGGACATAGATTCATTGGAGAGAGTACAGCGTAGAATGACAAAAATGATCCATAATATTAGAAATCTTCCGTATGAAGAAAGGTTGAAGAAATTAGGTTTACATTCGTTAGAGAGACGCAGAGTTAGAGGGGATATAATAGAGGTGTTCAAGTGGGTTAGTGGGATTAACAAAGGGGACATGACAAATGTACTAAAGCTCAGTGATAGCGAAAGAACTCGTACCAATGATTTCAAATTAGATAAATTTCGTTTCAGAAAAGATATAGGCAAATATTGGTTTGGTAACAGAGTTGTAGATGGGTGGAATGGACTACCAGGTGCTATAGTGGGATCTAAAACTGTAGGGAGCTTTAAGATAAAATTGGATAAGCATATGGACGAGAAGGGTTGGGTGTGAAGGGGGATCAGCCGGGTTGGGCCAATCAGCGCTCTGCAGACCCCCATAATCCTGCGTTAATCTCTAACCGTTTTGGTAAGATGATCCTCAGGGTATTAGAGTGTTGAGCCTATAATTGGGCTTTGTAATTGATTTGGGGTTGTGTGGGACAGGGATCTGCCTTGCTTAGGCCAATCGGCTTTCTGCAGACTCCCATTTTCTTATGTTCTTATGTTATGTTCACATTCCAAGTCGCAATCCGAAAGCAGTTCTTAGCCGGTCGGTAGTAGCCAACAGTAGGTATGTCTGTCTTCGAGGCTATTCTATCATTTCTTGTTGCTTGTTCATCGGTGGCAGAAACACTCATAAAGGAGATGCTCACAAATTGAATTCTCATTCCGGTGCCCAAAACTCAAAAAGTTTCTATTTCCTGTTTGTTTCCGGTACCAAAACGGAACAGTCGCAACTGTCGACCGGTCATCGACTTGTCGAATCTGATCAAGTTCATCCAAAACAACACCTTCAGAATGCTGACTATAAGCCAAGCATGTCTCACACTCAAACCTTTTGCATGGATGATTTCCTTAGATTTCACAGAGGGATATTAGCACGTTCTGATCGATACAAGATTTCAAAAGTATCGGGCAATTGAGTATCGAAATCTTAATCTATTCTTCCGACGCCTACTCTTCGGGCTAAATTTAGCACCGAGGGTCTTTTCAAAACTGGTCTGACGAACACTGCTCCCCCTGATTGAAATAGGTATCACCATTCTCTACTGCCTCGACGACTGGTTAGTCCTAGCAAATTCCCCATCAGAAATAGTAGATCATGCTCGTCAAATTATCAAGCACGTATTGAATCTAGGCTTTCACATACATTTTCCAAAGTCAGTTCTTGAACCACAGAAAAAATGCCATGGGTTGGTCTGGTGTGGGACACGATAAACTTAACCATCAAACAAAGTACAGACAATGCAGCGCGCTTTCGTCACAAACTCTTATGCACAGCCTGACCACAACTCATCGTCAATGGGAATAATAATAATAATAATAATAGTTCTTAAAAGCTAGTGCATGCTAAGCCAGCTAAGGATAGCCCAATAAGGCCGATTAGGCGTATTTCCATTGGGGTCCTGTACTACTATCCCATCCCCTTGCTCATGAGGGATGGTAACGACTCAGTGCTTGTGAAAAATCTTTAATGCGCCGAGCGTGGGTGCGATCCCGGGCCTTCTGGCTGGAAGTCCAGGACGCTAGTCACTACACCAGCGAGCCGCTGGATACAACTTATCGTTCCATTAGGCCACCTATATCTGAAATGTTTGATTCTAGAGGGAAACATATATTTCTGATAAATCCAACGGGACACCTTTGGCCAATCCCTCCATTCATCGTGAAATTACTGACATTCTAGGCACAGCCTCATGTTCCAAATTTTGTTTAACCATGGTTCAACTCTCCACCGACGGTCTGGATCGACCCAGACGCATTGGGGATCCTGGGTTGGGGATACCAGTCGACCGAAGGTCATCAAGGTCAGGGTTGGTGGTCCAACGAAAATTCATTGCACATCAATGCCAAAGAGCTCTTTGTTCCCCTCATATTTCTTAAAACTCACGGCGCATCCCTTCAAGGCAAATCACTGTAAACTCACGGCACATCCCTTCAAGGCAAATCACTGGCTTTCCGAACGGACAATCTGAATGCGGTCATTTGTATTCAGAAGCAAGGGTCTACGAGGTCGTGAGTTTTCCATTGTCTCTCAGAACAGATATTCAAATTAGGCCAAAAGCTAAGAATAACAATCCATGTGACGTATCTGCCAGGTGTAGCGAACCTTTGGGCAGACGCTCTGTCGAGAGGACAGAGAACACTTGTGGAATGGAGCCTCAAGCAAAATATCTTTCAAGAGATGAATGCCATCCACAAGTAGATGTTTGTGTCCAGACTGTCGAGCAAGTTACCCCACTACTTGACTCGTTGGACACGGATCCCAACAAGGAGGTTTGGACATGTTCTTTGAGGATAATTTAATCATGCGACCTATGATATATTATTATTTGGTTGTTATGGGGGATGGACGGTCCCTATAAAAGGCTTCCCTGAGTGGCAAGATCGCCATATAAAGATTATTGGCAATACGTCATTGATTCCGGGGTCACTTTATGAATATTAGGTTGTATCTCATCCCTTCGGGGATCATACCTATCATGTATATTATATATATATATATATATATATATATATATATATATATATATATACAGTATATATATATATATATAAATTTTCCATGAGAGTGAGGGAGACAAAAGGCAGAACTGCCTGTAGCGGATGCCTCCCCCAGAGTTGAAAGAGTGACAGGGCCAAAATCAAGGGACGTTCGAGCCAAAATGCCTGGACACACAGAGTTTGAAGCAATCTAAATCATAGAAAGAGGGAAAGACTGATTCTGGGAGAGAGTTCCAGAGCTCAGCTGTTGAATAGAATAAAGATTGAGAATAACGTTTCACTCTTGGGTTGGAGAGTTGCATAGAGTAGGGGTGGGTTTGTGTTGCAAGACGGGTGCTACGTGCTCTATGAAGAGGGGGTGGTATACATTGAGAGAGCTCTGAGGAACACTGATTATTGTAATAGCGGTAGAATAGTGAGAGAGATGCAACATTGTGGCGAAGAGAGAGAGAGACTGCAGAGAATTAGTGAGTGGACGTGAGTTAGTGGGACGGAAGGCTTTCTTTTCTACTTTGTCTAGAAGCGCAAATGTGAGAGGATCCTCCCCACACGTGCGAACAATACTCAATACTTGGGCGCACTGTGCCCTTGTACAGAGCTAGAAGTTGCGCAGGGGTAAAGAACCCCTGGAGGCGGTTGAGCACACCCAGCTTCTGGAAAGCTGGTTTAACAAGAGTGGTAATATGATCTTTCCAAGAGAGATCAGAAGAAAAAGAGACACCAAGAATATTAAGAGAAGATGAAGGAATAATTTGTATGTTGTTGAAGAGTAGGTCGTAGTTTTCTGAAAGAGGGCGACGAGTAGACAGATGGAGAAATTGAGTTTTGGACGCATTGAAAGTAACATGGTTTCTCTGTCCCAATTTGAGATAGTAGAAAGATCAGAAGATGAGTGCTTTATGGCCTCCTTATATATATATATATATATATATATATATATATATAATTATATATATATATATATATATATATATATATATATATATATATATATATATATATATATATATAATTATATATATTTACAGTATATATACATACTTTCAGAGTAGTTATTATAATGAAACTGGGAGAGAACTGTACACATGAAAAGCTAAAACTTATCCTACCACTTTAGTTTTGTATTTTTAGCCAAGACGTACACAAATGCAGCAACACCAAGTTTAATCTGAAATGTTGGGATAACATGTCTGCAAACCTTAAAATATAGGAGTCAATGAAGAACGTCACGGTGGTCGAACACACTAAGTCTACATGTATACGGTATACCGGTACTTCAAGTGTTGGTTCTATTGGTGGTGGTTAGAATCCACTGTCAGCAATGGGGGTTTCTCACTTTAGCTGGCTGTGGATTTTTGATCTGAGATTGTCGGGCTCTTGGGACCATATGTCCATTGCCCAATTCCAATCTCTCCCTGAGATACATAAGATTCTTTTAGCAGCCATGATCAGTCTGTTGACCACCCATGCAAAGATAGGTTAGAAAACTATTTTTCAACCTCACTGGCGTCATCTATATATGAACTGATTATTTGTATTAATGTATTATTATTATTATTATTATTATTATTATTATTATTATCAATCATTATGGTAGATGTGTGGTTTGAATTAACCAAGCCTAGATTTCTGGGTACAGTTTCTTCATTTCCACCTTTACACTGCCTGGTCGGTTTTGGTAAGCACTAGTCGTTCTAAGTTTGGATTTGATGTATAATTCTCTGAAATCTGGCAGAGCTGTGTTTGTTGGTATTGCATGGTCTAATCATTAAAGATTATCCATCAAATTATATCTGCCAAATTTCACCAAAAACTGCCCAGCCTTGGTAAAGGAAGGAGCTGTAGGGAAATGTACCAGATCCCTTCAAAATTTTTGGTCATGGTTCGTGCTTGTCTTCATGATCCATTGTAACATTTCTGATGTCATAATTATATAGCTGTGAATATGATTTTACAAGGCCCTGCACGATAACTTACCTTTCATTTCCTTAACATTTGCATATTATAGGTTTCGTTGTAACTCTTTATGGAAGTTTTTGTGGACTAATAGCATGAACCAAACAAAGAATTCCCTAGGAGTGGTGGTGGTGGGGTGTAAGTGGGGTTGGGGGTGGGTGGGGGAGCAAAATAAATGTTCACCTGGGAGAGCTGTGTCGGCGGGGGTGGGCAGGTATGGTGCTAACAAGAAAAATAATAGTATATGTGTTTTTGCGAAGTAAATATAATATCAAAGCTATCATTCTTTTGATCACTGCTAACCGGGATTGATTTTGCTCTAAAAAGCTTGTCTATCTACCACACAGATCTCTTAGGGCAGGGTGAATTAAATTTATTAGTGTATATAATTTGGTGATTCTTTTAAAGTTTAAACCATAAGCTCTTGAAAAGCAGGCATATCCTGGAAAATTGTATTACCCGTAGGTCACCTCATGTAAATATTGGTAAAGAACGCCATGTGTATATCAAGGGGAGGTTTTTAGTTTATTTCCTAGACTTCCATCAAGCTTATAATTACACTCCCTTGACCCCCTTTCAAGATAAATTTATAATTTTTTCGGTATAAAACTGTCCCGGCCGAAGGCCGGATCCTCTTATATTACAGGCTCGCTATCGCTCGTCAGTAAAACAGACACCTAAATTGCACGAAAGGTCTTAACATTGACAGAAATAGGGCGAAAGTTCTTAAAATCGCCAAAGTAATGAGGTAAACGCCTTAAAATCTCAAGAGCAATGGAGCTTAACATGAGGTAGAGAGGGGTCACGAAATGTAAATCTGGCCTTAAGGCTTAAGTGTTATAACCCTGGAATAGAATAATTACCGTCTGGATGTTGAGTGGTCATGTAGGCCGCCACACACTGGTACAGATACAGGTAATGGATCTGAATAGGAGAAAAAGGGTCACATTTGGGTCTTATAAGTTGCATAATATTATAATCATAAGAACATAAGAAATCGGGAAACTGCATAAGGCCGATGAGGCAGATCCCATTCACACCCAACTCATATAATTCATATGGCTATCCAGTTTGTGCTTGAAAATGTCTAACATTCCTGAGCTAATCACTGCACTAGGCAATCTATTTCACACTTCTACAACTGTTCTCAAACCAGTGCTTACCTTTATCTTTTCTAAAGCGGAACTTCTCCACTTTGAAGCCATTTGAACGGGTTATCTCGCACTTAATAGCTTTAATACCTTATTAATGTATCCCTTATTGATACCTTTCATCCACTTAAACACCTCTATCATATCTCCTCTACATCTTCGTCTTTATAATGAATGCAAGCCAAGGGTTCTCAGCCTTTCCTCATATGATAAATGTCTATTATTCTGGATACTTTTCGTCATTCTTCGTTGGACTGCCTCCAGAGAGTCAATATCCATACCAATGTAAAGTAATGCTTCAAGATGACGTTAGCAGTTCTGTTACTCACACTCCTATATATTTATCCCAGAACCCTGCTTCGAACGCTTATACATTGTTTTCTAAGTTTGAACTTTCACATAGTACTGTTCTTCTTGTGTTTCAATTTATTATTTGTTTACGTGTCATTAAAATTCTTATACACTTGACTAAAATATCATGGTATAACTGTACAAGTTACTAGGATTAACATTTTCCTTGTTCATTTGGTTTTATATTTGTGTAGGCTGTTCTCCCTCTCCCAAATAATTGGCTTTATAGGCAGGTCATATATGCGCATAAATCCAAAGGAACAAAGAAGTTATCCTAACTCTTTACAATTCCTTAGTCCGCCCTCTTCTGGAATACTGTGTTCAATCCTGGTGCCCTTATTACCAAAAAGAATATAAACAAGCTAGAACGAGTTCAACATAGAGTTACCAAAATGATACCTAGCCTAAAGAACAAACCATACAAGGAGCGTCTTAGAGAATTAAATCTATTTCCTTTAACCCAGCGCAGATTAAGAGGCGACTTAATACAGGTGTTCAAAATCATCAAAGGCATCGGCAATATGAACTGTAGTAAGTACTTCACTATCGACCAATCTAATTACACAAGGGGAAACGGTTGCAAAATTATTGGTAAATCTTTTAACTCGCACGAATCTAAGAATTTCTTCTTCAATCGAGTTGTAAACTTGTGGAATGGGCTTCCCTGAGACGTTATAGACTGCAGCACCGTTGATTCTTTTAAACTTCGTCTAGACAAATATCTTTCCTCAAACCCGCGACTGACTGCGTTCATAAATTAATAACTTTATTTTATTCCCCCCTCAAATTTATCAAGGATTATTGCGTATATAAATTACTAAGACGTTACTCTCTTTTTCCCAGATATACGAAAGATCACTTATAACTGTGTTATGTTAATAACCCATCTGTCCCCTACTAACTTCCTAATCCTGCCACGGACATTAGTTCCAGGACATTGGTTCCCTTTCCAATGTTCCCTTACTGTTTGGACACCTGATCCTCTAGAGGGGTCACTAGACCTGTTGTTGCTGGATTTCCTTTGTACTCTCTCTCTCTCTCTATATATATATATATATATATATATATATATATATATAATATTGGAGATATGGCAGAGCACAAAATCTTCTGCTTTAGTACCTTGTCTTCCACTCCATAATTAGATGTCGCAACTCGTAATTTATAAGTAAGGTCATATTAGGTAGTATGGACCACAAGGTCTGCGTATGTGTAACTCATAGTAACTTACCTGGTTGAGAACCATGTAGGGACGACACAGACTGAGGGACAGAACGGCCTGCCTCACGTTGAGAGTGGAGGAAGCAGGAGAGGACTCGATGGCCGCTAGCACGTTCCAAAGGGCCAAAAACACTCCCGTTCTGCCCACACCGTTGCTGGGGAGGCATCAGTTGTTCTTTATTTAGGAATTAATGCCATCGACTATGCATTTAGCTTTACTTATCTGCAACTCTGAAGATGCTCAAGGGATCGTGTGAGGATTGATTAATTAGTTTGAATCTAAAGGCTGGTATGTGGCTGGATCCTGGAACAAATTATTATTATTTTTTTTTTTAACACCAACCAACTTCACATCTAAACTCAATTAATGAAATCAACAAATACATGTGGCACTCCGAGGACTCGAACCCAGGATACTCACATCGAAATTCCGCGCACTATGCATTACGCTATCAAGACAGAAGAAATATATACAGAGAGTATTATGACGTCCTACATGTGACGTTAGTTAGACGCAAAAGAAAACTTGAGAGTACCTGATTATCTCCGCCTGCGAAATTAGAGAAAAGTTATGTTTTCGCCTCCGTTTGTCTGTTTGTTTATCTATAAACAAGGTATCTCACGAACATATTAACCGATTTTCACGAAATTTGGTGAGCAGATAAGATATGCGCCAGAGATTTTCACAACATTTGGTGGTCAAATAGGAAATAACCAGCCAGCTTATGGAGAGACATGCGCTCTACCGTGTGCCCCTCTAGTTATACGGTAACTAGTTAAACCCCATATTCCTTACTTTGTTGTAGTTGCTGTGAACAATCAATTCAGTATTAACCATAGTCTTTAAATATTACAGAGTCAACAGGCATGTTGTAAGACCACCGAGAAGATAAGAACATCGTGCAATTGCTGTTATTGAGGTGTGGTATAGGTCAGGTTAGGGATAGGTGAAGGTATTGAAGGAGAAGCCTTTACAACTGCACCTAGTATCTACTTTTCGAAGAGTGTTGAGAGGGGAGAAGAAGTGTTGGAGAGAGAGGGACCTGTTGAAGTAGCTTTGTTATGTGTGTTTTTAGTCTGTATACGTCGTCGAGGTGTCCCACGACTGGGTGCAAGCATGTGAAACACGCTAGGACGTACTACCACACCCACTAATTATGTCCACATTGGCTGGGATCGAACCCAAGTCAAGCACATTCACCCGTGAGCGTGCTATGTACTGTATCAAAGTGTCTCGACTGACATTTTTGTTTTCAGATTTGAAGCTAAGAAGGGTATAATTCTACCCTAATCTACCCATTAATTAGCCAATTTAGGTAGACCTCTATAATTTAACATTTAGTTAACTTTATAGATAAAAATAATGCTACATGCCAGGAGTAAACCGATTTACCCTAGTTAACCATTTCCTATATACTGTATATTTAGGAGATAGAGAAATCCTACTTTGAGGAAATGTTCCATTCCATACCAAGTCATAGGACCCCTTTTCCAGAGTACTCGTTTTGGTGTCATTTTGAATATGGCGGAAATAGGCTGAAATATGCTTGCAGCTAAAGTGTTAATCAACCAGTGACCATTTCCCCAACTCCTTGTCTAAGGGAGATGGTAACTGGCGGCAATACCTCAGAAACACTTTCACCAACCAGGGCGAACGGCAAACTCTAGTCTGCTGGGTAGCGGCGGCGACTTTATCCACTGAGCTAACCAGACTGCTGTATCAAAAAGGTACAGGGAATAATTTCTCAAATACAGTGTCTTGTGGCCCATTCCAGTGAGATGCTCTTGTGGAGAGACGAGAGATTGTATAGTTCAGTATTTGCATTGCCAAGTGTGCAAAATACTATCCACTCTTCTATTAACCCTCTCCGACATATGACGCGATTTTGAGCCTATTGGGGATACTTTAAAGCATTTGTTACCATCAGTGGTATTTATAAACCTTTAGTTTAGTTACTTCAACCTCTGCAGTTGTCCTTGAGTTAGCTGTGGGCAGAACACTAATTTCGGAGAGGTAATTATAAGAGTGAGAGAACTCTATTTCTTATTGCTAATCTGGCAACCTCTGCGTCATATGTGCGTGGAAGGGTTAAGCTGTTTTACTAAACAATTACCAGTTCTGAGGGAAGTTTCAGTTTGTTCCAAATAGAACAGATCTTCTATGTTATTTTTATTGTTTTCAAATATACTAGTGATATATTTCTTCAGCTGCAACAGCTTGGTTGTGTGTTGTATTCATAGTGAAAGAAAGAGGAGAGAGGGAATGGGGAAAGATAAAGAAGGTAATGACTAAGTGAGGAGGGAAGGGAGAGTGAGGAAGAGAGATAGGAGGAATAAAGAAAGGGGGAAGGGAGGAGAGGAAATAAGAAAGAGGAAGAGGGGTGAAAAAAAGGGGAAGAAAATACATACAGCAAATAGAAAAGCAAATATAAATGTTGATTTGGGACCATAAGCTTTAAAAATGCAGAGTTTGAACACCGCAACTGTACTGACTTGAAATCTAGAAGCCACATAAACAGTACATGGCTTCAAAATATTTTATTTATGTTATTCTTACTTGAAAATCACCTAAGCTATGGTAGTATTTAGCTATAATACCTCATGTGTTATTTAATAGGATAATTTGAATACAGTATCACCTGACATAATGATCATAACAAATAAGCACATACTTTAAATTATGCAGCATGACGCAGGCACCGCATATTGGTATTCGTTTGTTTTGTTTCTGGTTGGGGGAATGATTCGAAAATGAGATCGGAGATCATGGGAAAATACTGGTGCTGAATTCCCTGTTACCAGTTTTATTTATTTATTTTTCTCTGATAAAAAAAAATTATCACACAAGTTAGTTATGCATACACACAGGAAACAGACGTGATAGAGGCTGCTGCGCATATAAAATATTATCACACAAGTTAGTTATGCATACACACAGGAAACAGACGTGATAGAGGCTGCTGCGCATATAAAATATTATCACACAAGTTAGTTATGCATACACACAGGAAACAGACGTGATAGAGGCTGCTGCGCATATAACATATTTTAAGGCACAAGTACCTATTTAGTAGTAAAAAGAGAGATCCTGCACTGTAAAGGGTAGAAACAGAAGGGTCTAGATGTGATCTAAAAGTTGTTATGCCAAATCCGTGAGAAAAAAACTCCCCAGAGAAGACGGATATATTTGCTTGAGTGATCTTGAATTCTGTTGATGGGATGGACATGTGTCGTGTGTGGCGTGGGTGGAGTGATATCATGTGTAGTGAAATTAGTATAGATGATGAGTGATCGTGGGGGAAAAAGTGAGTTCTATTGCACCTGGACCTGCTGGTAATGTTATGTTATGTTAGATTAGTTTAGCTTAGGTTACCTTAAGTTAAGTTAATAATTGGTTAGGTTTATAAAAACCGTGAGGCGCCACGGCAGCCTCATGGATTTCGCAAGAGTCAAGTATTTGGCTTGTCACCAGTAGTGAACAAAGGTGAAGGCTGCTGATGCAGGAAGAAGACAGTGAGAGAAAGAAGTACCTGCGTATGACAAGGATGCATATAGGGGCAGCTGAAGTGAGTACAAGAAGGAAACTAGTAATAATCAAGGAATTATCTACCTCCACAAAGACGAGCATGACGAGCCAAAAGGAAATATTATGATTGAATTACATACAGAAGAAAAAACACGAAAATGAAGGACAATTAACAAAGGAAGAATATAACGCAATAGAAACAATTACCAGTATTTATAAAATAAAAACAAAATGACTGTCGACGAGGAAAAAAGGAATATTATTGAGACAGTGAACGATGGACAGTACCTGCAGTGAATGAGAATGGGGTAGGCTGACGACTATAGAATAGAAGGTATAAGGTGTGAGGAAGAAGTACCTGCAGTGGACGAGGATGGGGGCTGCTGACGAATATAGAAGGTATAAGGTGTGAGGAAGAAGTACCTGCAGTGAACGAGGATGGGGGCTGCGGACGATTATAGAAGGTATAAGGTGTGAGGAAGAAGTACCTGCAGTGGATGAGGATGGGGGCTGCTGACGAATATAGAAGGTATAAGGTATGAGAAAGAAGTACCTGCAGTGAACGAGGATGGGGGCTGCGGACGACTATAGAAGGTATAAGGTGTGATGAAGAAGTACCTGCAGTGGACGAGGATGGGGGCTGCGGACGACTATAGAAGGTATAAGGTGTGATGAAGAAGTACCTGCAGTGGACGAGGATGGGGGCTGAGGACGACTATAGAAGGTATAAGGTGTGAGGAAGAAGTACCTGCAGTGGACGAGGATGGGGGCTGCTGACGATTATAGAAGGTATAAGGTGTGAGGAAGAAGTACCTGCAGTGGACGAGGATGGGGGCTGCTGACGAATATAGAAGGTATAAGGTGTGAGGAAGAAGTACCTGCAGTGGACGAGGATGGGGGCTGCTGACGAAGGCTCATTGAACCTGACGACGGTGGTGAAGTTCAAGAGTACGTCTGGTGAAAGAGGGACTCCCACATCTGGCCATCCCGTCAGGTGGTACTGCTTCACCCGCCGCTCCTCACCACCCTGGATATAATACGTCACAGGATACACCAACGGCTGAGATGAGGCTTAACAACTAAAGACTCTGATGATAACACATTGCAACTTTGAAATACCTTTTTTGTTATTACCTATGGTCAACCTT
The DNA here is from genome assembly GCA_032716605.1 of Paralithodes platypus. Lineage (NCBI taxonomy): Eukaryota > Metazoa > Arthropoda > Malacostraca > Decapoda > Lithodidae > Paralithodes > Paralithodes platypus. The sequence goes on along the minus strand of CM064518.1, from coordinate 32,631,297 downwards.
TGAGCTTGACTTTAATAGTTGGGTCATGTTAAATTACCTTTAATGTATCATAAATGCAAGTAAAATGGCATTACGGGAAATATAATTTGCTCGTGTTTAATTACTATAACTTTGTACTTTGTACTTTTGTAGATGTTTAGGTGACAATCACCACGGTCGATGTGGGGATCCGCCGCTAATGAGCTCGTCCTGGAATCTTTACGACTCTGAATCTTACGATTCTTTACAGGACTGACCATGCCATTTTTATCGGCACTAGCTAAGAGAAGAGTGTTGAGAGGGGAGAAGGTGTTGGAGTGGCTTTGTTATGTGTGTTTAGTCTGTATACGTCGTCAGGATGTCCCCTGACTGGGTGCAAGAATGTGAAACATGCTGACGTACTACCCACTAAATATCCGCCGTGGCAGGGATTCGATCCCGGGTCTATCAGATTCACACGCGAGCGTGCTCACCACTTGACCACCACAGCTCCAACAGTAACCTTTTTAGTAGATTTCTTAATGCATTTAGAATTCCTAGAATTTTTCAGGGAATTTCTGAAGTCAACAATATATGAACAATGATGATAGTGCCTTTAAAAAAAATTCAGTTAGATTAGTAATATTTTATATTTGCTTACTTAATTTTAACCTGAGGTATCAATTTTCTCCAATTTTTCATGTTGAAATGTTCTTTTGTAGCATCGTCAACAACGTATGTTTGTTATGAACACATTTCTAAATTAACTGACTATTTACTAAACTGGTATACAGTACAGCTGCAGATTAACGTTAAGGTATGTCTGGGCTAATTATTGTTATCTGTAGATGATTATCTTGTGGAACTGTTGGTATCTTACATTAATTACAATAGTCAAACAATATTTATATTACGCCTGGCGGATTTGATGTAATATTATTCGTGTTGTACATTTATAAAACATCTATTCATTGATCTGGACTAACATCTTTTTACACCGCATCTCACAAGGCCAGTGCCGGGTTTGTTTTTCGCCCGATACAGATACCCAGAAAACAAGACAAACAGCCAACATTCTACTCACCGTGCCCATTATCATGGAGTTGTGGCTCTCTCGACACACATTCTACTCACCGTGCCCATTATCATGGAGTTGTGGCTCTCTCGACACACATTCTACTCACCGTGCCCATTATCATGGAGTTGTGGCTCTCTCGACACACATTCTACTCACCGTGCCCATTATCATGGAGTTGTGGCTCTCTCGACACACATTCTACTCACCGTGCCCATTATCATGGAGTTGTGGCTCTCTCGACACACATTCTACTCATCGTGCCCATTATCATGGAGTTGTGGCTCTCTCGACACACATTCTACTCACCGTGCCCATTATCATGGAGTTGTGGCTCTCTCGACACACATTCTACTCACCGTGCCCATTATCATGGAGTTGTGGCTCTCTCGACACACATTCTACTCACCGTGCCCATTATCATGGAGTTGTGGCTCTCTCGACACACATTCTACTCACCGTGCCCATTATCATGGAGTTGTGGCTCTCTCGACACACATTCTACTCACCGTGCCCATTATCATGGAGTTGTGGCTCTCTCGACACACATTCTACTCACCGTGCCCATTATCATGGAGTTGTGGCTCTCTCGACACACATTCTACTCACCGTGCCCATTATCATGGAGTTGTGGCTCTCTCGACACACATTCTACTCACCGTGCCCATTATCATGGAGTTGTGGCTCTCTCGACACACATTTGTTTTTAGCCTGAAAGTGGGTACGCGACCACTGTGGACTTTACGAATTTCACAGTTTATATTTTTATGTTTTTATTCTGATCTAAATATTTATAGAATGGTGTACATAATTATCTGTTATGGCTCAGGGAAAGCCCAATGATCCCCTCCATAAAATCTCCCTCCCCTCTTTAAATTCATTCCCGCCCCTCCATAAATGCATTTACATGCTTTATTTTTATATATAATTATGATATTGCCTAATCACTACAATTTACTTACAAACACACACTCACTTAGCAAAGTGGTGAAGTCTGGTCAGGTCAGATATGACTCATAAGTTGGTGTTGTTCCACCCAATTCCCATATGAGAGAGAGAGAGAGAGAGAGAGAGAGAGAGAGAGAGAGAGAGAGAGAGAGAGAGAGAGAGAGAGAGAGAGAGAGAGGAGAAGAGAGAGAGAGACGAGAGAGAGAGAGAGAGAGAGAGAGAGAGAGAGAGAGAGAGAGAGAGAGAGAGAGAGAGAGAGAGAGAGAGAGAGAGAGAGAGAGTTAAGTGGTAAACCAATATTTTAGTTACTACAGGGTAGCGCTGATGACATAAATTGTTGTCCAAGATGTTTCAGGTAGAATAATTGTTCAGTTTGGAGTGAACTTCAGGGGCTACAGGCATCTTCTATTTATTAGTTACCAGTATCGATACACGATGTCATCAATGTGTCTCATTCAAGTATTCAGATCTCGTTTTTATACCTGGAGTGAGTGGGTTCGAATCCTGGTCAAGATACCTCTCTACCAACCTGTCCGACATTATCCTTAGATCCCTAGCTAGGCTAGCTGACGTTTATTATATACCGTACATAGTTCCGGAGTAACGTTAAGGTACAGTCGGATTAATTATACTGTTCTCCGAGTGAGTTTACCTTGATGATCTTGAGGTATCTGACGGTGTGTAGTGGTCCTCTCTCCTGCAGCTGGTGGTGTAGGCTGAGGTCCCCATGAGTCCTGCTTCCAACATGCGCTCCTGGCCAGTACTCGTAACACACAACCTGTATATACACATGTGCATATTATGACGAGCACATATCTCAGTCATTTGGGCATACCAGTCCATTTGTCCTTTACTTTCGTCCGATACCCAGCCGTGTTGGTTCCTGGTCATTTTGATTTGTAGCCAATTGGGTATATGACCAATTTGGTATATGGCCAATTTGGTATATGACCAATTTGGTTCGTGGTTGATATGGGTAGAGGTGAGCAGTCGGATCAATCCGATCAGTAGTAGTCAAGTGACCATTTTGATCAACGGCCGTATTGGCGTGCGACTGATTTGCTTTGTGCACACAGGACTGCCTGAATGATAATCAAGCTGCATTGGCTGTGTGACCATTTTGGTCTACGGCTGTTCTGGTTATTGGCCATTTTAGTCTAGGGTCATTTTGGTGTAGTCCGCCGCTGATTTTGTCTGCTGATGTTTGGTCATTGCCGATTTAAGTTATTGCATTGGTATCCACTGATTACAGACTCAGTATCTCCTAAACCCTTAGTTGAGGTCATCCAATCATCAGTTTTTTTCCTTTTGTGTGTGAAAAGTTCTTATGAAAGCAGTATGTCACATAGTGGATATCGAGGCTGGTGCAAAAATGTTTCATGGTCATTTTTAGAGAAGTTTATCTTGCGTGGAGTGGGAGATTCAACGGATTTTTATCCCAAATGTTAATAGTTTCTATACTGGTATCAAATGAATTTACTGACGAAGTTTCATGGTAATCTGATCATTCATTTAAAATACCATTACCTTTAGGACAAAATCTACTGTACCTCCTTGCTCCCAGCGAAATAAACTCCCCAAAATGACCCTCAAAATTGTTTACCTAAGCCTCGTGATACTCACTATGTGACCTACTGGTTACATAAGGACTTCACACAAACATGGTGAGAATTGGATGATGCCAACTCAGGTTTATGGACTTCACTCCTAAAATTGAACATGACATTGTCTTTAAAATGCCTTAACGGAAGTCAATGAAACTTGGATCCTGTATTTAGTGGATACCAATGGCTCAAACTGGCCATGGACCCAACAGTCGGCTGTGATTCGCATCAAAACAGCCCCGGATAAAAATGACCACGAGTAACAAAAGATGCGGAACAAAAAAAATTGTCACTTGGCCCATGCACATTGGAGTGGACCAAAACCATCACAAACCCAAACGGCTGTGCCATCGAAACAAATCACATTATTTCGACTGCTTGGCTGAGCCCATATTGACACGGACCAAATCAATCGTGTATACAAAGATGGCTATGAACCAAAATGGTCACTTGGATATTGCTGATCGGACTAATTCAACGGTTCTACCCATATTGGATGTATACCAAAACGGCCACGGATCAACATGGTTGCGGGTAGGACATTATTAAATAACACTCTGGTTTACAGGGATGACAGATATATGGGTTCTACTGAGCCAAGACTAAACACGCTTGTTAGGCATGTACAGTACCATGCTGATCGGGTGCTACCATTAATTTGACTTAGGTCTACAACACCACTTATGTCCAAACATATCCCACATATATAACAGCACATACATTGAATGTATTTTGTATATTCCAGCTAATCCTTTGTTATAATACACAAACTATTGTGGATTATTTTATATATTTGGGTTCAGAAATGTAACATTTGATATTATATTCGTATATTTCTCGGTGCTACACAATCATTAGAAAGTATATTAATATATTAATACCAAACTTATCGTCTGTCTTAACTGTAATAATATATATATATATATATATATATATATATATGATCTCCATGAAGCTTTTATTAATGGCATTATTGTGAAAAAGGCGAATGTTTGTTAGTATGGTACATTTTTGCATGGCCAATTATACAGTCTCGAAGATTCTTGTCATGGTTTAATATTGTATCTAGTTCCTACTGTCTTGAATTCGTGAGGTTTTCGTTTAACGATAGCTCTGATAGATTGCTCAGATAATCGACAATATGAAGAATATCGTCTCGTGATAATTTATGAAATTGGACAAAATTGTGATCTGTAATATACTGAAATAAGAATAAGAAGCTGACCGATCCTCTCTCCGTGAGGTTGTTGAGCATGATGATAGTGCAGACCTTGAGTTCCCACACCATCCTCCAGAAGTCGTCGACGGTATTGTCAAGAGGCCCCTGGGTGGCCACGAATAACTGCTTCCCTTCAATATCCTACAGGAAGGAACACGGCAATCAGAAATGACTCGAAATTAACCATTTATTATTATTTAAATTACTTCGGACCCGTCGTGCTGTTGGAGACTGGCACAACATGTTTGGGGCTGTCTCCTTAAACTGAGGCCAACCAGCTCTTCGATACTTAGTCTATGACAAACTTTACACACATGGGTTGATCCATCACTACTGCTACCATAATCACCAGCATCATCACTACTGTATTGTATGTGCATCATTACTGTGATGATTTTTACACACAGATAGACAGGGTAAAACCAATACTCCACCTCCCCTACTGCCACAATCACCATCATCTCAGGGTCCTGTCCTGTCTCCAATTTAATTTATAATATTCATTATTAAGGATTTCTTCAACTGTACCTCTAGTCTTATCCACTCATATGTTGATGATTCTACCTTAGACTATTCAATTTTTTTTTTTCACAACCCAGCATCCACCTTGGATGATTCCGGTGCTATTCCTCCTTCTCCGCCCTCCTCTCTCTTACTTATGCCTAATATCCTAATCTCTTCTAAAGATGTACTTTCTACCCTCTCTGGGCTTAACACTAATAAGGCGTACGGTCCGGACGGTGTTCCTCCTGTTGTTCTCAAAAACTGTGCTTCCGTGCTGACTCCCTGCCTAGGCAAACTCTTTCGTCTCTGTCTATCCTCTAACGTGCCCTTCATGTGGAAGTCTTGCTCACATTCAACCTGTCCCAAAGAAGGGTGACCGCTCTCAACCCTCCAACTATCGTCCAATTGCTCTTATCTCTGTCTTTCTAAAGTTTTGAAACTATTTGCTTCCAAATTTCTTAAGCATTTCTTATAATTCTGCTCTCAGAGATCGCCAGTATCGCTTCCTTAGGGTCTACTGATGATCTTCTTTCATATCTTACTAACTCTTGGTCATCCTCCTTTCGGGACTTCGGTGAGACTTTTCTATTGCACTAGACATATCGAAAGCCTTCGATAGAGTCTGGCATAAATCTTTAATTTCTAAACTACCCTCCTTCGGTTTCTATCCCTCCATCTGTGCCTTTGTCTCTAATTTCCTTTCCGGCCGTTCCATAGCCGCGGTTGTGGACGGCCATTGTTCACTTCCTCACTCTATAAACTCCGGTGTTCCTCAGGGCTCTGTCCTATCTCCTATTCTCTTTCTAATTTTTATAAATGTACTCCTTAACTGTACCTTCATTCCCATTCCTCCAAACGCAGACGAATTAACCTTGGCACTACTCCATTAGTTTTTTCAGAACGCCCCAGCCAGCAATCCCTCAACGACAAACGTAATGAAGCCATAGAACTCTTAAATTCTGATCTAAATACTATTTCCAATTGGGGCAGAGAAAACCTTGTTAACTTTAATGCTTCCAAAACCCAATTTCTCCATCTATTAACCGTCAGGAATCTCCCAGCGGACTATCCCTTATTCTTCAATAATACAAAAATCAACCCTTCATCTTCTCTCAATATTCTTGGTGTCTCTTTTTTCTTCTGCTCTCATTTGGAAGGACCATATTACCAGTCTTGCTAAGGCAGCATCCCAGAAGCTGGGGTGCTGCTCAACCGCCCTTAGGGGGTTCTTTTCCCCTGCACAGCTTCTTTGCTCTGTACAGGGGCATAGTGCGCCCTTGTATTGAGTATTGTTCCCATGTGTGGGGAGGTTCCTCTCACACTGCTCTCCTAGACAAAGTTGAAAGGAAGGCCTTTCGTATCATTAACTCCCGTCCACTCACCAACTCTCTGCAATCTCTCTCTCTCCGCCGCAATGTTGCATCTCTCTCGCTATTCTATCGCTACTATAATAATCAGTGTTCCTCAGAGCTATCCCAGTGCATACCACCTCCTTTACGTAGGGCACGTGGTACCCGTCTTGCAACTCAATCCCACGCCTACTCTGTGCACTCTCCAACCCAAGAGTGAAACGTTACTCTCAAACTTTCTTCTACTCAACAGGCTGAGCTCTGGAACTCTCTCCCAGAATCAGTCTTTCCCTCTTCCTATGACTTAAATTGCTTCAAACTCCGTGTGTCCAGGCATTTTGGCTCGAACGTCCCTTGATTTTGGCCCTGTCACTCTTTCAACTATGGGGGAGGCACTCGCTATAGGCAGTTATGCCTTTTGCCTCCCTCAATCACATAGAAAAAAAAAAAAAAAAAAAAAAAAAAAAAAATCACTCCAAAACTCACGTAACAGGTCCATCACACGCCATCTTCTGATCTATCAATTATTTTTTATTTGTGATTGGGGCAGAGAAAATCTTATTACTCTCAATGCCTCCAAGACCCAATTTCTTCCTCTATCTACCCATTGCAATCTTCCGCAAGACTATCAATTACGGTACTCTTCAACAATAAGTACACAAATCATCCCTTCATCTTCACTCAATATTCTAGGTTTATTTTTTCCTTCGACTTTTCCTGGAAAGATCATTATTACCACTCTTGCTAGAAAAGCTGCCCAAAAGTTAGGTGTGCTCAACTGTCTCAGTGGGTTCCTCACCCCCGCAAAGATTCTTACTCTGTATCGGGGAACAATGCGCCCAGGTATTGAGTGTTGTTCGCATGTGTGGGGAGGTTCCACCCATACCGCACTTCTCGAAAGAGTCAAAAGCATTTCACCTTATCAATTCCTTTCCTCTTACTAGTTCCTTACAATGTTGCATCTCTTTCACTCTTCTATCGTTATTAAAACAATCAGTGTTCTACAGAGCTCTCTTAGTCCATAACCCCTTGTGGCGAGTGCGAGGCACCCGCCTTTCAACACAGTCCCACTTCTATTCTGTCCAGCTCTCCAACCCAAACATTTGCAAAGTTTCTCATTGTTTCTTCTACTCTGGAACTCTATCCCTCAATCAATCTTTCTTTCATCCTATGACTTAAACTGCACTAAACTTCGTGTGTCCAGTCATTTTGACCCCAACGTCCCTTGAATTTGGCTCTCTGTCACTCTTTTTGCTTTGGGGGAGACACTCGTTACAGACGACCTGCCTTATGTCTCCTTCATACACATATTAAAAAAACAAATACTTCAATTAAGCAACATATGCAAAACACATCGTATTACTTAATTATATACCCTAGTCGTTACAGCTAAATTAAACAATTCAGTAAGGTCATTCAATATTTACATAGGCTTCGTTTTCTTTTCAATGTATAATACATGTGCTGCACATAAAATGACTTCCCCAATAATAAGTAAAGAACCGACCTTGATGAAACTGGCATTGATGTAGTCCGACCCAGGTTCTCCCGGCAGTGTAGCAAGCTTCACTCGGCTGTGGTCAACTGGTCCGGGGAGGGGAGAGGATACCACAATATTTGTAACATCTTGGATTTATTAGTTATAGATTGGAAAATTAATATTACAACATCTGATGTAAATTCGTTAGAGTTCAATAGTGTAGTAATAAATCAGTAAATGATACAAGAAACAATTTTACGTAATAATTATTATCTTTGTAATTGATTTGTCTTACCAATAATGAGATAAGGTGTCGTCATCTAGTGAGGCAGAAAGAAGCAACCAACACCTTGAAGCTCCATTGTGAACAACTAATGCAACACATGAAGAACCCATCTCGAAAATTCAATCGATAATCTCAGGGCCTCGTAAGAGTTACAGGCTCCTGAACAGCGTACAGTCCCGAAATTGAGACAGGGAAAAATAACCTGTTTCATAATTTACCAAATAATCTAGAACGATATTTGTTTTTATGTTGCTAAATGTATATTATTGCAGTTGCATGAACAATAATTGTAAATCTAGCTGGATAGTCGCCAACTTGACAGTGGTGGTTTGGGGAACTTGAACTTGTCGCCAGAGAGTTTGTATGAATAGAGATAGAGGGAAAGGGAGAGCAATGGGTCGATTTTATTGTGATGGAAGTCTTCCATGTAGGCATGTTGATCTATAACTTATTTCCAATTAATACATGGAGACAAAAACAGAGAAGATACTAATAATACCCTAATTATGGTAGAGAGCGTCTTATGCCATTAGTATGCTCAAGGAAAGCAAACTTGGCAGAGAAGCCCCTCCCACAGTCCTATAATTCTTTCACAATGTGCAACTACAAGCATTGACTAAGTGTTAATCAAGAATGATGGAGGCGTAATACATCATGCATTAGATATGTCATTAACATAGACATTTTAAAGAAAACAGGAATATTATATATATATATATATATATATATATATATATATATATATAATTATATACTGTATAGATAGATATAAATATATAGTCCGTGTGTCAGTCTCAGGATTCGTTCATCACCTTAGTCAATAGGAGCTATGAAGTCGCCGCAGGCTTACCTGGCAGACATTGGAAGCACTACCTTTCTATACCAAGCATGGACCGTCTTATGCCACTTTCCCACTGATGCGACTTCTCACGATTTTCATCGCCGACACCAATATTATGGATATTTTGTACTAACAAATTATTTCTTCACAACATATTATACAAAATACATTGCTATATACCGGTAATAGCCCATTAAACGCAGCATAGGTAGTACAAACTACTGGTATTTCGAAAGGTGCAATACAAATAATATATGAATAATGATGAGTATAAAATTACGCACAAAAATAGTATATTAACTTATTATTCTTGGTGTGTTATCGGTTATTTTCCGATAACATTTGCATGACCTAGATTGATATGTTCAGAAGATTAAGGTGCTCGCAAAGTTGTTTTCCGATATATCCGAGGGAAGGGGGGGGGGGGGGGGGCGCGACACGACTCCCATCCCTCCACCGTGTGTCCGCTCCCAACCAAATGAACACTATGACACAATAACAATAATCGGCCTGGCTAGACTCTAAAGCTGTCTACATACATGGTAGGAAGGTTGGGTAGTGGTTCTTGGTGATATTTTGAGGGTAGAGAGCAACAGAGATGCTGGACTGAGGGGCTGTTGAGGAGTTCAAATATGTCCACTCCTTCCCCAAACTCTTCCCTCCATCATGTTCCAGGTCCTGTAGGAGAGAGAGAGAGAGAGAGAGAGAGAGAGAGAGAGAGAGAGAGAGAGAGAGAGAGAGAGAGAGAGAGAGAGAGAGAGAGAGAGAGAGAATGTAAATTAAATGATCAATTGCATGAGCCTGTTTAAAGCATCCAGATATTTTAGGTAGGAACTATAAATAAGATGACAAGAGTTATGTTTGAGGTATTCTGTCATTTATGGTGGGTGTATTGTCTCTTGATCAAGTATTTGAGGGTATCTGTGAATTATTTGCGTGGTGAGTTCTAAATCCTTTAATTTTTGTATATGTTTGATCTTCAAGTTTCAGCACCATATGATGCATGCTTTACTTCATGATCATTAAAACTTAATTATCGGTATTTTATATAGTTTGAGTTATGCTACTACAAACCGTATGTAAGCATGGCTGTGTCAAGCTTGTATCACATGAGCAGTAGTTGATAATGTATTCATAATATACTTACTGTAATAGCAAACATAATTCAAGTCAACGTTAAAAGTTTTGTTTTCATTTGAAGATAATTTATACCCATGAAAAGTTTGCAATTTGGACAAATCGGAAACTAGAACGTACTTACATAAACGAATCTAAGAAATGTTCGCTTTTCGATGTCACTCTCAGTTTTGTTGTATTGAATGGGACGCAGCTTAAGAGAGCTCTGACTGCTGGACGATGAATGACGCTCAGTCTTCTTTTGGCTTTGGGAGACTCTTAAAATATATAGATCGAAAATATTAGCCTAGCTGGGAAGAAATTGTTAAATAATTCTGATATTGGTTTGATAGCTGATGTAAATTATATTGGTCTATGATTGTAAATGTTTTAATATATTGTATGGTTAGGCTATAAGGCCAGGTTATTTGCGGTTAAATTGTTTCTGGAAGATTTGCCAAACACTCGATCACAATGCATGCATAGTCGTGCATGCATACTGTAGACAAATTTTAGGGTTATATTTAACCTTCTTTACAAAAATATATAAATTTTCCCTTTTAATCCATTTAACCCCCCCAGACATATTAACTTACGAAAATTAGGGGTTGCCCGAGCATCTGATATTTCCCCCACAACAGTCTTTCTCACACTGAGGGACCGTTAGAAGTCGGAGGAATTTGGGGTTGCCACCAACCGACAGATTATGATCTAACTTACCTAACTTACTGAGCTCAATATGACGCAAATCGCGTCATAAACTTATTATTGAGCTATTTCACTAAGTTCATATGACGTGATCGCGTCATATGATACTTTTGGGCGAAACCGCCATATGACACGATCGCATCATATGTGACGGAGAGAGTTAATATAAGAACAATACCTTGAAAAGAGATATAAAACAGTATGAATAATGTATTGCCAGTAGTTGATTCCCCCTCCAATTCTACCATCATGAGTTATGTGTTACTTGCCATTCCACCTTTGGTATTTACACTAAGATTTGAATCTAAGATTACTTGATCTAATTACGAGTGATTGTATCCCCCAATCAAATCATGATTCTCTTTTACTTTCGAATAATTTCTCTGATCACCTTTAATTTCATATGAAAACCAACATCCCAAGTATCTAATATTTGTGTTTGCTCTACATGCTCACCAGTCACCACTCTTGAATTTTCGATTACTTGCATATTATGAGGTCAACCCCAGCTCTGAATCACTATTTACATTCAATTTTATGTTACGGTAGTTATTCAGTGTTCGAATTTGTTCCTTGATCACCGTCTCGAGGATTTGATTATAAATTACCGTACACTATGTTACTATCATCATAATACATATTTGCCAATATTACCTTTGATTCCATCTGTGGGCCGCCACCTCAAGTCTGTCCTTGAAGACAAAGGTGGCCACCAACAGCCCTAGGAGCACCAATCCTCCCAGCGTCCCTCCAACAATGGCTCCTACAGGGACGTCTTTGTCTTTGGTCCTCATGTCCTCCACCAACGCTCTTCCTATACCACCGACGGTCATTGCCTGTTCAGTTGTGGTGTGAATAGACAACCAATGTTATGTTGCAGATCATTGGGATGTTAATGTGTATATTGTTACGCTTCGCATTATACCGCTTCGGAGACATTAATCTTAATAGAATACTAAACTGGCAGCACCTTCATCTCTTTTCAAAGCAGCCCTCGTAGCACATCAGACAGAACACAGTTTCGATGCAGTCCAGGCTATCTACTGTATGGGTTTAAGTGCAACAACTACCCCTGGGCATACTCCGACTCAACTTAACTGGATTATCGATGAATAATTACTGAGTAAACAACTTAAAAAAAAACCCACCAGCACCAAATGGAAATGCTGGGGCGGATAATCAAACAATGTGGTTGTAAGTCGTGCTCAACTAAAAGTATAATAGAATATAGCAAAACAGCCAAGAAGTTTCACGGGCAACACCAGCACTCCGGAATACTAGGTTATTAGGAAGTTGGCCAAGTCATACAAACAGCCAAGAAATGGGTCAGCGAGGCATAAGCTTCCTGACCTTATGTCAATGAGGATCTCCATACCCATCACAGTTACCTCTCCCCAGAAGGTGTGGCACAAGCTCCCTTCATCAGTTCCCCTCCCAACCCTCTAGATGTAGATAACCAAGATTCCTTTCCTGCACCTGGGACTGGCTGGAAGGGGGTGGAGCCTCTCCAGTTTCCTCTCCCTCCCATTGGCCGAAAAGTTCATTAGGTCTTCCCTTCCATTGGCTGAGACAGGCAGCTGAATATACACAAGAGCATCACCAAAACTCCATGGACAAAAGACAAGCTGGAAGAACCTGGAAGCCCTCTGATTGGCTGGAAGAAAACTGTAGGACCATCCAGCCAAAATTATATGGCCCCAGAAGCAACCCACAGTCGAAGGGATTGGAGTTCTCGATAAGGGGCTCCAGTCCTGAAGCTATTCTTGACTTACAGTGTGCTGGCTAAGGGTTGATAGCCTCTGAACTCCTATTTTACCTATCTAACCCACAATCAGACAGTTATTGTTCACAAGAAATCGACTGCATTCCTCCTGCAATTGCAGCAGTCAACTCCCTCCTCTCCTGTAACACTTGTGCAGTGGTAGATCCACCGTAGTGGATGAGAACCCATAAAGAGGTTATATTGAAAGAGAAGAATTTTAATCAGACCTGAACAACATTTATTTTGACCAACTTCGTATCTCCCGCAGCCACTAATAGACCTACACTCTGCATCCGTGTGTACGGATCTACTCAAGTTAAGAGCCCTCATCTCGAGCTACAAGTTGGGTGTCCCTGATCCCTATTTCGAGGAACTGACAACACACTGGGATGATAGAGCTCTCGAAGCTGCTGGAGCTGGAAGCAGAGACAGCGACTGAGGCTCCTGTACCTTTTTACTGAGCCACCTGCCCCTGATGACACCCTGAGAAATCCTGCTGTCAATGCCCTAGGTGAGTACTGCTGCCGATGCCCTTGTGAGTTGCCCAGCTAATGACGAGCCGTAAAGACCCCCTGCTTTTATCCCTCAAGAGGTGCCTGCTGAAGGAGTGAGGAGCTGCCAAGGCGCCCTGGTCCTGGGAGTTGCTGCATCACCCTTTTTGAACTAGCTGCATGAGACGGCTATAGGATCGTTAGATAATCGTTAGAACACTGATGGAAGAATTGCTAGGGCTTATAGTTAAAGAGTATCTGCTATTCCCTGAACCCAGATAAGTTATTGATCAAGAAACCTGTAGCTTGCTTCACTGTATTATAATCCAGTTAACTTGGATCCAAACCAAGTCATTAGTTAGATTGAATCGCTTACTGTTCCCCGAACCTAAACCCTTGCTGTTTACAAGACCTCAAGTTGCCAAGCTAGGAATATAATTTATTAGAGAGATGGATACTTGCTCTTCCCTAAATCTGAGTAGTGACAGCTAAACTATTCTATAATTTAATTAGCTTATATATTGAGCTTAGCATTGCAAAACTCAAAAGTGTTAAGGTTAGCTGTCTGTTGCTCCCTGAACCCAGGCAAGACAGGAAATGTGATATTAACATACCGAGGTTCTTCAAAATCTAAACCTATATTAACTTTGTTATTTCACAATTGCGAGAGTGCTCACAGTAATGTTTCGTCCAGGTAGAGCAATAGATTGTACACAATAAGAAGTGTTATTATTGTCTTCGGTCACCAGAGACCCAGGATTATGATATGTCAGTGTTAGTCTTTTTATCTTGAATCTGGGTTTTTCCCGGACAGGTAAGGTGGAATATTCGCTTCTCCCTCTTTGATCCTGAATCCAGGTATTCCCTGGTTAGGGGAGGTGGAATGTTAGGGGCAATTCGGCCTGGCGAATCATCGGCCTTGGTTTCCTCTTCTCTCCATTTCGTCCCTTGGCTCAGTTTGGGTAGTGAGGGTGAGCGTTTGTCCGGGCAGGGGCTGGGGCTTCTGACTATTTTGGGGCGGTCGGGGCTTCCACCTGGTAAGAAGGGGACCAGGCCAAAGCATAGTTTGTGGGGTTTCTGCCAGTGACAAGGGGGTATAGACCAAGAAGTTTGTATCTAGAATAAGTGGTTAGATGAGGGCATGGAGAGGGAATCATCGGAAGGTTGTGTCGATGGCAGCTGCTTAATCCTTACCACTGGAAGTGTCGGGGCGACTGGGGGTGTCATTGATTCTTCTAGATTTTGCTACACACAAAAAGGTATTTCGAAGCCTAATCATTGCAAGCTAATAAATTGTACCCCAGGTGATTATATGATAACCATTCTTGTAGAAATCAAGATTTCTCAGTATAATGTAGACAGATAGTGCAGGAAACTGCACATGGATATATATATATATATGGGTAACGCCAAAGGTTAGAAGAATAATGCAGAAGGGTGGTACTTGAAGCCAAAACGATATACAAAGAATACAAAACTTTGTAAGTATATCAAATGTTGTTGATATAGAGATAAAGACGATAAATGGTGAATCAATGATCAATTTGGGATGAGTGTGATAAAGAAAAGTTATAATAGTTACTCGAACAATTAATACTAGCAACACATACCTGAACCTCAATTGTATACATGGAGCCCGCTTTCAGTCCAGATATCTTGGTCGACGTTTCCTTCGGGTCAGTGATATTTTTCCGGCTGGACCCCCAGGTAATTTGATATCCGGTGAGCTGACCATTTAGCTGGTCCGGTGGCGTCCAGGTGAAGCTGATGCTGTTGGTGTCTGACCCAGTCTTGTCCAAGCTGCCAGGTTTTCCCGGGGCTGACACAATGGCACAATTAGTTAAATGCAGGGAAATAAACGTGGCAAATGTGAGACAAGATTATCGATAAATCGAGTATCATAAACTTAAAAAGCCAACCTTCTCAAAAAATAAAAAAATAAAATAAAATAAAATAAATAAATAAATAAAAAATAAAATAAAAAAATAAAATAAATAAATTAATATATATATATATATACTGTATATATACTGATATACAGTATATATATATATATATATATATATATATATATATATATATATATATATATATATATATATATATATATATATATATTTACATTGGTATGTATTGCTTTAATTTAACAAATTGCTGGTGGGGTCAATTTAACTTACTACTAGTGGGATTATATTTCTATTTACTATATTACTATGTATGTCTTTAGGCAGTGAGATCCCATTTTCGGAACATATTTATGTCCTAAGCCCTAAGGTGTACAAAGCACCAGACATCTTTTGCCCCGGGCAATTAAAGCCAGCTGAATTGGCGCCAATCGCGCCCTCCTGCCCTGTTGTTCCTTGGCTGACGTATGATTATACTTTATTAGAATTAATAATTGTTTTCCTAATCTTCATTTGTACACTATAATGAAGTTTTCTGTATTATTATTATTATTATTTCTGAGTTAATTTATTTGATTGTCGTGAGAGTAGTTGTATCTCGGTAATGTATGACAAGTTTAATGACCAAGCACTCAATAGAAAAGGCAATTTGACCGAAGTTGAGTTCACCTCTGGCCTCTGATTCACCAACTCATTACCATGGGTCTTCCTGAGTTTGTGTGGTGCCTTGTATAACTAGATCTCTCTATAGATAAATATAATTATGTTGTATTGTGTGAATGTAAGTATACTGTAGATGTATAAAGTGTAATTTATATGTAAATAATATCCATAATTTTACATTATCTTTTTATCAATACCTAACTTATATTTGTGTGTACTATCATTAAAATAACGTAAAGGTTTAAATAGATTTGAATATCTTTGGGTTCTAAAAGAATAAAATAAAACAACAATAAATTATTTATACAGTAAAGCAACTGATAAATGGATAATTAAATATTTAATTTTTTATCTTAACCCGAGAAAGACGCCAGGACTCTTAAAAGGTTTTACTGGGTGAAGGCGCCGGGACTCTTAAGAGTCAAGGCATAATCAAAGCCTTTCAAAACACTCCACTGGCATTAAAAATAAAGCAATATGTGATTAGGTGAGATCATTCCCTTCCATACCTCCTATCACTCCTCAACATGTGTCCCACCCCCCTTTTCCCTCCTCCCTCCTCCTCGATTATCCAATATTTTCCCTGTTATTCCCAATATTTATAGAGTATTTTCACGCGAGGACAGCTTGGAGAGAGAGGGGTAGGATGGGGGAGTCTTTCTTCAACCCTATAGCCAGTCTCAGAGCTCTCCTAGTCTCTCAGTACCAGGAAGACACGAGAGAGGGAGGGTGTGTCTCTCTCGCCGGTCCGGATCAGATTACGACCGCAGAGCTTAAATATACGTTTTTTACCAGCCAATTTCTGTTACCGCTTGTTTTATTGCTTTTCAATGTTCATATGTTCATATTAAAAGTAAAATATGCGCATATGGATAAATAATTATGATATACAGTATATGGTAAATATGACGATTTTTGTCAGGAATGAACCAAAATACCTTCGCATGGCAGGACGTTTTAAATACCATAGCTTCGCCTTTTAAAGGTTAAAGGATTCATGAAAGCATAAGCTATAGTACTGACATTAAAGAAAACTGAATAATGTCAATGATCTGATTCTGATTGACTTGTTGTATACTGTAGTGATAGGGTTCCGCTGGAGGATAAAATTAACCTTGCAGTCTTATTTTGGTGGTTAACTTCCATTCTCATAGTACTATGGTGATAACAGTTGTGTTGCCTTTTCATGGGAGTTATTAATTTGATCATAGTTTTATGGGTTTGAACCCTAGTCCATAACAATATATATATATATATATATATATATATATATATATAAAACCTGGACATTAACTTGGAATATTTTTGTTTTATACTGACCTGCTTGTTTAGTGGTTTCCATGCAGCATTTCTTGACACTAACTTTATCGTCAAATATTTGAGCCTGGACACACACAGAGTAGGCAGTCCAGGCTATGAGGTCGTCAAGGATAACAGAGGTTACGCTGGTCGTAGTATCGTTACTGTCAGTGTTGTTGGACCACAGGACCTGACCTTCATAGTGTACCAAGTATCTTACCACAGGACAAACTGAGGTTGAGTTGGTCCAGACTACTTTCAGCTTGTGGGCCTCAGGATATTGGCAAACTACTGGTCCAGGTAGTGGTGGAGCTGTGGGAGAAAACTGAAATTCACACTATAGCTGTAGATAATTATCGATTCAGCTACTCTACTACAAATTACCAGATAATACCCCACCTGCATCTTATAATTTTTTATATTCTCTGTCCCTCGACAAATATTCCTAACTTTACCTATATGTTATAAGTTTTCATTTCGTCTGCCACATAGTAGGCTATGCATATACAGGTATATAATACGTAAATGGTCAGATAAATAATAAATACATTAATTCAATATATAAAGAAACAAAAAAGTAGAGTGGCAGATATAATGTAATCATACACCTTCCGGGCCCCTCTCCATCAGTGTCCTGGTTCTGTGGAGGTGGTAGGGTCCCAGTTTGGGTGGAGAACTGTTTGGAGGTGGAGGTAGCGAGTGGCGGTGAGCGATTAACCCGGGAAAGGCGCTGAGACTCTTAAGAGGTTGTACTGGGCGAACGCGACGGGACTCTTAAGATCCAAGGCCTGAAAAAAACCTTTTAAAAGACCCCAGTGGCACTCAAAACAAATAAATATGTGATTAAGTAAGATAATTCCCCTCCATACCTCCTATCAATCCTTCATTTGTGTCCCTTCCCCCCTCCTCCCCCTTCAATTATCACTTATTTTTCCTCTAATTCCCTTGTTTATCGGTTTATTTTCCGCGCCAATATCCCCAATCCGGTTTTAAGGTCGAAGGGGAAGAATATAGAGATCGTAGCAAGAAAGAAACTTCACTTGTAAGGCGTCAGTGTCGATCGATAAGTACAAGGGGGGAGTACAAAGGAGTACAAAGGAAATCAAGCAACAACAGATCTAGTGACCCTTCTAGGTTGCTTGTCCTCCAAAACACTGAGGATCAAGTGTCCAAACAGTGGTTTAGAGTGGGTAAGGGAACATTGGAAAGGGAATTACTGCCCTGGAACTAATGTCCGTGGCAGGATTAGGAAGTTAGTAGGGGACAGATGGGTTAGTAACTGAGGGGGGGATAAAATAAAGTTATTCATTTACAAACGCAGTCAGTCGCGGGTTTGATGCGAGATATTTGTCTAGGCGGAGTTTAAATGAATCAACGGTGATGCAGTCTATAACGTTTCGGGGAAGCCCATTCCACAAGTTGACAACTCGATTGAAGAAGAAATTCTTAGATTCGTGTGAGTTAAAAGATTTACCAATAATTTTGCAACCGTTTCCCCGCGTGTAATTAGATTGGTCGATAGTGAAGTACTTACTACAGTTCATATTGTCGATGCCTTTGATGATTTTGAACACTTGAATTAAGTCACCTCTTAATCTGCGCTGGGTTAAAGGAAATAGATTTAATTCTCTAAGACGCTCTTCGTATGGTTTGTTCTTTAGGCTAGGTATCATTTTGGTAACTCTACGTTGAACTCGTTCTAGCTTGTTTATATCTTTTTGGTAATAAGGGCACCAGGATTGAACGCAGTATTCCAGAAGAGGGCGGACTAAGGAATTGTAAAGGGTTAGGATAACTTCTTTGGATTTATGCTCAAATGACCTGCCTATAAAGCCAATTATTTTGTTTGCCTTCTTAACAACTTCTGAACATTGTTGACTCGGTTTTAGGTTACTCGATATTGTTACTCCCAGATCGGTTTCTCTGTTTACATTCTTAAGCTGAGTGCCATTCATCGAATAGTTTGCTTTCTCATTTAGGTATCCGATATGTAGTACTTTACATTTATCCGCATTGAAACTCATTTGCCAAATTTGGGCCCAACATGACAATTTATCTAGATTGTGTTGCATATCGTCAACTTGTTCTTTTGAGAGTACGCTATTTGCAATTTTTGTATTGTCAGCAAATTTTGAGATTGTACAGGTGAGACCCTCGTCTATGTCGTTGATGTAAATTAGAAAGAGAATTGGTCCTAGTACCGATCCCTGGGGTACCCCGCTACTTACATTGGTCCATTTTGATGCCTTACCGTTTATGACTACTCTTTGCTTTCTGTCGCTGAGCCAATTTTCTATCCATTTCAACACACCGTCTTGTATTCCATGCGCTTTTAGTTTTAGCAGTAAACGTTTGTGGGGAACTTTGTCAAAGGCCTTTTGAAAATCAAGGTATAATATCTACAGCTTTACTCTCATCATAGAGGTTGAGGATATCGTGGAAGAAGTCTAAGAGGTTTGTTAAACAGGAACGTTTTTTACGAAAGCCGTGTTGAGTATCTTTAAGTATGTTATTTTCCTCTAAGTGATTTTACGAGTCTGTCTCGTATGACCGTTTCTAGCATTTTACATACAACTGAGGTTAAGCTAATTGGACGATAGTTACTGGGTAGGGATTTGCTGCCTTTTTTGAATATCGGTGTTCCGTTGGCTAGCTTCCACTGATCGGGCATAGTTCCAGACTGCAAGGATTTATTGAATAGTAATGTCAGTGGTTTAGAGAGCTCATCCTTAGCTTCCTTTAGAACTCTAGGCGAGATTTTATCAGGTCCAGGCGTTTTATTTACCTTGAGTTTATCTAAACAATTCAATACTTCTCTCTCTGTAACGGTGATATTGCTTAGAACATCTGAATTATCAATCTGAATCGGCGATGGTGTAGGGATATCACTGAGGTCTTCTGTTGTAAAAACTGATGCAAAGAAGGTATTGAGGGCATTACTCATTTGTTCTTCGTCTTTGGTGTATTCTCCATTTTCATCGACTAACGTTCCAACAGTTGAAGTAACGACTTTTTTCTTTCTGATATAACTATAGAATTCTTTCGGGTTTGTTTTACTTTGATTCGCAATATGTAACTCTAAGGTCTTTTTACTTTGCTTAATTAACTTTTTGGCTTTGCGTCGTAGCTCTACAAATTTCAGCCGTTCTTCGTCATTTTGTGAGGATTTTAATCTATCATTAGCAAATTTTTTAGCAAGCAGGCAGTTTGAAATATCTTTATTCCACCATTTGGGCTTATTATTATGGCCTGGACGCCGAGTTTTCGATGGTATGCAGTCTTGCACTGCTTTTAGGTAAGTGGCTTCGAATAACTTCCAAGATGTATTTATGTCGTTATTGTGAATTAAAAAGCTCCATTCAGTTTCTTTAAACATAGCTCTAAGTTTATGGAAGTTTGCTTTCTTGAAATTAGGGACTTTTTCGATGCTACTATTTGGTTCGTTACTAGTAAACTTTAAAGTGAAAGTTATCGTACGATGGTCGCTGTTACTGAATTCATCACCAACATTCAAATTCTCTATTAATTCTTCTTTTGTTGCAAGTACAATGTCAAGAACGTTATTACCACGGGTCGGCGTTCCAACAATTTGATAAAGCGAACTCTCTTGCAAGTTCGTATACAAGTCATGTCCGGGAGGGTGTGCTCCGCGCCGGATCTCTTCTCATGAATGAACCGGTCAGCAATACTTTGTCTTTTTCACCCCCCAAATACTATTCCCACTTGTTTTATTGCTGTTACATGTTAATATCTTCATATTAAACGTAAAATAGGCGCATATGAATAAGTAATATCGATATTTTTCGGATAATGATGATTTTCGTCGGGAATGAGCCTCAATACATTCGCCTGGCGAACACTTTCAAATACCCTGTAATACCCTATACCCGCAACCACAAAACTACCCGAGTTGACGTCTGGGATAGCTTAAAATAGTCGTTGGTGGCGAAGTCTAAGAAACCCACCACGTGAATCACCACGAGACTATCACCTGGTTCTTTCAAGGAGAATTAAGGTTGCTATCCTAGTGTACGTCCGTGGTAGTACAGTGGGTTAGCGCACGAGTCTAGTAAAACCTATTGAGGTCCCTAATCAGGGTTCGAAACCCGCGCCAGGCACCACTACTGGGCCTGGGGATTTTTCGGGAGGGTTAAATTCCCTTCGCATCCAGCATATCATTGGTGGCAGTCATGGAACGCGATCTGGTAGCTAGATAGAGCACCCAGCACACGGACCCTAAGAATATTGAAATTGCTGAGGTGATGTGGCTACGCTATCTTATGACCTTAAAAGAGACTAGGGACTAGCATTGTTATAGAAGGATACTATGTAATACCCTGTACCCATAAAAATCCCGGAACCACAAAATTACCAGAGTGGACGTCTGGTATAGCTTAAAATATTCGTTGGTGGCGAAGTCTAAGAAACCCACCACGTGAATCACCACGAGAATATCACCTGGTTCTTTCAAGGAGAACTAAGATTGCTTTTCTATTGTACGTCCGTGGTAGTACAGTACAGTGGGTTAGTGTGCGAGATTAGTAAATCCTATTGAGGTCCCTAACCAGGGTTCGAACCCGCACCAGGCACTACCACTGGGCCTGGGGATTTTTCGGGAGGGTTAAATCCCCTTCGCACCCAGCATTTAACTTACTCTTAAATCTCTTATATTTAATATGCTTCTGTACCAATTGTGTAACATTCCCCATTGACCAACAATTCAAGGTTTGATAACAACAACAAGTAATTTCTATCATCCTATACACTGCCATGTCTGGAAGTAAGGCGGGCGGCCATTGTGGTGTTATGGTCCGCTGCGTGTCTGCCTGCTGAGACCGAACCACTCCGGGAGGTTTTGGACCTGGATGTCTTAACTGGGGACCCCAAAATGGACCTGGGTCTACTATTCTGGCTACTATTAGACGATAGTATTCAGTTTATGAAAGATCTGTTGTAGTAAAAAGGCTAAATGAGATAGTTCAAAACCTGTTAATAGCTGGAGACTATTTTTAAACTCAATATCATCATCTAATAGTAGCCAGAATAAAGTTAAAAGGACGGCATCTGTACAGGACGGGTTAAGGGAAACTCTTTCCATTACATTGTAGTGTATGTTCACAAATGGAACGTTTTGGGTTCATATTATTATATTTATATATTGAACGAGAAAATATTAATGGGCTCAGAAGAGAATTCTGAATAATATATAGTATATGTACAGTATGTATATACTCAGGCACATACCCCACAGCTGTGGGTGGCCGACTCGAGACATAGCCCGAACAGGGACGACACAAAAAAAAAAAAAAAAAAATCACACACATACAGTATACACTCACAGACAGACTCCCCCCCCCCCCCTCACACGCATATACCGAGACAGGCACTCACTGACACCCAAACACACACAATCACACCGACACACACAAGGCACACATATACACATACATACACTCACTGACCCCCCCACTCACACATACAGTATACACAAACAGGCACTCACTGAAACCCACATACACACACGAGACAGACATATACACATATGGACTCACGCTGACCCCCCACACTCGCACATATATAGAGACAGGTACTCACTGACACTCACAAACACAAACACAAACACACCTACACACACACAAACACATGCCCCAACATACTCACACCCACCCACACACAATCCCTGTCGTTAAGTGGTCGATAAATTATCGTGGTTGTTGGGGGGCTGTGAAGAGGTTGTGTTTTGCCTGTCGCTTCGCGGTCTGTTGAAATTTATGTTTTGTATGTTCAGATTTTTGGTCTGTCGTCTTACTGACGTATGTATCGGCCCATTGGCGGGGGTTTTACGGGTGTCTTACGGTATGTGGTCGCTTCATGTATGGATGGCTGTCATCCCACAACAATTATCATCTTTCTGTCTCGCCATAAATTTATACGACAATCCAATTTCGCGCGGCAGTGTGAAATGGGATTGAACCACCATCCCGACGATAATGTCTCAGATCCCTCTCGCGAGCTTCGCCTCCACACAGCTCTCCACCCATACCCGACCACCTCTACACCCAGCCCTCCCTCCACCCCTTAGTGACTTGAAAGATAGAAACGACCAGACCCGTAGACTGACGAAGTAGGGTAAGAAGGTGGATGATTATATGTCGGCCACTGGTACAGTACATAATGTCTTTAATAGGAAATACTGTATATATATACTGTATATATATATATAGATGAAGAGGATACACAGGGTAGCAGCAAATAGCATGGTGCAGGATAAAAATGACCAGGTGGGGGGGCCAGTACTTTATTTAGCAGTCAGACAAACGTTTCGACACTCGTGTGTCATCTTCAGTGTTCTAGAAAACAATAATAAAACATATAGCAAATATTTAAAAATAAAATCGCGAAAAGAGAGTATATTATAACTAAAAATGTTAGCCTCAACATAGCTACACTGGGAAATATTTAATGTAGCCTCAACATAGCTACACTGGGAAATATTTAATGTAGCCTCCACATAGCTACACTGGGAAATATTTAATGTAGCCTCAACATAGCTACACTGGGAAATATTTAATGTAGCCTCAACATAGCTACACTGGGAAATATTTAATGTAGCCTCAACATAGCTACACTGGGAAATATTTAATGTAGCCTCAACATAGCTACACTGGGAAATATTTAATGTAGCCTCAACCTAGCTACACTGGGAAATATTTAATGTAGCCTCAACATAGCTACACTGGGAAATATTTAATCACAATGGATATGTAGAGGGGCTGCCGAAAGGCAGTTATTAAGGGGGGGTCTTTCTTAAAAAATATATAGAGACTCTAAAATCCTAAGGTTACCGGTATTACAGGAGTCAAGAATGCTAAAATCTGTATAGCTTACAGCAAGGTTACAACCGTAGCAATGCTCTCACATGGCTGAATGAGGAGGGTTTACTGATGGGGAGACCGGTTCTACTGGACTGACCCCTTGTGCTCATCCATCCTTACTTTGAGAGCTCGTATTGTGCTCCCAATGTAGCCATTTTTGCAAAATGGACAGGTAAATTTTATAAATGATGGATGAGCGAAGTTCAGTGGGAAGTCTATCTTTGTAGTGAAACAGGGATCGAATCTTAAATTCATTCTTGTGAATTATTTTAAAATTGATATGAGGGAAGAAATTAGGTAATTTGTTGTTCAGTAATCTTTCTATTTTTTCTGATACCTTTCCAAGAAAGGGTAAACTAATATAAAACACCTCCTTTTTGAGCAGTGAGCACAGGTTGTCTAGGTTGGTACAATTTATTTAGGAAATTCCTCAATTGCTTGTTGAAGAGGTCACTGGTGAAGCCATTATTAATAAAAAAGTCTCTAAGGAAGGATATCTCGCAGTGAAAAAGGCTGTATGTCGAAGTCAAGTGGTACGCCCAGTGAAGAAGGGTTTTAATTGCATTAATTTTGAATCTGAGTGGACAGTAGCTAAAGAAGCTAATACCGAGACCGGAAAAGGTGGGTTTTCTAAAGATTGAGATAACAAGTATGTCATTAACTTTGGTAAGTAGAAGGTCGAGGAATGGCAAAGTGTTATTTACCTCGTTTTCGCTAGTGAATTTTATATTTTGGGCTGTTTATTTAGGTAATTTAGAAACAAGGGGGTATGACTTTTATCTTTAAAGACCAGCAGGGTGTCGTCGACATATCTACGGTAGAGGATAGGTTTGAAAGTGGGAGGGCAGTTGTCTAGCCAGATTTGTTCCCAGTAACATAGGAAAACATTGGCTAAAGTACTGCCTAGTACTTTACTTTACTGCCTAGTACTAGTACTGCTAAAAAGGAGGATTTTTATATTAGTTTACCCTTTCTTGGAAAGGAATCAGAAAAAATAGAAAGATTACTGAACAACAAATTACCTAATTTCTTCCCTCATATCAATTTTAAAATAATTCACAAGAATGAATTTAAGATTCGATCCCTGTTTCACTACAAAGATAGACTTCCCACTGAACTTCGCTCATCCATCGTTTATAAATTTACCTGTGCATTTTGCAAAAATGGCTACATTGGGAGCACAATACGAGCTCTCAAAGTAAGGATGGATGAGCACAAGGGTCAGTCCAGTAGAACCGGCCTCCCCATCAGTAACCCTCCTCATTCAGCCGTGAGAGAGCATAGCTACGGTTGTAACCTTTCTGTAAGCTATAAAGATTTTAGCATTCTTGACTCCTGTAATACCGGTAACCTTAGGATTTTAGTCTCTACATATTTTTAAAGAAAGACCCCCCCTTAATAACTGCCTTTCGGCAGCCCCTCTACATATCCATTGTGATTAAATATTTCCCAGTGTAGCTATGTTGAGGCTACATTAAATATTTTCCAGTGTAGCTATGTTGAGGCTACATTAAATATTTCCCAGTGTAGCTATGTTGAGGCTACATTAAATATTTCCCAGTGTAGCTATGTTGAGGCTACATTAAATATTTCCCAGTGTATCTATGTTGAGGCTACATGTTTAGTTATAATATACTCGCTTTTCGCGATTTTATTTTTAAATATTTGCTATATGTTTTATTATTGTTTTCTAGAACACTGAAGATGACACACGAGTGTCGAAACGTTTGTCTGACTGCTAAATAAAGTACTGGCCCCCCCCACCTGGTCATTTTTATCCTGCACCATGCTGTTTGCTGCTACCCTGTGTATCCTCTTCATCTGTTACTTGAGGTTCCCCAAGAACAAACCCATCACTGATATATATATATATATATATATATATATATTTTATTTCTATTTTTTTCTCGGATATGAACATGAATCTTTATGCTCTTAAAACTGAAGACTGCATGGCATCTTTATTTACTTGATTTTTATTAGCTGACAATATTGATGCATTTAATAATTCAGTGCCATTTTGTGACATCTTTGTATTGTGTGATCTGAAGTGCCGTAGACAGTTATGATACCAGTACACATCGAATAATTACCTTCAGTTTCCGTGCTACTTTGTAACAACCCCTGGTGTTGTTGTGTCCCCCTTGCTGGTGGCGGGGAGGACAGAGATGTTGTATAGAGCACACTCGATAAGGTTGGTAACAATGTAACTCAAGGTGGTGGTGGTCAACGACTGCTGTCCATCAGTCCCGTCATTAGAGTCTGGTGTCCATCTGACCGTGTACCGTGTGAGGATCCCGTTGGGTATTATCGGCGGCTCCCATGATACAATGATAGAGGAAGAGGACTCGGGTTCTGCAGAGGTGTTGATTGGTGGACCTGGTGCTGTCAAAGATATGAAGGTTGTTAGTGGGGTTCCATTATCAGAAGCATGTAGATGGCATTTGCTTGGCTTCATCTACTTTATTATTGGCGGATCTGAGTCCTTGGGTGCCTAGTGCGGGCGGGCGGTAGTTACCGATCTTTGAGCTCGAATAATGTGACTACCCTTCGTCCTAGAAAGATCATTTACATATCAATCGAAAGGGCACACAAAATACTAAACATTTTCTGTTTTGTATTGTTATAGACCCACTAGTTCGTCAACAAAGAGGCCTGTAAGTAAAAAAATGATTGCAAATATGTATGATCTACTTTCCCAATTGCTTAATTCCATAATTCGAGAAGATATGAACATTCAAAACAGACAAATCATAGATACACTTTCTCTGAGTTGGTGGGTCACCATAAAAAAACATGATTGAATAAGTTTCCCAAGACACATTCAAAGTTTTCCTATCACCATTTTCATTACTAATCTTTACCTAACTTGAAAACTAAGTGACTAATTTTTTATTGTGATATACAAAATAGTATCTCTAATAGACTTCTATTAGTGTGCCAAAAATCATTACAATCCAACAAACATCCACCAACACTTTCACGAGTACCAAGAGGATACTCCCCTAAAACCAATTTTTGAAAAGTTGTCTGAATGTTGTATATGAAATGTACACAGTAAATATTTAGATAGTCAAATTACAGTAGCTATACAGTATTTCAAATGTTGGTATTTATATATAATATTTTTTTCCTTATCTTAACAGTCACATGGCGCTCCTTTTACATTATTATGTACACTCACGCGTACTAAAAGTTGCTCAGGGGTGGGTCCTTTCTTCCCCTACTCCACCCTGGGCAGGTGGATGGGGGGAGTCGGGTCCAAGTCTACCCACATTCCACCCCCAAACAATCGCCAATTCCCCCACCTTCTTTCTCAAGCTGCCAGTCAGTGATTAGCGACGATTGTTCTCATTTATTGCAAATTATTGTCAAACCATCATTGCACATAGGCCTACTTAGAATGGCCGACATTTAACATGTATTAGAATTTAAAAATATAATATACTGTATAATTGTAATCTCACACTAATTTGTAATACACACCGTAGGTTACACGAATCTTGGCTGTAGTGGCTCTCTCTCTCTCTCTCTCTCTCTCTCTCTCTCTCTCTCTCTCTCATTGCACTACTTTCTACGACCAAGGGACTTAATTGTGAATTTTCCCAATATAATAATGCCGTCGTTAATTAAATCCAATCTCATACCAGTATTCAGGATATTAGTGTTCACCATGATTTTGCAATACCACATCAAACGTGACCTCTACGATCTACTCCTAGGGTTCTCAAAATTACTTACACAGTCAGTCTTTTATATAATTATTACTATTCTTTAAAAGCGAAAGGACTAAAGGCAAAGATTAGGCTGTGAATAGTTTTGCGGACTGTTATTGATTGTTTCGTCTATCATTTCAAACAGTTTCTCTCTTTCTACTTCTTCTCCATTTATTCAATATCATACATACTATAACCGGTCTGCATGTCATTTTATGTGGCCTATAATTTTTTTTTTCAAACAAGTAAATGTAGAATTCTATACACATTACTATCAAAGTCGGTGGTTTAACTTTAAGTAAGGTTTGAGTATATAGCCCATTAGATAGCAGGGCTCGCCTTCTCATTTCCCCCTTCTCTGTCTCTATCTGTGGATATCCCAGCCTCTCGCCTCCTACAAACCCCAACTAATGAATAGCGATTAAGAGGACAGCTTGTACCAATCCAGTCTCCTCCTATGTGTATCGAATGGCAAGCAACATTTCATCGCACAACACTAATGAAGAGGAAATATACCACATTCAGACCCGTTAAATCTTGGTTTGTAGAAAGTGTGCTGCTATGCAGAGTTAGGCAAGGAATAGTTAGCATCTCAAGAAAGGACCTTTGCTGCCCATTACGGGGAAATATTCGACAAGTGATAAGGAGAGTGTACATTCTTTTCAGTGCACTACACTCCTTTATAGTGTGCAAAATACTATCTACTGTCTTCTTGAACGTGCTCAACTGAGGAAATGTTTACAAGCTTCTGAGGGAAAGATTTTTCCAGGTCTAGAACAGATAATAAATGGGAAAGTTTTCCACAAAATACTAGTGCTGAACCCTTTTCAATTATAACTGCCCAGCCAATGGCTGCATATTGTATTCATATTGAGGCTAAACATATTGGCTATGATACACTTTAATCAAACCCATTACACATTTTAAAACCATGAATGAACTGACATCGTAGTCTGAGTGTGATGAGAGAGAGAGAGAGAGAGAGAGAGAGAGAGAGAGAGAGAGAGAGAGAGAGATTGGAGAGATGAAAGAATGGACGGAAGGAGAGAGAGAGAGAGAGAGAGAAGCAGATCACTACAGCCGAGATTCGATTGTTGTAACCCACGCTTGTGTATAGAGACTCATGTTGAGAATTCAATTATACAGATATTGTTATTATTAAATTCCTAATATATTTTAAATGTCATGACCATTGTTACGTACTGTGCAATGATTGTTTAAACAATGAATTTGTAATAAATGTAGAACCAATCGTCGCTAAATACCACTAACTACCAGCTAGAAGCAAAGAAGGTGAGGGAGTATGGGGATAGTTTAGGGTGGACAAGTGGTGGTCGACTTGGACCCTTCCACCTGCCCAGGGTGGAGTAGGGGAAGGAAGGACCCATCCTCCCTGAACAACTTTAGTACGCGTGAGTGTACATTGTGTACAAATGGGAGAATGTAGGAAAAGATGACAGAGGAAATTGCGATTACATATGAAGGCGTAAAATAAGGCAGAGAGAGAATGAATATTTGGAAAGATAAATTCCTGGCATCAAGGGCACACAGCAAATTGATCAATGTAAAGTGGTCTTTATTATATATATAGATACCACGGGTGATTAAGACATATACTGTAGGAAGAGAGGGAACAATATATATATATATAGATATATATATATATTATATTTATAACTAGTACTATATATATTATACACAACACACAACACACACACATCAGTACCTATTATACATATTAATATATGACTGTTTTTCAGTATCGCCATTGATCCCCATGAGGATTATGACGCATTTTTCCCAGTTTAATTTCTGGCTATCCATTAAGGACGATTATATATCAATGTTGAGAAACTCCTTTCGGAATCAAAGGGGTATTAGTCCTATCTCAATCATCCCCTTTATCTGTGTTGGATCATGATAGGATGCAACTTTTAGTTTCCTTCAAAAATACTCAGTAGAGTTTTCCTCAATATTCAGATA